>OY757309.1:3173976-3499829 GCA_963583905.1 Stenurella melanura
GCATATTTTTAAAATTAAACACTGCATTTCTGGTAAAACACGACTCATGAGAGAAACACAAAATTTGTGGTTCTAGTGCTTGGGCACGTTGATAGTGATAGGGATGTAAGTTCATATCTCTCAATGTCCTCCATACCACAAAATGAAATACTCCCACACGGTTCGCGATATGGCGGGTGCTTAAAGTTGGATTCTCTTCTATAAGTTCCAAAATTTGAACCTCTGCGTCAATTACTCTTTCTTCGTGTTGTCGACCTCGTCCTCCTCCATGTCCATCGATACGATCTGTTTCTCGAAGACTTTGGTCAATACTAACAAATGTAGGAGCACAAGGATGACGTAGATTAGGGAACCTTAAACGATAAAGCTCTTCCGCACCAGCTACATTTCCACCACTTTCTCCATACACCAAGTGCATATTCGAGAACTCTGGATAAGTGTAATCTCCCATAATGTCCAAAATCTGCGTTTTAAAACACCATACTAAAGTGTGAATTACCGTTATTAATAAAGAAAACAAAAAGAAAAAGTTGGGTCCAAAATCCAAAAAGTAACACAAAAAGCACGAACGAGAAGTAGTGTCTTACGTAACCAAGTACTAACGACTTGAACGATAAGTCAACAAAATAAATCTTAACATAAGTGGCACAAAATTCAAAAAGAACACAAGCAACAGACAAAACCAAGGAACAGGTAGGTCGCGTCGTGTGTACGTTGTTTACCAAGGAAGGACACAAACTGAAATTCTTACTTAAGAATATTACAAGGGAGAGTATAGCACGCGTAATAAGATAATTTGGCTGCGAAGAAGCAAAAAAACATGGCGGTATCCTCTGTCGGTCGCTTTTAACTGCTTTGTCGGCATGCTTTTCGATGACCCCCGTCGCAGCCTAGTTATCTCTTAGCTTCACCATACTTATTTGCACGAATGTCAGAGTATCACGTGCGACAAAACGCGAGGCAATAAAGCCTACCCCAATATGCCAGCAGTTCTCAAACTATGTTATTAAGTATTTTGGAAATTTTTGTTTATTTTTTGTATCCAAAACTGTGAGCTTTAGACCCCATGTTATATAAGGTTTTTCTGTTTGCCTTGTCGTTCCCTACCACCAATTTTTTTAACGACATAAAACTAATTACAGCCTGTATATTATTGGTCACATTTACTAAGGCAGATGTTGCACTATGACCCTTTCGGAAACCTAATTGAAATAAAGGAACAATTTTGTGTTCTTTGACACAATCATTTAATTGCCGGTGTACAATTTTCTCAAGAGTCTCTATTAACAACAGAAACTGGGATATGCTCAACGCGCGGCCGGTAGTGTAACTAAATAAGATGGCGGCTAGCTTGCGACGTGTGTCATTGTAAGCCTCATAGTACACAAAGAGATTCAAAGTTTTTTCGATTAAAAGTGTATTGTTATTTAAGAGATTAAAAAAAAAATTTCACCTAGAACTAATGCACGCAGTCGAAGGACAATGTACTGTTGTGCTCCGTATGTGGATTCCACACTGTGCTACGCTTTCATAAAATTCCACAAGGAAACAGAATATGCATTTGAAAACATTTATTTGACAGTGATGAGGTAGTAAATTTACGTCAAGAGTGGTTTCGGCTTCTTAACCTAAAATACAGTGACGATAATACTCTTGTTGGTTCTTTACATTTCAAGGAAGATTATCATTTTACTGGTAAATTTGTTTTCAAGTTATGAATAAGAAAAAAATCGGCAAAAAATTCTAATCAATTGTTGTGTTCTTGGTTAAAGATGTCGAGTTCTTACAAAGATTCTTGAGAAAAAATTCAGTTCCTGCAGTTCCCGTGAAAGGTGATAAAAAAAGCACAGAAGCCAACATAAGGAGGAAAGAGGGATTGAATTGTTTCCAGCTTTGCAGGAACAGACCATGTTATTTATCGAGATATCTTCACATCCGCTTCACTCATTATCAATTCGTCCACCACTTCATGAGGTTCTTTTGTGAGAGCACTCGTTTTTGTAGACATAAAGAAAACAATTTGACTTTCTCTGCATTCTTTTCGCTCGCACCACACAACATCAACATATTGGAATTTAATAATTGCTGTCCTTGTCTTATGTTTACAACACTAAAATATCACAAAAATTGGATTCAAGAGCTGCCTCATATTTACTGTCCTCAACTGGATATTTTTACAGCCGGCTACCCGACTATTAACAAGCTAAACGCGCTAACCATTCATATTTGGTTGGGGGTTTTTTAAATTTAGTGTAAAAAATCATGTTACAGAGAATCAGTCTTGTCTATTCAATAAATTGTAAATTACAAATTATCTTGTAATTAAGATATCCATTTCCAAGAACACATTCGAACAACTAAAAGAAATTTCTGACAAAATATGCCGTATGCTAATTAGAACAGAAATTAGATTCAAAGGTAAATATTTCGTTGGTAAAGGTATTCTACACGTTAAAGAAATTAATATAAAATTAATGACTAATTAATACGATATGACAATCACTGAACGCTGTAGGTTATCGGAGAGGTAATACCGAAAACAGAAATTAATAATTTAAACGAACTAATTTAGATAGTAACGATAATGATATCGAACAACCAAGGAGGCGAGAAATGCAATTAAGGCACGTCAGTTTATCTGACTAGACACTGTTTCTTCTGAAGGAAATCCCCGTGTCAAAACTTTGCATATGCAAACTACACACACCGGCAAAAAATGAACGGAGAAAATTGGCATTCAAGATTGCAAGGAAAACATTGTAGTCACTGTCACTTTTTATAGTTAAATCTTATTTTTCTAAAATGGTTTTAGGTCTAAGTTGTCCACGACTTTAGACATAATTAACCTAACCGACATAATAAACAAAGGTTTTGAGGCCAAGGAGTTCGTACACGTTCGATTCTTAGACTTAAGCAAAGCCTTCGATTGTGTACCACATGACCTTTTGATAAAGAAATTAGGCTTTTATAAATTTTCAGTAAATAGTCAAAATCTGATTAAATCGTATCTTACTGATCGCTCTCAGTTTGTGAATTTCAATAACGCAAAGTCAAATTCGATAGACATTAAATTCGGCGTACCTCAAGGATCAGTCCTAGGACCAGTCTTGTACCTCACTCATGTTAACGATTTGCCCAATAGTAGTCCCCTCGTCGAAGCTCACTCTTTTTGCTGATAACACTACACTCGCCCATACTAATACAGATCTCCGGGATCTACTAAATGAAGCTCGTCACCCATTGCCTATGGTTCAAGATTGGTTTGTAAGTACTCAAAATTCAAATTCATTTATTAACACTTAGGCTATTACAATGAATAGATGTAATGTAAAAGTAACTAGTTAATTTTAAATAAAGACAAGACCGAAAACAATGATTTTTAGTTTGAGACATCACTCTTCAGATACCAATTCCCTTCGTTATGTTAAATTTGTGGGCGTTACTCTAGATAATAAATTAATATGGGAAAAGCACACAGAACTAATCTATGTATCACAGGCATCAGTAGTAATTGCTTATCATGCACTAATTCAATCTAATCTGACTTATGCTATCCTGGCATGGGGACATTCGGCGCATACTACCGCAGTTTTTTCTATGCAAAGGAGAGCGGTTAGAATTACTGCAGGCTTAGCATACAGATATGATTGTAGAGACGCATTTAAAAATCTAAAAATACTTGCTCTGCCTTGTTCTTATATTTTACAATGCCTCCTGTACATTAAAGGAAACAGCAACCACTACGTAACCCATAATAGTTTTCACTCATATATTCGACGCGAAATAAAAACAATATTGTTGTAGATTTTCTGCAGTTATCTAAGATAAGAAACGGATCTGGTTATTACGCAATAAAATTCTTTAACGTGTTGCCAAATGCTGTCCAAGAACTTAATTATAAATAGTTTAAAACAGCAATGGGCTTGTTCCATGATATTCTTTTTATATGGTTTTTATACTTTTTCATATAGTACTCGATATTCTCATTATGCACTTGAAATTTCGTATTATTAACTTTTTCCGTTCTTGAGATATAAGGACTTGAAATTAGTAATAGTTGCAAAAACCGAGCGCTCATTTGTGACGTCACTATACGCAAGTGACGTAAGAAAAGTGGCTTTCTGGCACCTTTCAAATTTAACCTGGAATTTTCAAACGCTGGTAACTAAATAAATACGTCGAGTGGAAGTTCGCTCTATGTCTCTACGAAAAGGAGAAGGTCGGCGATGAATCCTAATTGTAAATTGCAGGGTCAAAATCGAAAATTCGTCCCGAGGATAACTCCAAATATTCAATTTATGCCTTGTGCCTTGCTTCAATGGTGGTTTGGTCCGGGATTTTACATGAAAAAGGGGTAATGTAAAGAACCAGTTGATAATAGAAAAAATTTTAAATTGTGAGAAAAAAGAAATACAAAACTACAAAAAAAATTATGGTGACGAAGGTCACTGCCAAATCAAACTATTAGCAATTTAACAAAAAACCTGAGTTTTGATAAAATTTTACTTTACTTTACTACTGAAAATATATGAATAAGCTACTGATTAATATAATAAATGAAATGAATAAATAAGAAAACTCTACTCTCATGAAATTTTAGTTGTTCATAAAATGGCTGACTGGTTATGACCAAAAATTTGAATAAAGGGAACAAAATTTAGTTACAATTGAATTCAGAGAAAATATCTGAATTACTATCTGAAAAAAAAACTAATACTGTAACAAATATAGCAAACAAAATTATGGCTTTAATCTCCCAAAAAAATATACTAATAAAAAATGATCTCTTAACCTCTTGTACTAACACGAGGTTAACTAAATGCGACAAAACGACTTTAGGTTTCGACTTTTAATGAAATAAGATTTTCTACATACGATTAAGAAACAAATATTTTAATTTATCTCTTGAATAATTTCCGAGTTTAATCCTCGTCCACAATAAACTAAATAATGGCAAAACACCACGGTATTGTGTCTCAAGCGACCACAAAATACAAAATTGCCGTGATAATTAATGAGTTAACATGTGTCCAGTGGACGCGGAAATCATACAAACATGTGCGTTAATAAAAATTAATTATTACACGGAATATCCTTTAATTTCCAAAAATAACTATACAGCAACGTTAACTCAATAATATGACATCAAATATATTCAAAATATCAAAGGATTAAAGAAATAAACGTGAAAATCCGTTAAAGAATAAGTAAAAGATCTTAACTCACCCAGGTCAAAAGCGAAAGTCAAGTCCAGTAGCATGGATATTTAAAATGGCCTCAGTTCTGTTTCTACCGCGTATGCGCACTTGTTGACTTTACATCGGCATTTCCGCGGGAAATTCAAATTTATGTAGCACGGGTGCTTAAACGAAAAAAAAATTTTTCGTTACATACCTAGCTTTTAATGGAGCCTATATACTCTATACAAGTTTAAAAGTGAATTATTTTTTGTTTGATTATACTTGAAATGAGACATATTCTTTATAGGATTTTGCAAACAGCAGAAAAAAATATCTATGAGTACTAAAATAAAAACTATTTGTAAAACTGTTGATTTACAATCTTTGCATCCTTTCAATAAACTGAATTCCGGTTATGCTAGCAATTCACTTTTAAACAAGATACACTCTCTCAATCAGAAAAAACCTCATCAACATCCAATCACTTTTGGAAGAGATAATAAGCCACAGACAGACGTACACACATATAAACACACGAGTGAAACTTATAATCCCTCTCTTTGTTTTGGGGTTTAATAATAGTTGATATTTATTACAAATCTACGGTACCTTTCTTTGTTATAACTGCTATTTTAGTGAATTTTATTCTCTACCAAAAAGGTACGCTTTGTTTTTGTCGTGCTTCGCCTAGTGCGTAGGATTTTGACTAAAAGTCTCCTTATTATACTCTTGGCAAATACAAAACGAAGAGTATTTTGCATTCTATCGGCACATTTCTAAAACCGGTAATACCGCTCATAGGGAAAAATGTTTATATCGCTGTGTTGGGGATCGAATTCTGAACAACTTTCAAAATGTCCGTCCGTCCGTCTGTCTGTCTGTTCGTCCGTCACGTTTCTTGTAAACACGATAACTTAAGAACGAAACGTCGGATTGTAATGAAATTTGGAAGTAATCTAGTGTTAGTTAGAGGAAGAACGCGATGTCTAAGTTTAAAATCTGAATTTGATATTTTAAGGGAGTCAGAGGATATTGCAGAAAAACTAAAATTTAATTTTGTTATCCCCCTTTTAAGGGGTGCATGTCCCCTATTATTGATTTTCGAAAATAAGAGTATATAAAAGACTACCATTATTTTTAAATGTACTGCCACCCACCGAAATTGGACCACCTTATATAAAAAGTGCAATAAATCAGCGAAGAATATATAATGGTTAGCTTGTTTTAATAATAGGCATTAACAAATTGATGGTATAGACAACAGAGCTAAGTACTTCAGTACAAAAGTGTACTGCAAATATGTACTGCAGTAGTTTAGGTGCTTCTTTAAGTACTTTTTACATTTTTGTACTGGTATTGTACATTTGCAGTACATGTTTGCAATGTACTTGTACTGAGTACCTATTTTCTACAATTCTTTACGAAGTATTACTTGTTACTTAAAAAAGAACCGTTAAATCATAATCTACTTCAAGTACTCTACGTAAGTACTCCTAGGATTAGAACGTACTCTCGGTATTACAAAACACTCTCAGTGATAAGAAAAACTGTAAAAATATAAACTACTTCCAGTACTTAAGAAAAAATTAACTAGTATTTTATTTTAACAATTCAAGTAATTTTCACAAAATCCTGTTATGACATGTGGCCACTACACTGGGGTGGACGACGATGAAATACAGTGTAATCAAATACTTTGAATTAGCAAGTTCATCTTCTAAATTATCAGTGAAAATAGTAGATTCATTCATTTTGACTGATAATTCAGAAAATGAACACGATGAACAATTTTGAAAATTGGTGTTACTTGTTACTGAAAAGCAATACATTTTTTAAATTCATTATGATTGCTTATAGTCTAAAAACTGATGAAACGACATATTTTTCTGCTCTATTTGAATAGGCAGACTTATGAAATACGTAAACGTAAAGTATTCTTTTCTATTTAATTACATCGAGTGTTATGTTTATTAAATACACATTACGGTTGTGTGAAGGATCTTATACTTACTGAGTTTTGTTTTCTTTTGCTTCATCAACAATTTTATGTTTCAGGTAAGTCCTGAACGAGAGAATTCGCGATTGGAAACGGCAAGCAAGGTAGGATTTTTAACATTTTTATTAAGTTAAGAATAAGTACATAATTGTAATAAAAGATTCGTTCTCCTATTATTTTTAATAAAGTAAGTACACATAGCCCAGTTGTCAGAGACACATATTGGTAAAAATCCGGTCACTAAATGTTACATGTATGGTTGAATTTTTCAGAATAGTATTTTTTTGGTGTAGAATACGATAAAAAAAGTTTAGTGCTAGCGACCCCTAAGAAAATCGAAAATATTAGCCGTTTTTGGACAATAACTCGAAAAATAAAAAAAAATCAAAACACTAATAGCACTAGGCGATAGAGGGAGAAATTTCACATCAAAAACAGATATGAAGTTTTCTGTACGATCAAAAATATAGGCGCCAGAGTTCTTTGTTTAACGCACAAGAATGGAACGTGGCGACATATAATTACGGCGCGCGAAGCGTGAGTGGTCTCGGACGCGCTACGCAATAAATTTGATGTATTTTGAAATAATTACTGAAATTGATCTCAACAAATCTTATTTTTTTTTTTTTTGTAATATGTTTATTTACAATCTACATCTATACAGAGTATTAAGTAAATGTGTTGAAGAGAGTTTCGCTTGCTAGGAGAACATTCATTGATATTTCTCCTTATCGACTAAGTTTTCATTGTTGAAGTAAATCTAGAGTTTTTTTGCAGTCTTCTCGCATTGAAATCTTAAATGAAACAAGAAACATGTGACTATTGGATTATCATATTTGCAAATATAAAATGAATGTTGTAACATATTTTGATACCTAAATATTAAAACGTGTTACATCGGTGCGAACGGCAGCCGATTTTTGTTGGAGAGCATAGGGCCGTGGGTTAGGATTGTGTGGACACTCAAAAGGGCGCCACCGGCTGTATGTTACGTAATATGATTTATAATTCGCCAGCTCGGAACAAAATTAAGCTACTAGCAACCATGCGATGGAATTCTCAAAATATCTCTATAATGTCAAAACTATTACTTTACTCTATGAAATCTCAAAACTTAAGCAAATATCAGGGGTACCAGTGCAAATAATAAGAATATGTAGACATTAGACATTTATTGCAACACACGTGAGATATACAACAATAAAAACAAGCAGTTGCACAATTATCCCTTAAACATAATCTGTATATGCAAAAGAAATGCAAAATATGTAAATGAACCCTTCTAAAGTTATTTCAGTGATTTGACCTTTTTCAATGGAAATGCAACTACGGCTTAAATGATACCAACAATGAGTTCTAGATTTGAAACAGCGAGTTAAAGGTTTACAATGGATTAAAATTACCGCTCATTACTAAAATATTATGTAACTAACAAGATTCTATGAGCCAATTTTCATAATACTCGCTGTGTGCACTAGAATATTAAAAAATAATCTAAAATAATTATGTTCTACTAAAAATACTTCATATGTGACATAGTAGAAGGTAAATTAGTATCACGTGGTACCATGCGTTACTTACAGTAAAAAATCTTAAGATATTTCATCATGCTAGGCATGTAGTTGCAAAATCGTTGTGTAATTTACTCTAATATTTCAACAAAAAATCACTGAATGAAACTATAATAATTTCTTTAAAATTATATAACTAAAATGAAACAATAAAACCTGGTTAGAGCCTTGGCGTTTTCTCTGACGACTCAGCGTGACCTGTCACCACTTTTCTAGATGTTTTCGACGTTGGTTGCAACTACGACTCCGTGTCACTCCCAAAATTCTGCCTAAATCTCTTGGAGACTGCTGCGAACAACTCTCCAACCAAAACTTCTCTAAATGTCAGCCGCACCCACATAAAACCAAATATCTGAGTAATAGACTTCCTCCTATCACTCCTCTAAATACTGGGCCCCCTTATGTAACCAAAATGACAGCACCAAACATGTGCTTATCCCACTTGGAAGCTTCTCCAAAACATGCTTATACCAAGTACAAGCCTCTCCAAACATATAACTCATTTTCAAAGGGGCAGTCCCTCCAAACACTCTGTAATAATTACAATAAATAAGAACTAAATAAAATCCCAAACTAAGTAAAATAAGAGCTCACCTCATATAGAGAGTATTACATAACCTCACGAGACACGTGGCGATCAGATTACGACAAGCAACAGAATTCCTTCCTGGAATTTACAAAATGCTTCTGGCAGGGCGGTAAGGAAACACTGGGTACATCAAATCAAATCCCTTTTCAGTGTCAGCGATGTAGAACCCAAATTCTTCACTGCAAAACCGGGACCGCCGCCATTCCGCTATCTCGTCGCTGTCGAAAAACGAACCCCCCAGACGGAAATCGACTCAACAGTTCTCCGTGTTGCCAACTTGAGCATCTAGAGAACTCTTGCTCTGGCCAATGAAAATGCACCCACAAAGGACTTTGCAATTAAAAGATTGAATTACATGATTCTGTAATATTTCCACTACAAGAATATGTGAGTAACACCTCTAACTCAAAATTGTACTTAAAAGAAAACACGTTTACTTTATGGATAATAGGACTTGCAGATATGTGACCTGCTATACCCCCTTAAAGTATGGGTGGTTGCATACCTCTGCTCGAACAAGTGAATTAGTTAAGAGTCAACTTACCACCAATCTACAGTATGTCCGCGGATGGGGTTTACAAGAGGTGTAATGGCTAAAATTTTTAACTTTTCGAGAAAATGTTATTCTTTATAAAAGTTTTTGCTTGCCTAAAAAATAGTAATGACGTTGAGAAAAATTATATTTTTTATACGGGGTGATCAAAAATTACAAAAACTACAAAAATTTCGTAAGAGTAAACTGGTTCTATTTTTTATTTTGAAACAAAATGTGAGATAAAAAAGTTGTTTCAAATTATATGGTCTGTCCAAATCCAAAATTTCATTTAAATGTTGCAATATTTCCGAAATTAGTGAATTTTTAGTAAAAAATAATTGTAGGTTTTTATCAAATTTATATTTAGCTAATTGCATTCGAACAAGAAAATAAATACTAGATAAACAATTTTGAATTTATTAAAGTCCATACATATTTGAAGATTCTGACTTTGTTGAATATCACTATTCAAAAATTCCTCCACCAAATTGAACGCATGTTTCTAATCGTTTTCGAATGTTGTGAAAACTACTTCTAACTTCCTCAATGGAAATTGATTGCACAGCTGCCGAAATGCGCTGCTTTAGAACTTCAACGTCATTGTCTATGGGTTCTCGGTAAGTAATTTGTTTTAGACGGCCCCAGAGAAATGTATCCGCAATAGTCAAATCTGGACTTCTTGGGGGCCACCGAACTGGACCGCTGCGTCCAATCCACCTTTGCCCAAATTTGCTATTAAGCCAATTACGTACGATGCAGGCATGATGTGCCGGACATCCATCCTGCTGAAAATACATTCTGTTACGATACTCCAACGGCAAGTCTTCTAATTGATCAGAAAAGAATGTATTAAGCATGCGTAAGTAAGAATTACTATTGCACGTATTTTCAAAAAAGTATGGCCCTATTATGCCATGATATGAGATAGCGCACCAAACATTTACTTTTTTTAAATATTGCCTTCCGGTAGAAATGCTAAATTCGGGGTTGGTCTCACTCCAATACCTTACATGTTGTGAAGCTACAGTCCCATTTGTAGAAAAAGTTGACTCGTCGGAGAACATAATAAATTTATAAAAATTTGTGTTGCCACTTAAAATTTCATTTCCTACCCATAAACAGAAATCTAATCGTTTTGCTTCATCTCCTTCTTCTAAAGTATGGTTAAAATGTGGTTTGTATGGAAAAATTTTATTTTCTTTAATAATTTTTTGAATGCAACTTTTTTTAACCACCTCCAAATGCCGGGCTCGATTTCTCAACGAAAGTTTGGGTTCTTCAGCAACAGATGCCAACACTAATAATGTGGCAGCGTCATTTTGATCATATTTTTTTTTCCTTTTTCTTTACGTCAAGCACCGAACCAGTTTTTTTAAATTTTTTTACCAATTTATGAACTGCCATTCTCGAAACATACACAGTGGGAAATCTCTCACTGAATTTTTGAATAACGTAACGGTATGAACTTTTACCGTCTCCATAACACTGTACTAAAAAAATTCTCTGCTCAACAGTTAACATTTTAAAAATTAATTTTTAATGCAGATATGTCATGATATGAGACGTAACTAGGTAACAACGCACCTAACAATTAAATGGGGCGTCTAGATGCAAACTTTTCTTTATGCATGTAATATTGTCATTTCCAGTAAAAGCCAAAAAACTTTTACAGAAATTAATGAAATTTTGGATTTGGACAGACCATATAATTTGAAATAACTTTTTTATCTCACATTTTGTTTCAAAATAAAAAATAGAACCAGTTTACTCTTACGAAATTTTAAGTTTTTGTAATTTTTGATCACCCCCGTATAAAAAATATAATTTTTCTCAACGTCATTACTATTTTTTAGGCAAGCAAAAACTTTTATAAAGAATAACATTTTCTCGAAAAGTTAAAAATTTTAGCCATTACACCTCTTGTAAACCCCATCCGCGGACATACTGTATATAAATTAATCATGTAGCCTTTTCAAATGCTACAATGTATGTAGGAATAGTACATAATATATGAAGTCGGAACATAAAGAGATTTCCGATGAAATCGGTAAAAGCTTTTTCTACAATTTTTAAGATAAAAACCTGGAACTTTCATATATTACTCTTGAAGTAATGTATAAAAAGATAAAAGACAATTTATTTGGGGGTCGCCGGCATCTTACAGCTATAAACTTTTTTGTATCGTATTCTACTACAAAGAAAAAAATACTTATCCTGAAAAATTCAGTCACATAACATTTAGTGACGTTTTAAAATCCCTGACGACTGGGCTAAATTGGCTTCACACCTACCGCATTGTGGAATCAATAAAGGTCTTTACCTCAGAATCCAAAACAACTGGTCATATTCTGATTAATTCTTTTTTTAATAAAATGTTTGATGTATTACATTATTTTCAATCAAAAACATTCCGACCTTCGGTATTAAATTGTTTAGACAATTTTAAAAAATGTATATAAACAATATTTTTTTCAACTCCCTACATAGAAAATACTATTTTGCTCCCTCATTTCAGGGAGCAAAGTAGTACTTTTCCTCCCTCGGGAGGGAAATACTTTGGCTCCCTTTGGAAGCAAACAAGTAAAAACTTCAAATAGCTGTAATAGTAGTGTATAGACTTCTTTAATTGATACACAAACTTCCTGAAAATGTATAATTATGCTTTTCTATGAAATGTATTTTTTATTACTTACTTATTTTCATTTATAAAAATTGAAAACAGTTTAAATCAAGGTTTAAATTAACATCAGTAACTAAATATTGTTAAAATTTATGGTACAATTAGTTAAATTACTAATGGAAATTCCCCCTGAAGAAATATTGGCTTTGCTGGTGGAAATCAGTTCCTGTTTGTTGTTTTCCAAAGTCTTAGACGCTGATGAAGTATTTGTAGAAACAAAATTTTCAAAAACAAGACTACGTTTTTTGGTACTTGAAGTAGTACTTTCTTCCGTAATTATTTGGCTGGCTACCTCACAATTTTTAGAAATATAATCATCTATAGTACCCTTCTGCTACTACGTTTGTTCGCCATGCCCCATGTCTTTTTAGAGTGAGAATGTCACTTCCAGCATTGACTAATAACGTAGCTGAAGTACGGCGGAAACTGTGTCCAATATAACCGTTCGAATCATCTAAATTTAAAAATATTGCTATTCTGTATGGAATTTTGGCAATTGTGTTTTTGCCAATTACCTGGTTCGTACATTTCCCTTTAGCATAAGTTACAAAAAATCTAGAATGACATATTTTAGGGAACCTACAGTTCAGATATTTTCTATACATATCTCCGTTTAAAATCTCATTTGTTATTGTAAATGTCCTTTTGATATTAGTTTTTGAGTCAGGTATTTGCACCACCAAAATGGCCTTGGCTTTATATCCAGCAGATTTCCTTTTTAAAAAATCTACTAATTTAGGAAACTTAATGCGATATAGTCTTTAATTTGAAGTGTAGATCGCAACATGCTGTATTTGCTCCATAATGTTGAAGGCTTCAAATCGGCGCATTTTTTGGAAAAGTAAAATAGGACCACTTCTTCACATATTTTTCTTATTTGCCTAGTCTCCATCCAACATTTAAATAGCTGGTACTCTTTTTCATATTTTTCACGAGACTTTAACGGTAATAGATTTAACGAAACCACGTTTGCTTCTTCCAGAATATCTTGAGGGACTTCATCTTTACATTCGGAATACATCATTATAAACTTTTTGGAAGTTTGTTTATTTTGAAAACAAGAAGCAACCTTAGCAACGTTCCATGTACTTTGATTTAAAAAAATATTTAGTTATCTAAATACCTATTATGACATTTTGACATATTTGGTTTTTTGATTGTCATGCATAAGAAAATATATGTAAAACCAATGTAAAAAACACTGTAAATGGTCGTAGAAAAAATCATATGTATTACAGAGGAGCATAGTGCCATTTCCTCCCTTGGATATTGATATCAAACTATCCGCGGGAGGAAATTATGCACTTTTCTCCCTTGTCATACAAATAGCTATTGTTTTCAATATTTAATAAAAAGTGTTTTTTAATGAAAATGTATTATAAGAAATCTCTCGCACTAAAGCGTGCGGGATTTAATCAGATAAAGAAACTGCCAGTTTACATATTGTAGCAACTGTCCTTTCGAAAAAACGTTACGGATAAAATTCAAAGCAAATATACTTATGATATAAAAGAAAGTAGAATTGTTTTTTAAAAATAACATTTATTGCATAAAAAAAATGTTTTTAACATAGTTTGATGCCCGGATGGCAATGTGTATTACTAACTATAGTGAAGTATTTTATTAAAATATGTTTGTAAACAAAATTCTTGACTATTTCGCATTTTATCTTCATTCATTCTTCAAGAGGAGGCTAATGCACACTTTTGTAATAAGTCATAAATAACAATAATAGTGATTTTCCAACACACTAGAAACAATATAAAAATAAATTAAACAGAAACAATAAATTACAGAGATGACTACATTTTATTCGCATCATGACGGATCACGACTTTCTTCCTTTTTCACATATTCCCCCCGTAGACAATGTTGAATCTCCTCCAGAGTTTTGCCCTTAGTTTCAGGCACACAAAATAAAATAAATCCTAAACCGAGAAAGCAGCATAACGCGAACGCAAAAAACGGAACGTGCATACCCAGGTCGTCCTTCATTATTTGAAAAAATTTCGACACTATCGTCACTATGACGCCGAAGAAAATATCGGCCAGGCACAATGCAAATGCCTTAACACTCGTGGGGAACATCTCGCCCAGCAGTAAAACCGGAATCGTGCCCATCCCCAGATTGAAAATGACAACATAGCACAGCAGCGCCACTAGAGGTATAAATTTCACTCCGCTTGTATCGATGTCGGTGTAGTCACTAAGGTAAAAGTACAGTCCTTCCGTGCAAAGTGCGACTGCTGATCCAATTATCGAACAAATCAACAGAGGTTTCCTGCCCAGTTGGTCCACTAAGAACGAGGCTACGGTAGCTACTACTAATTGCACAGCGAAGTAAACAATAGATGCCAGGCTGGGTGACATGTCGTCACCTGATTCGTGGAATATGGTCTTCGCATAAAACGTTATGGCGTTGGTGCCACTGAATTGTTGAACAGCCCTGAGACCAAAAACAATGAGAACCGCCCTTCGATTGCTTCTGATCGTGAACAGCTGCCAAAACTTGCCGATGCACTCTTGATCTGCTTTCACCGATTCCACAACCTCCATGAGTTCAACGGTGACATCCTCGTGGGAGTACAACGTCTGTAGGCTTTTCCTCGCATCGTCGATCTTACTCTTCATGATTAAGTAGTAGGGACTCTCCGGCATGAAAAAGAACGTGATGAAATGCAAGATTGGCAAGAGCGAGGAAACTAGAGCTGTGTTGGTGATACTCAGATAAGATCCGACGACGTTGATCAACAGCATCCCGATGGTCATGGATACTTGTATACTGGACCCAAGTAGGCCTCGAATTTTCGAGTTTGCGATTTCTCCTAAGTACATCGGGAAGGCGGTAAATGCGATGCCGTCGGAGGTACCCGCTAGGAATCTGGCGATGTTTAACAATAGTATGGAGGGTGAGTATGCGACCATAATCCACGTGATGAAGTAAAGGGGTGATGTGAGCAGCATGCAGGTCCGCCTGCCGATCTTGTCGACGATGTAGGCTGCTAGTAGAGAGCCCGATGCGGCGCCTATGCATGGCATCGAGGCAACCCAGGAACCCTCGTCGCCGGTCATTGGTATGTGGGAGTCTTCATGAAGGAGTTGGGGGAGGGATGGAGATGGCCAGCCGAAATGCATTCCTGTGCAGATGATGCTCAAACATCCTGTAAATAATAATAATAAATTGCCTTTATTTAGTGTTACAATATATAACACCAAGGGCGAAGTCTAGCCGAAGCTACTCTACTTAATCACAAATAAGACATAATGAGCAAGCGGTTCAGTGTTCATGGTCATATTAAATTAATTATTAAAATATGTCTCATAATTCGCACACCGGACGAAGACGAATAACTATAAAACCTAAAGTTCGTTCAAAACTCTGTCAATGTAGGTAGTATAATAATTAAAAAAGCTAATAAAAAATTTGAATACAAATTGAAAGGAAAATCGGTGGTAAAATCAACAGCACACACCTTAAAAATTGTTGTACCTAGTAAGTGCTATGCATATAACATTAGCTCATCTTGTAACTTTTTCCCTTTTTCTCTACATCTTGTCGATATACTTGGTATGTATTTCGACAGATAAAAAAGTTTATCACTTGCTGTATTTACGCCTGTAAATTTTTAGAGTTTATCAACATAGCCTTAGAAATCAAATATTTTCTACATTTATTAAAATTTGATCTTCAATAAAATATTCTGTTTTTCTAAGTATTTTGGACACCCTATTCTTCACATGTTTTGCTTAATTACAAAACAAAACAAAAAATTATATATTTTTTTTATTTAAAAAATGTATAACTTTTTTATTTATTGATCGATCTTGTTAAAAAAACAGCAGGGTTCTTTCTCTAGCTAACACTAACTTACTGTGCAAATTTCAATACAATTGGACTTTTCGTTCTTAAGTTATCGTGCTTACAAGAAATGTGACGGACGGACGGACAGACAGACGGACAGGCGGACGGATGGACATTTTGAAAGTTGTTCAGAATTCGATCACCGACACAGTGATATGAAAATTTTTTCTCTGCGAGCACTATTACCGATTTTAGAAATGTGCCGATCGAATGCAATATACTCTTCGTTTTGTATTTGCGAAGAGTATAATAATAAATCTAGGCTTCGAAAGAGGAGACTTTTAGCTATCAAGTTCTGAAAATATAAAAATTTAAAACAATTGTTGTAAAAGTTACAGCTGTTAAAATATTGTGAATTGAAGTAACTTGTTATTTTCATAAAAACATGTGATATAACATCTCAAAATACAGTATTTCAGCTTTAATATCTGCTCTATAAAATATGGATATGCTTTTTAACGACGTTTACGCCATTTGAAGTTAATTTTCAAAAAAGCCTCCGCACAAACCTTATAGCCCGGGAGGCAGCGACAGTTTTCGTGAAATCATTTCTATAAAGCTAGATTTTTTTCTAAAGAGAGTTTAGATAGTATCTATAATGAAGGTGCAATTCTACCCAACTCTTAGTGGTGCATAATTGAATAAAAAATTAAAGAAAAAAATAGATGGACGAAAATTTCGTTTTGAGAATTGTCACGAATTGTCAACAAATGACGATTCGCCTTCGCTCCTGCCGGCCTGAATTTTCGATTTTCACCTCGCGATTCATGTTGTACGGTCATTGCCGACCTTCTTCTCGCCATCGAGACATAGAGCAGGTCTCCGATCGCCGTATTTATTCAGTTCTTACGTTAGAAAAATTGACTTGCGGTCGTGCTAATTGGCGACTGTTTTTAAGTGGTTTCCCGAATTCCAATCCCGCCCGGGGATACTTTTTTTTTCGTTTTCAATTTTTTGGCAGATATTTTTGATTCTATAATTGCTATTCGCTCCGTTCTATTGCATTTCTCTGAATAGTTTTGCATTTTCCGCCGCGAAATATTAATCTGCTTTATTTCGATTAAAAATCAGAAATTTCTTTAACGAAATATATAATTAATGGAGTAGATAAAAGCTTATTAACAGATCTATAAAAATACTGTCTGTTCATTAATAATAATAATAATAATCGTTTTTATTGATGCACTACACATACTATTACATTATAATAGTATAACATAAAATAAATAACAATACATCAAGGGCGAAGTTTAGCTACTAGAGCTACTCTACCACTTAACCCATAACTTAAAACTAATAAAAAAGAAAGAAGATACGGTAATAAAAGTGTAAATATAATATAAATGAAAGAATAATTACAACTACAACATTAGTACTAATGAGGAATATACTGGGCTTGTTCCATGATATTCTTTTTAAACGGTTTTTATACTTTTTCATGTAGTACTCGATATTCCCATTATGCACTTAAAATTTCGTATTATTAACTTTTTCCGTTCTCGAGATATAAGGAGTTGAAAATAGTAATAGTTGCAAAAACCGAGCGCTCATTTGTGACGTCACTATACGAAAGTGACGTAAGAAAAGGCTTTCTAGAACCTTTCAAATTTAACCTGAAAAGTCGAAAAACATGGATTTTTCAAACGCTGGTAACTAAATAAATACGTCGAGTGGAAGTTCGTTCTATGTCTCTACGGAAAGGAGAACGTCGGCGATGAATCCTAATCGTAAATTACAGGGTCAAAATCGAAAATTCGTCCCGACAGGACAGGAGCGAGATAAAATTGTAATTTTTTGACATTTCACAAAATTGTACTCCCCTACTGTCAAGAAGTAAGCAAAACAAGCGATACTTCGAAAACACTTATAATTATAACAACTAAGGAGCATCAAATCTGTTGAGATCGCCGAGTCTATGCGTATAGTGACGTAGCGCCTGGTCACACCCCTTTTTCACGAGGTGCAGATTTGTAATAGTTTTTAAGATACTAAACGTGCGAATAAGATTCTGATTTTTTGCAGATCCATTATCTTATACTTGCACTTTCGATTTATGACATAAAAAAAAATGCCGAACAAGCCCATTGTCGTGATTTGACTACGTATTGCCGTTTTTGCAACGTCTACCAAAGATTTAGCCACCCTATAGCAGAGGTATAATGTGATTTTTAATCCAAATAGTACAGATTAATATTCCGCGGCGGAAAATGCAAAACTTCTCCGAGAAATGCAATAGAACCGAGCAAATCGCAACTACAGAATCAGAAATATGTGCCAAAAAATTGAAAACGAAAAAAAAAAAAATCCCCGGGCGGGTTTCGAACTCGGGAAACCACTTAAACATAGTCGCAGATTAGCACAACCACAAGTCAATTTCTCAAACTAAGAACTGAACAAATACGGACGGCGATTGGAGATCCGTTCTATGTCTCGATGGCGAGGAGAAAGTCGGCAATGACCGTACAACATGGATCGCGAGGTGAAAATCGAAAATTGGGGCCGGCAGGAGCAAAGGCGAATCATCATTTTTTGACAGTTCATGACAATTCGAAAAACGAAATTTTAAATGTTTAATTTTTTACTCATGTATGCACCACTAAGAGTTTGGTAGAATTGCACCTTCATTATAGATACTATCTAAACTCTCTTTGGAAAAATAATCTAGCTTTATAGATATTAACGCGAAAAATCTGTCGCTGCCTCCCGGGCTATTATGTTTTTGAGGTTGCTGAATTTATATCTCACGTCAACTGGCAGTCAAATAGCAATAGCAATAATTGTACATAGGTATATTAGGCCATGCTAGATAAGTGTTAGAATTAAAAAAAAAAATAAGTCGTTACTGCAGAATATTTTAGAACATATCACAACTAAAAAAGGAAAAATAGTCCGAACCACCTGCGATACTCTGGGATGAAATGGGGTAGATTTTTAGGGGTGAAAAATGGTTTTTGCGATTTCTGGCTAAACTACACATCCTATCGAAAAAAGTTTAATATAACAGTTGTAGGTAATAAAGAGATCTACAACTTATGTGGTGAGCACTTTTATCCTAACCTCAAGATTTTTCGAGAAATATGCAAAAAACTTCTATCGTTTTTTTATTTTTTGCTTCTACAAAAATAATTCGAATAATAGCTCAAACTTGGTGAAATTATACCTTTTGGTGTCCCACATAAGATTTACTTTTTGTGAATCGAAATATTCAACGGTTGTTGCTTAATTCAATGTATGATTTCTCATACATAAATGTACTTATCCGACAGAGTTCGGACATGGCTCGTCTTTTTTGCTTTTACTTCTACCTTTAAAAACTTAAAAAACAATGTATAGTGCAATGGAAAAAGTTGCCGGAAAATCGAAAAATCCGAAAAAATGACTTTTCGTTGTATGTTTTATAACACCGGCCGACAGAAAATTAATAGGGATCTGTGTTCGGCACATCGAAATACATAGGGACGGACTACTATGTCGGGTCTTTACTACAGATCCCTTTTATTTTTTTGTGGGCCGGTGTTATAAAACATACAAGGAAAAAAGTCTTTTTTTTTGGATTTTTCGATTTTCCGGCAATTCGTTCCATTGCACTACACATTGTTCTTCTATTTTTTGAAAGTAGAAGTAAAAACAAGACAAATGAGCCATGTCCAAACTCGGTTGGATAAATACATTTATGAGGAATTGCAGTTGAAAATATCACTTTTTTTTCTTTTTAAATTGAATTAAGCAACAACCGTTGAATATTTCGATTCACAAAAAGTAGAGCTTATGTGGGACACCAAAAGGTATATTTTCACCAAGTTTGAGCTAAGTTGAATCATTTTTGTACAAGAAAAAAATAAGAAACCGATAGAACGGTTTTATGCATATTTCTCGAAAAATTTTGAGGTTAGGATGAAAGTGCTCTCCACATAAGTTGTAGATCTCTTTATTACTTACAACTGTTACTTTGAACTTTTTTCGATAGGATGCGTAGTTTAGACATAAATCGTAAAAACCGTTTTCCACCCCTAAAAACCCACCCCATTTCACCCCAGAAAGTCGGCCGTGGTTCGGACTATTTTTCCTCGCTTAGTTATGATATGTTCTACAATATTCCACTATCAGTTTGCTGTAACGACTTACTTTGTTGTCCAACCCTTATCTAGCCTGGTCTATATATTCCTTGCTATTTGACAGCTAGTGTTTAAGTATTAGGAAATGCTCATGACAGTTTGTTTAAAAATGGCCATAATGCAAAAAATATCATAACTCGGCTCCCAATTATTGGTGTAAATAAAAATACTTGCATTTCAAATTCGTATTTTGGTGTACTTTTAATATATATATTTTAATATATATGTTAGTATACTAACAATTTTTATTTCTGGGCAAAATATTGCTGAGTAAAATGCTTGTTTTTTTTAATTAGAAAAATTAAATAAAATTGATTTTAGAAAATTTAAAATTTATATTCGTTAATATCACCGAAAGTACATAAAAAAGCTATAACCTGTGAAATGCTTACCGTCACCACACTTTTGTAAATTGATAATTGTTTGAGTTTTTAGAAATTGTGTGTTAATTGTTCTTGTATCTACCTACTTTTTTTATTTGAAGTATGCAGTATGCATAACTGTATAGAGAGTTATATTACATTGTTTTTCTTTTGACTTGCCAAAATTATTGTACTATGTAATTTGGTTAATATCTTAAACTTTTCAGATTATCATTTTTACAATTTTGCGACTACCGTCTCAAATTTTCAACGACTTTAGAGAATTTTCCAAACAAAAATCTAAATGCATTGGCCTATTAGAAGAATGATACTTAATAATAAAATGCAACAAACCTGTAACAGTCGCGAGGTACTGATAGAACAAGCTGCCGTTATTTACTTTAACACCGAGACCAGTTGTTAATATCATTGCTTTAGATTGAAATCGTCGATGCCTCGACTAATGTATTCCACTACAACTAATATTTCAAATATGTGCCATTAAATACAAATTCCGGTTTTATATACCCGGCCATCTACAGTTATTTTTTCCAAGTCGGCGGTGATTAGCCCTTCCACGGCATGCTTTTAATTTGAAAGATCAATCGACGACCGTCTTAGGTAACAAAGATATTAACAATTCGAATCGAATCAACTCTTCCGCGAGACGAGATAAAGACAATATGTGTCAGATTGAGGTAAAAGGTTGCTGGTTTCTTTAATCGCTGCAATGATTCTGAATAAGTACCTACACTGGCGAATAATAATCTCTTCTGTTTATTTTTTACAGCCAGTAGCTTAAGAGCTAGAAAAGCTCTGTTTCAAACAAAAAAAACAACCGGGGGTTTCAGCGGAAATATGCATCTCAGTATGTATAACTATCGAGGAAGAAAATAAGCCCAACTATGTAACGTTACGACATCCCTAAGCTGTAGAAATTAATTTTCAAAAAAGCGCCTTTTTAAATAAACAAATGCTTTTTTACAAAAATTATATATACCGGGTGAGTCACGAATTGCGCTCGCCCCGATATTTCCTAAAATATTTGGAATAGAAAATTGAAATTTGGAGGCCTTATTACACGACTAAAATGCCATCTTTTCAATAAAAAATCAAGTTTGGTGCACATCCGGTTTGACCGGAAATGCCCACATCTTTCGATTTTTAAATGGAACACCCTATATATTTTTACATTTTTGGAGTCTAGAGGAAATTTTGAATACAATACATCCATTTTGGTCACTTTTTGATAAACATTAAAAATTTTATTAAAAAATCTATTTTTGAATCCAGAGTGCTGTGGTGCCCAAAATATATTTTATTTTGTGTGCTACGTTACTATAAAAATAAAAAGTAATATGATTGCATTATTTAATTCTCTACAGGTGTTTAAAATTTTTAAATGTGAATTTTACCCACTAATTCGGTTTTTTTAAATGGGAATTTAATCGTTCACCAACATTTTTAAATACCTCATTTTCATACGAATCTAATGATTCCAAAATTTTGAAAATCCGCTCAGAAATATTTGAGATTTCAGCCAAAATACAATGCAACCAAGCTTTTAGAAACATGCGGCTAATAGATAATAGATTAGTGGGCTTTGGAAACTAAAATGGCACATTTCTGTGCAAATCTGGTAACCTAATAACATTGGAAAAATCATAGTAGCCATTGAATATTATCTATTTTTTAATAAAATTTTTAATGTTTATCAAAAAGTGACCAAAATGGATGTATTATATTCAAAATTTCCTCTAGATTCCAAAAATGTAAAAATATATATGGTGTTCCATTTAAAAATCGAAAGTTGTGGGCATTTCCGGTCAAACCGGATGTGCACCAAACTTGATTTTTTATTGAAAAGATGGCATTTTAGTCGTGTAAGAAGGCCTCCAAATTTCAATTTTCTATTCCAAATATTTTAGGAAATATCGGGGCGAGCGCAATTCGTGACTCACCCGGTATATATATCATTCTGCACAGCAAAAACCTATAATCTGTCAAAGTTTGTTACATCTACATTCAATATTTTTTAAAGTTAAACATTAATTAAGAAACTGTGTTTTTTAGCAGTCGGTCCGAGTAACGTGCTTAGCACAAGGCTAAACGTTTGTAAATTAATTTTTTAGAACCAGTTAATTAAGAAAGTAATGACCTGGCAGACGCCCCCCGGTTGCGTCATCATCCCCTAAATGTTTGTAAATGTAAAAAATAGTAAAATAAATGTGCTTTTACAAAGCTACAATTTCAATATTTAAAAATGAATCATTGTTTGTTTGCTTATAATTGTATTGAAACATATTCTTTATAGGATTTCGCAAACAGCAGCAAAAATAACTATCTATAACTGAAAGAAAAACCGCTGCCTAAGGAATCACTACTTCCACATCCAGATTATTCGTCCAAGTCACTTTAAAGGAAACATCTTGACTATATTTGCACTCTAGTATGTGGAAATTATTGGTCATAGAATTTTAATAATATTTGGGGTAGATGTCATAGAAAAGTTTGAGGAGTTGGTTTCTACCATATACGTTAAAAATGAAGTTTCTAGTTTACCGTACTTATTTTCCACTGTTTACAACCTACCACCTCAATGGAGTCATCTCAATCAGATGTCACTACAATACATACGTGTACTAACTTTCAAGTGAATATCTCAATTTGATGTTATCAATCCCATTAATAATGAAGCGGAGGTGGTAGAGTTTGAAAAATATTAGAAAGAAATCTGAGGCCTTGGTTTCTAGTATATACACCGAATCCCAAATTTCTGTAGTCTTACCAGCTTGCTTTACTTATTTTCCCCTATTTGCCCCTATTTAACCCCCAACCCTTCAACGGCATCATCTCAAATTATGATCTAGTTCCAGATGTCGTTATAATACATACGTGTAGAAAATTTCAAATGAATATCTCAATTTTATTTTATCAACCCTTTTCAAATTGGAGTAGGGGTGGTGGGGGTTGAAAAATATTATTAAAAAATCTGACGCTTTGGCTTCTAGTACATACACCGAATTTCAAGTTTCTGTACTCTTACCAACTTGTTTTACTTATATTCCTCTATTTACCCCACGTGTACGAAATTTCAAATGAATATCTCAACTTTATTTTATCAACCCCTTTAAAGGGGTAGGGGTGGTGGGGGTTGAAAAATATTATAAAAAAATCTGAGGCCTTAACTTCTAGTACATACACCGAATTTCAAGTTTCTGTACTCTTACAAGCTTGCTTTACTTATTTCCCCCTATTTACCCCTATTTAACCCCCAACCCTTCACCGGATTTCCTCAAAAAACAATCCAGTTCCAGATCTCGTTATAATATATACGTGTACAAAATTTCAGGTCAATATCATAAACCGTTCCGGAGAAAGCGTGCGGACAAAAAAAGTTACAGACAGACAGACCGACAGACAGACAGACCGACAGACAGACAGAAATTTTTTTTCGCTCAAATTTAAAATCTCGACGTTTCATGACATTCTAAACCTATTTCACGAATAAAAATGTTTGAAAATTTTTTTGCGATTACTATACTTCCAATCCACTACGTGGATGTGGAAGTAAAACTATGTGTAAAAATAGTAATGAAATCTTTGCATTCTTTCGATAACCTGAATTCTGGTTATGCTAGCAAATTAAAATCCTAAAATGATGATGACGATTCAGTTAAAAATGAGAACAAAGGCCTAAAATTAATTTATTTATCTACCTTGTCTTTTCAGGTTATCGAAAGAATGCAAAGATTTCATTAATATTTTTACACATAGTTCTTCTTTTGGTTATAGATAGTTATTACTTCCACATCCACGTAGTGGATTGGAAGTATAGTAATCGCAAAAAAATTTTCAAAAATTTTTATTCGTGAAATAGGTTTAGAATGTCATGAAACGTCGAGATTTTAAATTTGAGCGAAAAAAAATTTTCTGTCTGTCGGTCTGTCTGTCGGTCTGTCTGTAACTTTTTTTTGTCCGCACGCTTTCTCCGGAACGGTTTAAGATATTGACCTGAAATTTTGTACACGTATATATTATAACGAGATCTGGAACTGGATTGTTTTTTGAGGAAATCCGGTGAAGGGTTGGGGGTTAAATGGGTGTAAATAGGGAGAAATAAGTAAAGCAAGCTTGTAAGAGTACAGAAACTTGAAATTCGGTGTATATACTAGAAGTCAAGGCCTCAGATTTTTTTATAATATTTTTCAACCCCCCACCACCCCTACCCCATTAAAGGGGTTGATAAAATAAAGTTGAGATATTCATTTGAAATTTCGTACACGTATGTATTATAACGATGTCTAGAATTAGATTATATTTTGGGATGATTCCGTTGAAGGGTTGGGGGTTAATTTGGGGTAAATAGAGGAATATAAGTAAAACAAGTTGGTAAGAGTACAGAAACTTGAAATTCGGTGTATGTACTAGAAGCCAAAGCGTCAGGTTTTTTAATAATATTTTTCAACCCCAACCACCCCTACTCCAATTTGAAAAGGGTTGATAAAATAAAATTGAGATATTCATTTGAAATTTTCTACACGTATGTATTATAACGACATCTGGAACTAGATTATATTTTGAGATAATTCCGTTGAAGGGTTGGGGGTTAAATAGGGGTAAATAGGGGAAAATAAATAAAGCAAGCTGGTAAGACTACAGAAACTTGAAATTCGGTGTATGTCCTAGAAGCCAAGGTCTTAGATTATTTATAATATTTTTCAACCCCCACCACCCCTACTTCATTATTAAAAGGGTTGATAAAATAAAATCGAGATATTCATTTGAAATTTGGTACACGTATGAATTATAACGACATCTGGAACTAGATTATACTTTGAGATGATTCCGTTGAAGGGTTGGGGGTTATTTAGGGGTCAATAGTGGGAAATAAGTAAAGCAAGCTGGTATGAGTACAGAAACTTGAAATTCGGTGTATGTACAAGAAGTAAAGGCCTCAGATTTTTTAAAATATTTTTCAACCCCCCCACCACCCCTACCCCATTAATGGGGTTGACAAAATAAAGTTGAGATATTCATTTGAAATTTCGTACACGTATGTATTATAACGACGTCTGGAATTAGTTTATATTTTGAGATGATTCCGTTGAAGGGTTGGGGGTTAATTTGGGGTAAATAGAGGAATATAAGTAAAACGTTGGTAAGACTACAGAATCTTGAAATTCGGTACTAGAAGCCACAGCGTCAGATTTTCTTATAATATTTTTCAACCCAACCACCCCTACTCCAATATGAAAAGGGTTGATAAAATAAAATAGAGATATTCATTTGAAATTTGGTACACGTATGTATTATAACGACGTCTGAAACTAGATCATAATTTGAGATGATGCCGTTGAAGGGTTGGGGGTTAAATAGGGGCAAATAGGGGAAAATAAGTAAAGCAAGCTGGTAAGACTACAGAAATTTGGGATTCGGTGTATATACTAGAAACCAAGGCCTCAGATTTCTTTCTAATATTTTTCAAACTCTACCACCTCCGCTTCATTATTAATGGGATTGATAACATCAAATTGAGATATTCACTTGAAAGTTAGTACACGTATGTATTGTAGTGACATTTGATTGAGATGACTCCATTGAGGTGGTAGGTTGTAAATAGTGGAAAATAAGTAAGGTAAACTAGAAACTTCATTTTTAACGTATATGGTAGAAACCAACTCCTCAAACTTTTCTATGACATCTACCCCAAATATTATTAAAATTCTATGACCAATAATTTCCACATACTAGAGTGCAAATATAGTCAAGATGTTTCCTTTAAAGTGACTTGGACGAATAATTTTTTTCTGCTGTTTGCAAAATCCGATAAAGAATATGTTTCAATACAACTTCAATATGTTTCAATTTACATATAGGGGAGTTATGTTAGATTTTTACTTCGGAAAAATTTCGATCATTGGTTTTGGAACCTGTTCGTGAAAGTGTGTGGAATATCATATGAAACTGTATCCGCGAGAAAGTGTGTGCTAAATTCTTTACTTAACTATTTGTATACAAAAATGCAGTTTTTTGCTAATAACTTTTTAAATTTTATTTTGATCAAAAAATGAATAGCGCCATTCGAAAGAACGGAAAATTTTACAAAAGAAACATAGAATACTTGTGATTTTTAATATAAATTGACCGACCAGTAATTTGTTAAGCAACATGTTTCAAGTGAAAGCCTGCTTCTCAGCGAATTGTATGAAGAAAAACTGGAAGGTATTCTGAGTGATCTTCAAAATGACTGGTTTTGGGTTACAATAGACAATAGACAATAGACGAAACGGCAGACTTTTTAGGAAATAATGT
Source organism: Stenurella melanura (assembly GCA_963583905.1). NCBI lineage: Eukaryota > Metazoa > Arthropoda > Insecta > Coleoptera > Cerambycidae > Stenurella > Stenurella melanura. The sequence goes on from OY757309.1 coordinate 3,201,182, forward strand.
TGCCAATTTATTACTTACAAAATTATATGTTGATGATCCTGGCAAGTGCCATTTAATAGCTTCCAAGGTTTTAGAAACGGTTAATGGCGAGTCAGTGTTTAATTTTTTTGAAAACACTTTAAAATGGCTTTGGCAAGATTTGACTGAAGAAAATTCAAGTTATCGTTTTTACTAGTGATTCAATGTCATATGAGTAGTTAATAACCTGTACAATGGAATGATGCATTCTTTGCACTTCCAAGTTCCGGGAAAATAAAAAAAAAATTGGATTAACTTTTTGATTTTCGGTTTTTTTGCTCTAACGGCTAAAATAATAAAAATACAGAAAAAAGTTTTCAACTAAATTTGTAGCTCGTCTCTTTCTCTACAAAATAGGTCTTTACAAATTTTTGTCTTACTTAAGCCGTTTAGGAAATAAATCCAGTTTTCCACTTATAGTTTTGAGCCGCTCGGAAAATCAGAATTCTCTGGGAGTTTCATACGACCGGACATATCGATCGATAATTATTACTATTCAGAGCCGCTAAAGAAATGAAAACAACGTAAAATGTAGAGAAAAGCCTCAGCTTTAATGTTGAACTAATTACAAAATTGATACAAATATTTATCATAGAGAAAAAAGTGTTAGAAGATGGCTTAGTAAACTTTATACAGTTGATTTATTCACATCTTTGAGTTTTATGCATCCTGCCTATTTGTCCCGTAACAATGGGTGCTTATTCACTGCATGGATTAGATTCCACGCACTTTTATCTATATTTCGTGAAAATTTCATTGAAGAATGTTAAGAAACAAATAAGTTGTATATGTTTTACTGCATAATTGTGCATTTTCTGAACGTGTATGAATAATGTAGACAAATTATAAAAGTACTGCGCGCATTTAAAAATCTCTAAAGTCATTCGAAAGAATATGTTTTATTATACTTATAATCCAAATATTAAGACTGCTATTATTATTACTTAAGATATATCGAATTGAACTCCAAAATTTGGAGGTGATTGATCGATGAGAAATATACGCTCTACTTTGATCGCAAGGGATATTTTTCCAACAAAAATAATTGCAATAAAATGTTAATTGGATTAATATATCATTATATAAGAATATATAAGCAAAATGATTTATCATTCTAACGACTCCCGACAGATATGAATATATCTGTGGATCAACTGTACAAAGTTCACTAAGCCATCTTCTGATACTTTCTCTCTTTGATGAAATTTTTTTTATGAATTTTGTAATTAGTTCCACATTAAGGCTTAGACTTTTCTCTTTATGTTATTTTCATTTTTTTTTGAGTGCTCTGAATAGTAAGAATTATTAATCGATGAGCCCGGTCGTACGAAACTTCTGGAGAATTCTCATTTTTCGCGCATTTCGAAGCGGCTTAAAACTTAGGTTCGTATTACATTTAATTTTGTAAGAGAGAAGAAACTTACATATAATTTTTTGATGTAAAATTTTATATATGTGCGCCACCGGAATTATACCCGTATTCCGATCACTAGTTATAAGACTTTAAATTATTCATACTAGGTGGAGAGCCGGCTTATGAATAAGATACATGAAAATCTTTATGTGAGTGAGTAAGTACTATCACAGACATACAGGGAGCCACTTTTCATTTTTGCAAATTTTGCCCGCGTCATGGAATTCTGACGTCACCTCCGGTCACGATTTTTTGTGTCATCGAATACATGAATAAAACTTACGTCAAAATGTAGGTTTTGAGGTATACAATGAGATTGTAGTGGGCTGCCAGCCTTAATTTCCCGCAACCCTGAGACACCCTCTATTAAAGTTTTTTTTTTTTGTTTTCTTAAGTCATCGAATACATGAATTATTATGTTTTTAAGTTGAAGTACAAGCATTCTAGTTATTAAAAAAAATAGGCTGCCTCTTTTTATTTGCCCGCATCCTTCCATTTTGACGTCACTTCCGGTAAAATTCCATGACGCGGGCAAAATTTGCTTATATGAAAAGTGGCTCCCTGTAGGTCTGTGGTAGTACTTACTCACTCATACAAAGTTTTTCATGTATCTTATTCATAGGAAATCTATACAGCCGGCTCTACCAGTTAGATGAACTATATGAAAGAAAACACACCGTTTCCCGAACTACCTCTTTCAAAATATTTTCTAATGAAAACCTTTCATAAAATATAATAGTTCCATCGAAAAGTTAGTACTTTAACCTTTAATTTTCAATTTTTTTCTACGTTATTTTCTTAACATTTTTATGAAAACTAGACTGGATGAAACTAATATGGGACCACCCAGAAGCCATACTATACAGTTTACAAATAATTTCCATAAAAATTACTCGTGACATTTGTTTCAGAGAAATATTTCAACAAACATAAAAAAAATATACATACGGGTCGAACAAGAACCTCCTAATTTTTAAAATTGATTGTTCTTTTAGAAATCGAGTTGTCTTAAAGATTTTTATTGTCATTTCTTTTAAAATTTATTATTCTTTTAGAAATCGACTTGTCTTAGAGATTTTTATTGTCACTTGCTTTGTGTAACAGTTTTATCAAATTTATTGTTTTCATAGTGAACTTGCTGTACAAATGTGTTATTACCTCACGAGTAAGTAATCCTGTGTTATTGTTATTACTTTATTAATAGTTCCTTGTACATTGATAATACTAATTTAATCTTTGCGTTTCAGAAATAAACATATAAATATATCTTCGAAACCACTAATGTTATTATTTGGTGGAAATCTCAGAGTATTGTGTTTTTAATAATTCCTAGAATTTTTTGTAGTCTTTATGGAGCAGATTGTATACTCCAAATAGGAAATAGGCTGTATGTGGACATACGTCCAGAAGGTCACTATTTATTTAATTGTTTTTAGGATTCTATAGAAATATAGTTTTAGTATGTTCGAAGAACAGAAATGAAGATTTTTAAAATAGTATATTCTTTTATTGGGAGTAAAAGTGATGCTTTTGTGACAAGTCTGAAGGTTTGCCGGATGAACAAAGTGAGTCCTGCAATTATAGACGAGACACAACAAGTGGCTTTTACTCCGAATAAAACATGCTATTTTTTCCTCAAACATCGATTAGCTATAAAAAAATAAAGATAAAGAATCTGGAATATCATCACCAAAAACGCATTGTGTTAATTTCGCATGGCCGGCGTATTAAAAAAAATATGCGTTGCTATTGATATATTGTACTGTCATACTTTTTCTGCCGCTCACAGCGCCAGAAGAAGTAATTTTATCTACTCTTATTAGATTATACAGAGTGGGGCAATAGTGCGTCGCACCACGATATCTCAAGTTCTACGATAGCTAGAATTAAAAAAAAATTGCAACTAAACTAGATAAAAAAGTCTATAACTGGAAATTATTTTCGAACATACAAGGCGAGCCAAGACGAAATTACAGGACCAAGTGCCTTTTTCTAAATGGAATGCTATATATAAATATCAGTAAATTTTTTGAAGCCTCTTTCTCTAATCATTCCTATATTATCATTGAATACCGCTTGGATGTAATTAATTTTTTTGTTGAAATAATGCAATCTGCAGATGGATATTAAAAAATCACCACAGTCACAATTATGGGTTCTAAGAAAAACTTCGATTAAGAACTTTTTAAATTAAGTTTTCTGATTTATTTTCAAATATGCTTTTCAACGAGGTGATATGGAATGAAAAACGAATAATTTTTGTAATTATTTCCCAATGGCTAATTGCAACCATTCATAAATAAATAAGTGTCAAATTCAAAAATAAACTTAAAAAAAAGATGTTCCCTAAAATAATTCATTAGAAAAATTTATAATAGGTGTTCGACGTGTTACCCATTTTGATTGACACATGTCTTTAGGCAATTTTGAAATGAGGCCATTTAATGGGACCATTTCTTCCAATCCATTGAAATGAGTAAATAGTATTTAACAGGTCCTTTAATGTTTTTTTGTACACTTTTTTTCCGTTTTCGTGACTCGACAAGCAATAAAACCTTAGTTTGGTATAAATTGTCGTGTACAACAAAGCATTTATCACACTTATCGGACATTAGTTAATGCATTTGCGACCGTCTTTCAAGCAGCTTATTTAAATCCTAATACAAATAGTAATAAAAATTCCCCCTGCGGTGAGGTAAATAGTAGTAATTTATGCGTAACAACCTTTTCGGAATTGGACGTGCTGAAATCTCTCAAGAAAATTAAACCTAAATTTACCAAGGGCCCTGATAATATACCTGCCTTTATTGTAAAAGACTGTGCACACATCTTTGCTCGTCCACTTACAATAATTTTTAATTTATCCCTAAAATGTCAGATATTTCCTGATGTGTGGAAATATTCTCGTTTATGTCCCGTTTACAAAAAAGGCAACAAAAATAACGCGGAGAATTATAGGCCAATAACAATCATTTGCAATTTTGCGAAAGTTTTTGAGTTTACCTTGAGTATGCCACTAACAAGGCACGTGCAAGGTCAAATTGTAACAAACCAACATGGATTTGTATCCGGCAGATCCACTGAGACTAACCTCACCTGTGTCACGCAATACCTTTCTGAAAAATTGGATAATAACAAACAGGTTGATATTATCTATACGGATTTTTCCAAGGCGTTTGATCGCCTGGATCATGGTATTCTGATACAAAAGCTTAGCAATTTCGGACTATCAGCGTCACTATTAGATTTAATTACCTCGTATTTAGGAAATAGGCGGCAGTATGTAGAATACCATGGTTTCAGGTCATTCGACGTCTTGGCTAGCTCAGGTGTCCCTCAGGGATCTGTACTGGGACCACTTTTCTTTAATATCTTTATTAATGACATTGTCACAAATATTGACGTTGAAAGCCTGTTATATGCGGACGATCTAAAAATCTATTGTGTAATTGAAACTGATGAAGATTGTGACAAGCTTCAAAATAACTTGAATAAGATAAATGATTGGTGTCTACTAAATCAACTACCTCTCAATGTATCCAAATGTAGCGCATTTACATTTTGTAAAGCACGCAATTATATTAGTTTTAATTATCATTTAAATAACCAGGAGTTACAAAGACCTGATACAATTAAAGATCTGGGGGTGACCTTTGACAGAAGTCTAAGTTTCAATGAACACATAAATTTAACTGTATCATCAGCTTTAAAAAGCCTAGGATTTGTAATAAGGAATTGTAAGGGTTTTAATAATACGGACATTATGAAATTATTGTACTACTCCTTTGTGCGATCAAAATTAGAATATTGCTCACTGGTATGGTCCCCGGACTATGCTACGTATATAAAAAGTATTGAAAACATTCAGCGTCGTTTTGTTAAGTATTTGTGTTTTATTGAAGATGGCAATTATCCCACAACTGGTTATTCGCAAAACCTCATGTTAGAAAGATTTGATATGTCGAGTCTAGAAAATAGGAGAATAGCACACTCTGTAATATTTCTGCATAAAATTATCCACAATATATCTGATTGCTCGTCTATTTTGGAGCAACTGTGTTTCCGTGTACCTCGTATAGGAAGCAGAAATCGTGAAACATTCTATCTTGCTACTCCCCGAACAAATTTACTAAAACTTTCACCTATACATTTTATGTGTAAAAATTATAATTCAGTGCAAAATGAGCTTGATATATTTAATTGTAGTCCTGCATCAATTAAAAGATTACTATGCGTATAACCCCATATCCCTTATTGCCGTTTCATGTTTTTTTTTAGAGTTATGTGATGTGTATATATTATTTTAAGTCAGTTTTTTCTTAGTATTACATTTGTATTTTGTTTCTTCACAGTACGACACGTACTGTGAATTTGGTATATATAATACTTATACTGTTTGTGCTTACTAGTGTAACATTCCCACCCTTTAATTGGTTTTCTGTTGGGTGGTTGTATCTAAATAAATTAGTAACATTATTTGTATTGAATTTAAAATATTTGGAATTTTACAATATGAATTTTAATAAAGCGGAACTTGTAGACATGACTTTTGTTTTGGGCAAGTCAGACAGAAATTATTTACTTGCCAATAGAATTTATCACCAACGTTATCCTGAAAGAAGGATTCCTGATGTTAGCAGCTTCCAAAACCTTCTCGATAGATTTCTGGAAACTGTAAATGTCGAATGAAAAAAAGTGAAAGAATAAAATGTGTCGTGAACGAAGAAAATTAGTTTTCCGTGGTGCTGGCAACGGTTGAGAATCCCCATGTTAATCAAAGAGAAGTGAGCTCATTAGTATGAATAAGTAGACGGTCTGTGGGTCGAATCTTAAAAACAAATAAGTTGCATGCATATCATATTCAAAGGCACCAGGAATTATCTGATGACGATTTTCAAAAGCGCCTACAATTTTGTAATTGGGCCAGAGGTAAAATGCAAGATGATGTCAACTTCTTCAATAATGTTTTATTCACTGATGAGGCAACTTTTCATAAAAATGGATTTGTTAATAGGCACAATTTCCATTATTATGCTTCGGAAAATCCTCACTTTTTTATGCAAGTTGATAACCAACACAGATGGTCTATAAACGTTTGGGGAGGAATTATTGGAGAACATGTAATAGGGCCACATTTCTTTGATCGTACATTGACTGGAGCTATTTGTCTTCATTTTTTGGAAAACTATCTGCGACAATTATTGTTAAATCTCCCTGAAAGAACTCGAAATAAGATGTGATTTCAGCAAGATGGTGCTCCACCACATTATTTAAATACAGTTAGAGACCACTTAAGGAGGTTGAGGCGTTAGACGAAAATAGTGAAAAAAACCCGAAAGAAAGATTGAACATTATTCTGATTATACGCTCTAGCGCATGTTATACGGCGGACATGCTATACATCTTAAGATGTGAATAAATAGAAGTTATAAATACGTATATACAATTTATTTAATTACATTATATTTGTACATTTGTAGCAAGACAGAGCAAGAAACTATCGTATGACTAAAAATTTCAACTATACTAAATGGTCGATATACATAAATACAAATACATTAATCACGAATGAAAATTCTATAATACAAAATGGTATAGCTAAAAATAAGAATAAAGGGAGATTATACATACAGAGTTGCACATTTGTAATACACGAGAATTATTTGATAGAAAAATATATAAATACACACACGTACGCATATACAGTATAAAAAAAAGTCAATTATTTATAAATACCATAAATGGCAATAGATCGCAATCCGATTTTGTTTAATAAATAAATAATTTAAAAAAAAATTAAAAACACCGTTTTAAGAACCAACTGAAAATGTTAAAAGAAACCAGCTGAAAATGTTTAAAAACTGCACAACAAAATAATTTTAATAATAATGTTGTTAATACACGTAAAAGCATAAGACATCCGTGACAAAATATTTAGAAAAACAGAAAATTATACTTCTATTTTTCTAAATATTTTCAGCACCCTACGCTTTTACGTTTATCAAATAATTGTTATTAGTTTTACCAAATATTTATTTGTGACCTCGTAAATCCCCATATATCGATTCTTAGGCCACAAATCAGGTCCTAAATTACTAAACTTATCCGACATGTTGACTCGGAAAATTAGGCTGTCTAGTGAATTTGAAACTACATTTCGTAGCTGCATTCTCGTATAGACCAGTTTCCAGAAAATTTAGCTGATTATAGTGAAGATATCAAGGTCGATGGGATTTTAATATGATCACAGACTACTGTTAGACATTGAAAAGGAATGTGAAAACGAAAAAGAAAACCATTACGCAGATCATTTGAAGACAAAATTGCTTCTTCGATTTCGTCTTTGTCAGAATAGATCTAAAAGTGTTGTTTGCTTGAAATACCGTCCTAATATCAAATCTATCTCTGATCTATTCTGACAAAGACGAAACCGAAGACCCGCGAGCAAAATTCAAAAAACTGCATTTATAGTATTCCGTGTGCGTGCAACAAACATTACGTGGGTGAGTCATCCAGACCGTTTAGTTTAACAGGTTGACTGTATAATTTACAGATTTTCTCAGCAGGCCATGAGTACCATCCCGAGTTCTCAGGGAAATGACTTTGTACAAGACGTGAGTACCTACTGTGGTGCACGTGATGAAGTTAATTTAAAACTGCCGCGCACCACAGTGGGTACATTTTTGGTTGCTTTTGCATGTAAAATAAATACTCGTGGCCTCAGAGATCAACCTGGTAATTTTGGTTTTTGGCCTGGACGACCCGTTTATTAACAAAAATACAAATTATAATAAATCTCTTAGTAAATACAAATGTAAGCACAAAATATACAGTAATATTGGTTTAGATATATAATTCATGAAAAAACAATCATTACAAAGAAACTTTTCACGTGCTTCACACTTAGTCTAAACTCGTGGCGTTTCTTTCTAGGCCACAATTCTACATTCGCTTCTTGCAATTCTCAGATTACAATAATTGTAACTTTACTCCTTTGGATATTATCAAAATGTGGTTAACTAAAATAGGATCCCGATTTTTGTCTGTCAACAACTCATAAATAATGTTCTCTCGAAATTCAGTTATTGACATTTTTTAAAATTAGTTGATTGCAATTTTGCCTTCCTGGCCATGAGTACCACAGTAGGTACTCAGCTGAAAATTTGCAGCACACACTGCAAATATGTGTAACTGATTGCCTACTACTAGACCATAATCATAAATATTGTATTTATCAATAATAAATTGCATGGCTCAGATGAAACGACGCGCATACTAGCACTGGCTCCACAGGATAGTGCAGCGTGTACCTGTAATGGCACTCATGGCAGTCAACCTGTTAAGATTGGGCGAACACCAAACTTATATCAGAAAAAATGAAATTCAGAGGTCCAAGATCTGCGAACACGCTTGAGAGAGCGGACATTGAATAAACTGGAAATCGGTAAAAATGTTAACAAAAGAGGCAGATAGTAAAAATAGAAAAATTAAAGAATCAGCGATGATATTATTGTGTCGAATTGTTCCGTAGATGTCTGTAGAACCTGGTTGCCAATGTTAGAAGAAGAACTTCGCAAACTTAACATTGTATAAAAATTTAAAAAAAAACTGTTAACTATATCAACAGTTTTATGTAAATATAAGTATCTATAGATATGAATATAACAAACATTCTTAGAGCCGTGTATTTATCATACACAGCAAAAAAGATTTTTCAAAAAAGCCTTGGAAAAGGAAAAAGATTAGATTTCCGAAACGTCTGCGAAATATTTAATTTCAAGTATTTATACAGGGTGTTGCATCATGAGAGGGACATAGCTTAATAGGAGGTAGAGAACATCAGTGGTAACCGGAACCTCCCATAGAAATGTCTCATTGGGCCTTCACTACGAAATTACTGGGTGTTAAATAATTTTTGGCCAAACCTGTTTTTTGTCATAACTTTGACAGGAAATGAAATAACGGATTCATATTTGGTACGGCTAATGTACAAACGAGCCCCAAGAGGTACATGTATAAAAAAAATATATCCAGGTCCGGACTCACTATAATTTATGTTTCTTCTTTGCATCAATAAAACATCACCCTGTATATATTTTTTTGAAATTTCGATACGATATTCGAAAAGAGCAAGAAAAAACAAACAAAATGGCCTATTTTATTTTTTTGTTACACCTTCGTGGTTATTTAAATACGTTGTTAAATGTGCAAGAAAATGGATTACAGAACCCTATTAAATGAGAGACACGTGAAATAAATAGTTTTATAACTAAAATTTGCAAAAATTCTATTGAGCCTAGGTGGTCTGGGTGAATCCTAATTCCGGCACGTTTTAAAGGTCCATTTTGGTAAAAAACTGTGGTCCTAATAAGTAATCGGGTATGAAATAACAAAATTTTTAATCAATCACAGTAGGCTTGTTCAAACAATAAAAGTGACAGATAATTTAAACCATTTAGGCCTAAGCAACCAGTTACTTTGATCAAGAAAATCATCAACATTTTATACTTAATAAAAATTGGAAGAGAACAAACTAAAATCTAAATAAATAAAATATTTTCCATTCAATTAACAATAAATAACAAAACAATAACTAAATGTGTTTAAAAATAAAACGTAATGGACACTAAAGTAAATTTTCAAAATGTCCTCCCCCAAATTCTGTGCATTTTCTTGCGCGTTTAGAAAGGTCACCAATTGCTCGACGTATCATTTCTGGATTATTCCGTATTTCGTCGCAGGTTGTAACGATGCGCTGGATTAAATGTTGTCTACTTTCAATTTCAATGCTATAAACCTCGTTTTTTAAGTGGCCCCATAAAAAGTAATCACAAGGGTTACAATCAGGAGATCTTGGTGGCCATTCATGTGGACTCCCGCGTCCAATCCATCTATTAGGATACACATTGTTTAAGTGTTCTCTTACTTGAAGGTTAAAATGTGGTGGGGCCCCATCATGCTGAAACAACATGCCTCTTATACCGATATTTTCTAACATATTCGGTAAAATGTTTTGAAGAAAATCAAAGTAAATTTCACCATTCAATCTTTCTTCAAAAAAATGTGGCCCTATCAAATGTCTATTCACAAGTCCGACCCAAACATTTACAGAAAACCTGTGTTGCGAACGGCGTTGGCGTACCGCATGTGGGTTTTCTTGTGCCCATTTATGATTATTTCGTGAATTGTTTACTCCATCCCTTGTAAATTGTGCCTCATCCGTAAATAAGGTTCTGTTAATGACTGGGCGATGATTAGACAACCAACGACAAAATGCCAGGCGGGGGATATCGTCGCCTTGTTGAAGACGCTGTACCTGCTGGATATGATATGGATGGTAACGTTCTCTTTTTTGGGTTCTCCATACTCGCCAATGAGGAATACCAGTTGCCAAACTGATTCGTCTAGTGCTCATATTTGGGTTTTCTTGAACTACGTTTATAATATTGTTTTGTTCCTGCACACCTTGTTGTAAAACACGCTCCACAACTGCAGAAGTAGGAAACTTTCCGTGTTGTCTTGCATACTGGAACACCGTACTAAAGGTTTTATGATTAGGGCATCGACGACCAGGAAAACGCAGCCGATATTCTCTTTCCGCCGACCTACCATTTCCATTACAGAAACCATAGATGAATATTATGTCAGCATATTCCCCGTTTGTAAATTTTACTGGCATAGTTAAAATATTTTCACAAGTTTTCACTAACTAAATGCGGATTATTGACACATTAAATTACTAACAAACAATTATTCAACTGTTTAGGAGATTTCTTTTTATTATCTGTCATTTTGAACAAGCCTACTGTGATTGATTAAAAATTTTGTTATTTCATACCCGATTACTTATTAGGACCACAGTTTTTTACCAAAATGGACCTTTAAAACGTGCCGGAATTAGGATTCACCCAGACCACCTAGGCTCAATAGAATTTTTGCAAATTTTAGTTATAAAACTATTTATTTCACGTGCCTCTCATTTAATAGGGTTCTGTAATCCATTTTCTTGCACATTTAACAACGTATTTAAATAACCACGAAGGTGTAACAAAAAAATGAAATAGGCCATTTTGTTTGTTTTTTCTTGCTCTTTTCGAATATCGTATCGAAATTTCAAAAAAATATATACAGGGTGATGTTTTATTGATGCAAAGAAGAAACATACATTATAGTGAGTCCGGACCTGGATATATTTTTTTTTATACATGTACCTCTTGGGGCTCGTTTGTACATTAGCCGTACCAAATATGAATCCGTTATTTCATTTCCTGTCAAAGTTATAACAAAAAACAGGTTTGGCCAAAAATTATTTAACACCCTGTAATTTCGTAGTGAAGGCCCAATGAGACATTTCTATGGGAGGTTCCGGTTACCACTGATGTTCTCTACCTCCTATTAAGCTATGTCCCTCTCATGATGCAACACCCTGTATTTATTTGTGTTATATATTTTAAAAAACGCAACTTCTAACTGATCCTTTGACGTAAGTCACAGGCGTAGAGGTTATTTACCAGTAACATACAGGAGCACCGTTTAAAAAGAGAAAAAAATACATATGGCAGGAATTAGGGAAAAAATTAAGATAATGCGACAAATAACATTTAGACAATACTCTAATATGTGTACTCATTCGGGCAAGTGATAAGCTACATTTCTTGATCTCAACTTATAATAGTATGTATTCTTAACTGGTACATATTGGAGATTACTCATTTGATTGTCCTTTAAAATATCATTAAAGGATTTCATTACATTTTCAAATTCTTCCCTTAGTTTATGAATGTCTGTAAATCGTAATTCTTTTGAGAGTGCTATGAAGTCTCTGCAACTATTTTCGATGAAAGACCGATCCTCGTAACGTGAAATATTATTTATGTCGTAACATATATCATGACACCTTGTGTGGTAGTTGCCTCTAGCTTCATTAAAACGCTCATATAAGTCATCTTCTTTCATGTTCCTCATTTTCTGTTTAACAGTACGCGTTATTCTTCTCTCACTTAAACCGAATTTTCTCATAAAAATTGTTAACTTATTTCCTGTAGCTTCTTCGAAAGCTTGAACCGTCAATAGCCCATCTTCATCCAATGCGTAAGAAACTTTGATCAGAATCTCTCCCGCTCGTTTAACAGGGAAGCCACTTATTATGGCGTCCATTACGTGGTTATTATACTCCGTATTTTTCCGTTCTCCTTCGCATATCGTCATTCGCAGAAGATGTTCGTTGTTGCTAGAGGTAGTAATAGTTTGTGTTGCTGTTCCGGGTACTGAGGAATTTTTTGGAAAAACTACCCACATATATTTTTCTGCTAGTTCGATGCCCAAGGACAATGGCATTACATCTTTTATTAAGTATTTTTGTAGTTGTTTTGGGTTGTCTTTTAAAGAGGCTGCCAATATGCTAGCACCAGCTGCGGCGGCTTCGTCGGTGCCTGAATCGAGCATGCCGTTAAAATATGTTTTTAAGATCTCGCGAATTTTTGGAATCTTGGTAGAGTTACCCACGAGAATTACCTCATCTATGGCAGACTTTGACAATTTAGCATCACTTAGACATAGCTTCACTATATCAAGGCAACGTTGGAAAATACCTTTTGATATTTCTTCAAACTGCACTCTAGTCATGGAAAGACCACGAGCAGAATTCCGCTTGTTTGAGACGCACTCTTGCGATGATAACGTTTCTTTTAAGTTAGTGCACATGTTCATTAATTTGCATTTGTCTTTTGGTGTTGAATTATTGCAGAAATCTTCATAAAAATGGTCGAATAAAATCTCGTCAAAGTTTCTGCCTCCTAATAGGGTATCCCCATTCACAGCTTTTACCTCTATTGTCTTATCGTCTATTTTAATAATAGACACATCTAATGCACCTCCTCCAAAATCGAATATGAGTACATTAGCATCCTTCTTTTTGCTTAAAGAAACATGGTGAGCAGCTGCTGCTGCTGGTTCTGTCACTAGCCTAAGCACGTTCAATCCAGCTAATTTCGCTGCCTCTTTAGTGAATGATTTTTGTGCGATACTGAAATTTGCAGGCACTGATATAACAGCTTCCGCGATGACAGTTCCTAGATAGTCACTGGCAAGATTTTTAAGGTATTTCAAGAGTTCGGCAGTAACTTCTTCTGGCATTTTAGTGACCTTAGAACCCGAAATTTTCACTTGAAATCCGGCACGATCGCTTAGGGTTTCTACCAATGAAACCAGTGTCTGTTTTGACTTGGAGTGGCTTGAAACAAAGTCATCGTCAAATTTTCTTCCAATAATTCTCTTGGCATCTGAAAAAAAAATAAATATTATCGACACTTCTTTGTATGCAACGACAACGCAAAGCTCCCAACTTAAAATCCGAAATCAAAATGCCATAAAATAGCCGATAAAAGTTATGAATCAAAGTGTGCCTAGTAACACAACGTATTGAACCAATATATAATCCATATGGGACCAATATATGAATATTGGTCCTATATATAGGACCAATATGCATATATTGGTTCTATATAGATTATATATTGGTGCAATATTGGTGCTAGTAGGGGTCCGTTGATCTACCTGAAGGCCTACTTTTAACTGAATTGCTGGCATTCAATTAACGCTAACGTCTGGCAGAGACCGCCGGCAGTCGCGTACGACTGTTAACGGTTAAAACAGATGCCGGCGGTCGTTATTATTGTTTCACAGGAAGGTGATCGTTCTGTTTGTGTAACAGAATGGATCTTAAAGAGATAGCCTCTATATTTTTGATCCAGGAAGAGGAAGAAATTGATTTGTTCCCAATTATTCTCCCTTATTTCTTGATTTTTGAAGTTATTATTTTCATGGTCAAACAGTTGAGGATATTTACTGACCTCATCGATCAGTAGTTCGTCTACTGCTGTTCAAAAATGTTTGCTTGTTATTGCACTTTTGCACTCTGTGTTATTCATTAGTTAAAAGTATTTATATATAATGTATAAACAAACGCATCAGCGGCGGCTACGACTGATTAAACTAACATTATTAAAAAAAAAACTGCGAGGAGTATCCCATAGAATGTGCAACAATTTTATAAACGAGGGAGGAGTGTACTCTAGTTTCATACTAACATAGATATCGTTAGGAAATGTTACAAGTAATTTACCTATTATGGCATTCTCAGGGCACTGCTCCATTAGCTCTTTTGCTTTGCGTCCTACAGAAATTTCTCCAGTGGCTGGATCAAAATAAACAATTGAAGGTATTCGACGATCACCATCTTTCGTAGGAATTATTTCAGCCTTTCCATTTCTGTAAATTGATACAGAAGAGAATGTGGTGCCCAAGTCAATTCCGATTGCTGGTGCTGGAGTGCTGGAATTCTAAAATAAATTTTTCGTGTCATATTATCAGTTAAAAGGAGATAAAAGTGCCCGAACAGGAAACAAAAATAGGAACTGACATTTTTATTTCACAACATATTTTATTATTTTTCTGATACGCAGGTGGCAAAATACCCAACAAAAAGGGTTTCTGTTTACATATCAGAAAAAACAATTTTCCCCAATAGCTGAATCAGTAAACGCGGTGGAATTGAGTAGCCTGCCCGTTCTCCCGATTTGACTCCGCTTGACTATTTGTTATGGGGTTACTTAAAATCGAAAGTGTGCTTCAACAAATAGTCCAATAATTATAAAGATTTCCAAAACAAAAAAATGTTATTTGAGATTTTCCTTCAGTAACTGTTAGTGGAGGGATTATACATCACAAAACTACAAAAATCAGTTCTGGGGGTACCACCCAACCCCTCCAAAAAACTACACCTTCGGTGAAAAAAGCCTTATTTTACCGATAACTCGTTAACCGTTGGAGATATAAAAAAATTGCTCATAAAATAGAAAGCTTGTCTATTTGCCTAAAAAAAGTCATCTTGTAATTTTCTTGTAATGCCATGGTTTTCGAGAAAATCGGTATTGAAATGCGCATGAATTTTCTTTTATTTGAAATTTTTTGCGCGCGGCCTATAGAAACAATTGAATTGCTTAAAAACCAAACATGCTAGGAAGAAAAATCAAAATGGGTTTTAAACGGGATAAAATACTCTTTTGTGTTTCCATTTTTGATGGCTATTGATATCTATTAGTATATAAAAATAACAATATAATATAGTTTTCTTCTTGATTTTTTGCACTTTTAACTATTCACAGGCCCATAAAAAATAATTGACTTTAATATAAGTTATAAATGCTTTATCTTTTAGTTTAAGGTAGTACTTCAATGCAGAAAAAGTTAAGAATGAAAATATTCACATTTACAAATTTACCAGCATGTTAAAATTGGCCAAAATTTGGCTAATTTTTTATTGTCTCCTAAATATAAAAAAAAGACCCAAACATTTTTAAAATTAAGCTGATTTTTTTTTTGAGTTTGTATATCATATAACTATTGTTTCTAATCATTTTATAGTTAAAAAATTGTATTAAAAAAATATCATAAAAAAATTGAATATCCAGCCTTTTTTGGATTTTTCTTTGGCTAACTTTAACATGCTGCTAAATTTGTAAATGTACTACCTTGAACTCAAAGATAATGCATTTATAACTTATTATAGTCAGTTATTTTTTATGGGCCTGTGAATAGTTAGATGCACAAAAAATCAAGAAATAACTATATTATATTGTTATGTTTATATACTAATAAATATCAATAGCCCTCAAAAATGTATAACCTTGCTTTTTTGATATACTGCAATCCGCAATCATAATTATAATTCACAATAGAGCATAAGACCTCAGGGTGCAGGTTATCCTTGATAGCTTGGCTTAATATTGGTTATTACTTACTTTGGCAAATACTCACAAGCAGAATATTACTGATCAGATAATATAAGGCTCTAAAAAACTGAACAAAAAAAGATAGTTGGGCGCCACCTTGTTTTTCGTTACTTGAAATCAACTAATACAAAAATTTCTGATCACTTTAAACTAGAAACTGGCCTGGCAAAATAAGGAAACACCGAGCTATTCCAGTTTGAATGAGTGCTGGCTTAACGAAATTAAACAATTACTAAAACAAAATAATCTATTAACGTTTTGGGTTACAATGGCAATTAAAATACAAGATCCGTAATTGGACAGCAAAATTAGAGAGATCCAATATTATGTATCACTCGGCCTGAGCTCAATGACCTTTAATACGAAAATCTAACTAACTTAAATTACTAAGAACAGCACAAAAAAGGTAAGTTAACAAGAATTAAATAATATTAATCAATATTTCGTCAGTAGTGAACCCTCATAAGGTTACAAAACCGAATTCATACAGGATTCGGGATGTAAATACAAACTGCTGCTATGCGTAACGGCTTTTCTTTGGTTCCTAAGCCGACTTAAATGTTATTCGCGATTGCAAACTAGCTAGGCCACTATTTATTTATGCCTATTGGGACATCGAAATTGTCAACAAATCAAGTCAACGCGGCAAATGTCCGCTACTAACAGGAAAGTGATCAATTGTCTACTCATCTCACTCACTATAGTTAGATGGGGAATAAAAATCAATCACGAGACAGGTTCATTAACGGCACTGAGCATATTGTCTCTACAAACTCGTTGCATTAGCCACTACTAAATAGATAACTTACAGTTTATTCCCTGGATACATAAATGTTTATGGAGGGATAGCACTTTGTAACTAAATGTAAAACAGCTTAACAGGACACAGATACTAAAAAAAACCGCAAACGATCGTTGATTGCAGCAAAGTAAACAATCTAGATTAATAATTGGCCACTATTCAATACAAACGCACTCTACCATTTAATATAATTATTGTAATGCACCGATTACAAGAACGTTGTTACTTCACTGTATACTCAATAACTCACAAAAGAATAGCTTTTTATTAATTTTAAACTAAGACAACCAAATCTTCAGCATTATGCTGCAAGGCCACAGCTCGACTCATTACCACTTAATTAGATCGGAGATATCAAATTCACCTCTCCCGTTGTGTATCGGCCTGTGGCCAAAACTCGACTCCTTAAACCAAAAACATATACCTTCTTTGAAGCAAACAATTCCCTCTTCGCGTTCCATCTCCGCAACGCGTTAAAGATCAAACGGTCTTTATACTTAGGTACACGTTAAAGTTTTACGGTCGTGCAAAACAGTTTTTACCAATACACAAATTTTAAACATATTTTTATTTAATTCTATGTACCGAGTGCTCCTTCAAAACGTGACCGTTACAAATGGCCAAAACTCGACTCCTTAAACC
The DNA here is from genome assembly GCA_963583905.1 of Stenurella melanura. Classification (NCBI taxonomy): domain Eukaryota; kingdom Metazoa; phylum Arthropoda; class Insecta; order Coleoptera; family Cerambycidae; genus Stenurella; species Stenurella melanura. The sequence goes on from OY757309.1 coordinate 3,218,850, forward strand.
AAAAACATATACCTTCTTTGAAGCAAACAATCCCCTCTTCGCGTTTCATCTCCGCAACGCGTTAAAGGTCAAACGGTTTTTATACCTGAGTACACGTTTTAATGTTTTACTGTCGTGCAAATTTTTTTTTACCAATACACAAATTTTAAGCATATTTTTATTTAATTCTATGTACTGAGTGCTCCCACAAAACGTGACTGTTACAAATGGCAACAAAAGAGATAGTATTTTATATCCCCTTTAAAACCAGTTTTGATTTTTCTTCCTAGCTTGTTTGGTTTTCGAGCAATTCAATTTTTTCTATAGGTCGCGCGCAAAAAATATCAAATAAACGAAAATTCGCGCGCATTAAAAATACAAATTTTGCAATTACTGACAATATCGATTTTTTGAAAACCATGGCATATACAAGAAAATTACAAGAGGACTTTTGTAGGCAATTAATCAAGCTTTCCTTTTTATGATGAGCAATTTTTTTATATCTTCAACGGTTAACGAGTTAGCAGTCAAATAAGGCATTTTCCACCGAAGGGGTGATTTTTTGGGGGGGTTGCGCGGCACCCCCAGAACTGATTTTTGTGGTTTTGTGGTGTTTAGCCCTCGCACTAACAGTTACGGAAGGAAAATCCCAGATAACATTTTTTGCGAGCTTCTGGTGTATATTTTACTTTACCGACTGGACCAAGACCAAATAACGACGATGATTTAAAAGACAGAATAAGGCAAGAAATTAATCAAATCTACCTGGAAACGATACAAAATGTGTTAGAACAATTTCAGCAACGCCTCCATTAGTGTCAAGATTGAACATTTGATTTAAACCGTTTCATGTTCTTTTGTTTACTTACCAACATTAAAAACGTAATATTTTTCAATAAAGAAATTTGAGAAATTCAAAAAATCTTATATTACTAGATAGAGTAAAAACCGTATCAAATGAGCTATCATACGCACCCTCGTTCCATTTAAAAATTATAAAGGGTAGCTGTCACTGCAAGGGGGTTGAAGGGGGAAGTATAAAATTATGCTCAAAAAATTTAATTTTGAATTAAAAATTGACGAGTTTTAGGATTTTACTAATAAATCGTCAATTACATAGATAATGAATTTATCGGTTACTTTTCGACTTCACTGTATAGAAATATGTTGGGTGTTCCATTTATAAAATTCAAGTATTAGATTGCTACCACTGTGTAAAACATCCTGTAGATTTAAAAATAATTTTAAAATATGCAACTTTTAATCTTTCACAACTTTCATCTGAGACATTTATATCAAACAGTTTATGAGATACTGATCGTTCGCGCAATACTATATACTAACAAAATATTTATTGAATACATGTTTTTGAATGAGTTGGATAAGATCTGGGTAGGACTGGGTATAATACAGCAAAATAATATGACTACAATCGGACATGTTTGCAGAAGGAATAACAAGGAATAACATGGCAAAAGTTGCACAACTGTTGTAACTCTCGAACTTCACACCACCTATCTACCGCCCCAAAGAAAAATTTGTATAATATTTTCTATTTTTACTTACCACAAGAGAATTTCTTTTTCTTTTCATTGTAAATCCTGGATTCGATATGTCTCTCAAAAGTGGTGCGAGTAAAAAAATCTAGCTAGTGTATTATTTCAATTGTTTGTCTTTCATCTATTGCTTTAATCTGAAAAAAAGGAAATAGTCATTTAGTCAGTACCGGATTACCCACTAGGCACTCTAGGCACGTGCCTACGGGCGCCGACGCCCTGAGCGGCGCGAAGGCGATCCTCAATAATAATAATTCTGGATAAAAATCATTCTAAGGAATGACATTCTTCAATCTTTTAATAAAAGCAGTAAAGTATTGCAAAATCCAAATATAGACCTGCTAACGGCAACTAAATTGTTTAACTCTTTACAGAATTTTCTAAAAGGCTTTAGAAATATGAAGTTCACTTTACAGTAAGTCATAAATTATTGTAGTAATTAAACTCTGAAGAAGATACATGGCATGAGTGAAGTATTTATAGCTGCCACTGATACATAATGGTCATTCCCACAATATGCATGCATCGTGGATTTATGATCCACGTGTACATACCAGTACCTACAGTTTAATTCCTACGAAGGTAGTACGCATATACCGTGAACGTGCAGTGTACATTATGAATGTAGCATGGACCTTCCTCCTATATACCTCATGTATCTAGCAATATTTCAATATACCTTTTTGGTTCATATCAAGTACCATTTTGGTTCATGGGAATGTTGTGGGAATCTTATTCGGATGTTGAGAGGCGGTCATCTGTACGTCTCTCTGACATTCAAATTATACACATGACATGCAAAATGAATATTCATTCTTAGTTCCTTGGTACATAAAGTACATTCAGAGCACATGCTCTGAATGCAAAAATGCTGTATGGGTTACTAATAAAATAATACAGTTTGTAGGCACGTAGATAAGTGGTTTCAAAAACAAGTTGGGGATCGTCGCGTGTTGCTAATAGATGATGCTTTGAAAAAAACTTACTAATGTAGTTTTTGAATGTTCATTAAAGTACGTCTTTAGCCTCAGCCTAGAAATCTTAGAGAGACAACACTTGTCTTTTGGTTGCTGCAATTTTGACATCTTAATTTTTAGTAAAAAGTCGCTAATGTCATTTCTTATAAACAACTGACTGTCCCCATTATTCACTGATATCAGTGAATAATGAAATCAATATTCACTGCAGGGAATAATGGATAGCATTATCCTTGAAGAAACACATACATAATGAGTACATTATTTAATAGGCGTGGACAAAGTTCTTTTCAAAGCATCATCTATTTCAATTAGCAAAACGCGGAAATCCCCAACATTGTTTTTGAAACCATTTACCTACATGTCTACAAACTGTATTATTTTATTAGTAAGCCATGACAATGTGTCAAAGCGTAAATTGATTTGAAACGTCAAAATTTGTGCGATTTCAACGCCAACGTTATTTACAAAAATTTTACATTTTAGGTACTCAAAAAGGGTAAATATAATTAAATAAATCGGTACTGACAGTGAAAACTAGATTTCAAAGATACCGCCAGAGATAAAGGAAGCTACAGAAATCGCCTCATTAAACTTGTGGCCCGAAAAATCGAGAAAATTATATATTATGATGTCTGATGACATGAATTTTTCCTAAATCGGAGACATTGAATGAAGATGAATTAAATAAATATTAAATATTTAATAGTCGTGGACAAAGTATAGTATTCTACTCGCATATAATGGCTATTATTCACTCTGGTGATTTACGACACTCGCCTGTGGCTCGTGTCTTAAACTTCACCCTCGTGAATAATAGCCATCATTATATGCTCGTTGAATAATATACTATACTAATGTAGTTTTTGAGTGTTTATTAAAATACCTCTTCGGCATTTGAGTGCTTCCTAGAAAACTTAGAAAGACAACACTTCTCTTTTGGTTACTACAATTTTGACATTTTAAATTTTTAGTAAAAAGCCACTAATGTCATTTCTTGCAAACAATTGACTGTCCTCATTATTCACTGCAATCAGTGAATAATGAAATCGTTATTCACTGCAGAGAATAATGGATATCGTTATCCTTAAGGAAACACATACATATTGAGTACATTATTTAATAGTCGTGGACAAAATAGTTTTATAAATATAGCGCTAACAGATCGACAGAATTGAAACATATTAATTCTTGTAATCGATATAATCTGAAACATGGAAAATCGAATAAATGCCGGAGCGAATGCTTGTTTCTCGAATACAAGTATAGTTAGTTACCTTCGGTAACATTAAGTCGGTAAAGAATTGGGATCTCACGACTCTACCGCACAAGGTTTTTAGCTCATCAGACTTCTTTACTTCTCGAACATTTACCAAAACAATTTATCCTAATAGCGGCTGCATTCAATATAAGTATAAACAGACAACCGTTTTTTTGTCCATGTTAAAATAACATATTTTTACCGTAATTCATTCAAAACAACAAAGAAATTTACATTAGTGCACGAAAACATAAACAGTATTTCATTATTATAGGTATTATCATTGATTAATTTAATCAATGGTATTATTAAACATCGGAAGTTTCCTAAAGAGCCTATACATTTTCAAACACATTTGTAATTGCAGAACAGCTACAAACCTTTAAAACTTAAGAAATGTTTAAAACCAAGAATAAATGTGAAATTTTACTTTTTTAGAGGAAATGTTTAAAAAAATAACTGTGGGGAATAATTATTATTAAAGATTAGGTATATCGATTTATATTAGATCTATTTTATTGATTTTTTTTGTCCACCTTATATAATAATATAAAATTTCGGTTTCATAATATGGGTGAATGTTTAAGTTAGGTCTTGTCTGTATTGGTTTTCCCTATTTTTGATTTTAACTAGTGCAAATTAATTATTGAAGTGGCGAGCTGACATCGTTTCTAAGGTACATGCTAAGCATTTTTTTTATCTATGAAAATATTACTTTTTAACAATATAAAAGCACACGTTTCCTGAGTTAAAGATTCTAGTTTCCGTTTATGTGCAACTTTTATAAATATGACCTATACTTTTTAAAATAGCTCGCTTTAAAATCATGTGATTATACCCACAATTTAGCACATAAATATGGCCACCTTTTAAGACAGCATATTTTTGATTTAGTTGAATGCGTAGGTATAGTAGTAGTTTTTATATAAAACAGAACTTTTAATATAGGAAACTGTATACCCATATTATAATATTTAAACCTCTAAATATATTGTGATTTCAAATATCAAATATTTTTGCAATAATACAATATATTATCTAGGGTTCATCTAAACGAAAAAATTGATAAAAGGACTTACCTTAGTAAATCTAACACTGTTTTCGACGAAAAAAATATTGCGATAGTCAGATTGTGAGCATTTCATGTGCTTATATATGTTTATCTCGTAATAATCTGATAAAAATATGATATAATAATATATTACGTTTCCTTCCTTGAATATGCCTGTCGATACTTGTCGTTTATTGATGTTAACGATTCTACACAGGTTGTAAACAAAACTAGTTAGAAAAATGAATTTGCCATAAGCAAATAAAAAAAAATTGAAAATAATTGAATCACCTTTAAAAAAACGGTTACTAAAAACCGCTGTCTAATTTCTTTTTTCTTTTTTTAAAAGAATACCATCTTTATATTATATTTGCACTCCAGTAATGTTGTTTAAATATTGGGAAATCAACACACCGAGAACTTTATTTTAATAATACCAAAAAAGCAAATTTGCCTATATTGAAAACGTCTAATTGTTGTTACCCCTCGAAGTAATTTCTCAAAAGTATTATATTGTTTTTAAATTTTTATTGAGTAGATACAATAATCTCATTTATAAAAAAACTGTATTATTGTTAAATATTTCCAAATTTTGTGCGGCGTTATTATAGTTTATCTCAGTTTAAAATGCAGTGCTTGTAAAGATAAGGAGCGTGTGTCTTCGTCTCTGATTGGTACATTTGCAAGCCAAGTTTACGCAGGGAAATCAGAACAGATTTCTTATTAGGTCCGGGAAATACGTTGTTATATTTTAAGTAACATCTTTACTTCCCTCGCATACCGAAGGAAAGTATTGTATTCGAGAAAAAATCACCCTCCGAGATTTTTTCGGATTCTGACGTTTCAGAACACGTAGATTACGAAAATATAGGTTTTTCAATTCCGTCTGTCTGTCTGTCTGTCTGTTGGTGCATTTACTAAAAAACTACTTGACGGAGAGCAGTCAAATTTGGTAGGTAGTTGATGCTACTGTCAGCGAAGAAATGGTAGAAATTTCAATGGAAAATATACAGGGTGGACCGTCTAAACGGAATAAATAGTGAAAAAAAATTTTTTTTGCTCAAATTTAAAATTTCCACGTTTCATGACGCGCTAAACCTATTTCAGAAAAAAAAAATTTTGAAAATTTTTTTCGAACATTTTTGACAAAATTTTTACCAAGATGAAAAAAATTTTTTTTTGCTCAAATTTAAAATTTCTACGTTTCATGACACGCTTAACCTATTTCAGGAAAAAAAAATTGAAAATTTTTTCACCAATATTTTTGAAAAAATTTTGACTACTAAAATGAAATAATTATTTTTCTTCAAATTTAAAATTTCCACGTTTCATGGCATTCTAAGCCTGATTAAAAAAAAAAAAATTGAAATTTTTTTTTACCATTTTTGAAAATTTGTTTACCAGTAAAATAGATGGATTTTTTTTATTTCTTCAAATTTCCACGTTTCATAGCGTTCTAAATCTATTTAAAAGAAAAATTAGGAATTATTCTTACTATTTTTAAAAAATTTTACCACTAAGATAGAATTTTTTTTTTTTGTTCAGATCTTAACTATCCACGTTTCCATGACATTCTAAAACTATTCTAATTTAAAAATATTTTTGAAGAATTTTTAAAAAAATTTGAAAACATTTTTAATCCATTTATGTATCACTACTTTAGAACAGACGAAAAAATGTTTTTGCTCAAATTTAAAATTTCCATGTTTCATGATATTCCAAACCAATTTCGGAAAAAAAAATTTGCAACATTTTGTTACCAGTTTGGAAAAAAATTTAACACTAGAATGCTCAAATTTAAATGACATTCTAAACCTAGGTATTTCAGAAAAAAAATTTAAAAATTTTTTTCACCATTTTTCAAAAAGTTTTTACCACTAAAATGGATCGAATTTTTTTTTATTTGCTCAAATTTAAAATTTTCACGTTTCATAGCGTTCTAAACCTATTTTAAAAAATACGTCATTTTTAATTTTTAAACTTTTTTTAGCACTACTATAGAACAGAAGGAAACTTTCCTTTTTGCTCAAATTTAAAATTTCTACGTTTGACATTTTAAATCTATTTCAGAAGAAAAAAATTTGAAAATTATTTTACCAACATTTGAAAAATTTAAAAAAAAAATGAAATTTTTTAACCACCACTATATTTCCACTCCATTACGTGAATGTTGGATTGAAAATGTGACAGATGGCAATAATATCTGACATATGCACCTATTATACTTTTATTGAAAAATGTACAGGGTGGTCATCCCAAGAAATAATTCAGTCATGGCGGACATTTGTAAAGGTATTTGCGCAAGCCTGCCATATGTGGCACCTGCTATTTTAGTATTGAATTTTTGCTGTTGGATGAGCAATCTGTATATTTTTTTGACCAAAACTTATCAAGTTTTCTTTGTAATAATAGCAATAACTCTATTCCGATTATTATTCTCAATGTCATTTCGTAATTATTAATTTTTTTAGAGTGACTGCCATGCACAAATAACGAGGGAAGTTCTGTGTAAATACCTTTACCGATTTTTTTAGAATATTTTTGTATTGCATATATAAAACCATACCAAGTTCTAATACAAAAATTGGACGAAATGCGTGGAACACGTAGCAAGGAAGGAGAAAATATGTACAGACGGGATAATATAGTGGAACAGATGGAATTGAAGTTTGTAGTAAATACCTACAGGTTCTGAAACATATTCTTTATAGGATTTTGCAAACAGTGGAAAGAAAAATAAATCTATCTATGAGAACTAAAAGAAAAACTGTATGTAAAAATATTAATGAAATATTTGCATTCTTTCGATAACCTGACTTCTGGTTATTCTAGTAAGTTACAATTCTGAAATAAATTTGTCCAATTTCTTATTTGACATTCTCATTATAACGCTAGCATCCGACATAGTCCATTACGGTTAAACAGATTAAACTAGTATCTACATGACCCCATACGATATGTAAATTCAGTTAAAAATGAGAACAAAGGCCTGAAATTTATTTATTTATCTACCTTGCCTTTAAAACTCTGATGTATTTTCAGCGCGGCAGCTCAACGCCAAGTCGAATTTTCCGGGGAAAAAGAGTTTTCCGACCGTGGAAGCGATTTTCTCTCTGCGGATGCTTCTCTTTTAACAATAGGTACCTTTTTGACCAATTTTTAGCGTGGCAGGTCAACGCCAAGTCGATATTTCCGCGGGAAACAGTTTTCCGACCGTGGAAGGAAAGGGCCACGAGCTGCCGCGCTGAAAGTGGGTCAAAGGGTATCTATTGTTAAAAAAAAGTATCCGCGGAGAGAAAATCGTTGCAGCTCGTGGCCCTTCCCTTCCACATTCGGAAAACTCCTTTTCCCGCGGAACACTCGACTTGGCGTTGAGCTGCCGCGCTGAATGTGGGTCTAAGTGTACCTATTGTTAAAAGAAAGAGAAAAAAATTGCGGCAGGTCGTGGCCCTCCCCTTCCATGGTCGGAAAACTCCTTTTTTCCGGAAAACTCGACTTGGCGTTGAGCCGCCGCGCTGAAAATACGTCAATAGTACCTATTGTTAAAAGAAAAGCATCCACAGAGAGAAAATCGCAGCAGCTCGTGGCCTTCCCTTCCACTATCGGAAAATTCCTTCCCCCCTTCGGAAAACTCGACTTGGCATGGAGCTGCCGCACTGAAAATTGGAGGGCGGTTAGTTTACACTGAATCATGATGATTGCCACAACCTGAATCGCGGCAGCTCTTTGCATGTGCATTTCAGAGCCGGAATTTTTTTTTACATCGGAAAATTTGGTCCGGCTACGAGCTGCCGCTTTCCACGCCCGACAGTACTCTTCTAATCCTCGAAACAAGATAATCCCCGCCAGCGGCAGCGCGGCCGCTCTTTACTTTGCCCTTTCAGACCTAATGTGAATCTGGGGTGCTAACTCTGAGTGCCAACTTTATGTTCATTTTAATTTAGCAAAGGGAACATGAATATTATGTTTCTGTCTCGTGTTTACATTATGGTACTGTCTATTTAATATAAAATCTTGATTTTTAAATATATATGTGCGCATTTCAAAATGAATATACCTGGTAAAGTTAAATTCTTATAATTTTTAAAAATTTCCCTGCAGGAATGGGTGTTTGAAACACCGGCAATGCACCTTGTAATATGTTTTTGAGCATTGAAAACTTCTGTACATAGCACTGTTCTTATCTTTCTTAATAAATATATTGTCTATAATTGTTTATTTGTGGCATATTCAGATTTTCTTACATTTTGTTCGGTATTTTGCAACTAAAAATATTTATAAATTTTAATGAAGAACGGATCAGACAGAGGCTGGTTCTTGAATACTTGATGGTTTCAAAAAGTCTCACACCTAAAAATATATAAACCAGAACAAAGTGATAAACTGAAAAATGAAAATGAAAGCTATAGGCAGTTAACGTTTTGGAAGAATATCTACTTCCTGTTTAAAAATGAATTATTATTTGTTTGCTTATAATTATATTGAAACATATTCTTTATAGGATTTTGCAAACAGCAGAAAAAAATAACTATCTATAACTAAAATAAAAAGTATGTGTAAATTATTAATGAAGTCGTTGCATTCTGTCGATAACCTGAATTCTGGTTTAGCTAGGAAATTAAATTCCTAAAATGAATTTGTCCAATTTCTTATTTGACAATTCTCATTCTAACACTAGCATCCACACAGTCCCCTACGACCATGCAGATTAAACTAGTATCTACATAACCCCCCTACGATCATGAAGATTCAGTTAAAAATGAGAACAAAGGCCTAAAATGAATTTATTTATCTACCTTGTCTTAAAAAATTTTCATTCTAATGGATTACATTTCCATGAAATCTATCATTCTGTTTCTTGGAAATGCTTAGCCTTTGAAACGTTTTTCGCCCTTATTCTAAAGCTCATCAGAAAGACAAAGCCACTCATAAAGACGTTTCATGCAAAGTCAAGACAATGTCTATGAATAAGTGTGAAATTTATATTTGAGATTGACTGATAAAAACAACAGATCTTGACCTATCTATTAGCTAACTATTATGTCAATTAATAATTTACACATACTTTTTCTTTTAGTTATAGATAGTTCATTTTTTCTGCTGTTTGCAAAATCCTATAAAGAATATGTTTCAATACAATTATAAGCAAACAAATAATAATTCATTTTTAAACATGCATATAGTATATAGACTCCAATACTAGTTAGCTAATAGATAGGTCAAGATCTGTTATTTTTACCAGATAGTTAATTTTTTCTGCTGTTTGCAAAATCCTATAAAGAATATGTTTCAATACAATATCTACTTCCGTTCTCAAAAACTTTCTGGCCGACATTAAATTTGACGTCTCACGTGACTATGGAAATAGATAAACAACGAACTGTCATGGTTTACGGTCAAAAAGTTTTTGAGAACGGAGGTAGATATTCTTCCGAAACGTTAACTGCCTATAGCTTTCATTTTCATTTTTAAGTTTATAACTTGTTTGTAGTTTATATACTTTCAGGTGTGAGACTTTTTAAAACAATCAAGTATTCAAGAAACAACCTCTGTCTGATCCGTTTGGCGCAGAGGTTTTTTCATTAAAAATTTGAAATAATTTTTAGTAGCAAAATACCCAACAAAAAGTAAGAAAATGAATAAATATCTTAAGGAAGCAAGTTTTGAAATTACAAATTCGCAATCAACTTTCCAGTTAAGATTTTTATCTAAGAAATTTGACCCCATCTGCTTCAGTACATAAAGAAGTGTCATTTATATTAAAGTTTCACTGTTTACTCTGTTTTTGGCTATTATGAAATCTTAAGACCTAGGTTTTTTCGACACAAAATATAACGAATTTTGGGAAAACCATTCACTTAGTTTATTAATCAAGCTATTTCCGTCACGTTCTAAACTTTCATCTGTTTTATTTCAAACAATTAAAGAGGTGTCATCAGCATACATCGTAAAGTGAGTATTAGATGATATGGAATTCAATTCATTTATTTATAGTAAAAATAGCATAGGACCCGGAACTCCAAATGTCAAATACGACCATTCAGAAGTCCAAAAATAGTTACGTCGTCGACTATGGCCTAAAGAGAACGGTTAGTAATTATAAAAATTTATAAAAACAGAGTAGGCTTTGTTCAATTTAATCAAATTTTATTAAGAAAAAATGTTCAGAATTGAAAACAGCCTATATCAGTGGCGGCCCCTCACGATGTATTTTTTTTAGGCAAGAAAATTGTATATTTTGTTGGCAAAAGGTGAGACACACTATATATTTTTATATTCATTATATTACAATTTCTATTATTAATATTAATGTAAAAAATCAAATAGACACAATTGCACGGCTGTGAATTTCTACTTGTATCGAGGTCTAATCCTTGTATTGGTGATTTTTTCTAATTGCTACGGTTTGTTCCAGATTTGAATTCTTAGAACGTTCTTCCGAAATGCCGGGTCCGCTGTGTTCGTACTGCAGTTCAAGCAAATTATTTTCCTTTAAAATATCCTCGATGGATTTTTTTAAATATACAAACGCTGCATCCAAAGCTTCCATTTTGGTGAACTGTAAATTCTTAGAAAACTCCAAAAAGTCATTACAGCATTCCTCAACGATGCTGCGATCCCAGTCGGATGATATTTTACTTAAGTCGTATAATATTTGTATGCACCTTTCGTCGTAAATACATCGAGCTTTGTTAAATTTCTCGAACGTCTCATCCTCACGTTTGTTCCTTTCAGCTTCTTCAAGGGTGCGTTCTATTCTTCTCTCACTCAGGCGGAACTGTCCCATAGTGACTGATAACTTTTCGCTTATCCCAGTAGATTCCTCGCTAGCTTGAACTGTTAGTAACCCATCTTCGTCCAATTTGAAGTAAACTAGAATTGTAATTTGTCCTGCGCGATTGTGTGGCACGCCGCTTAGCTTAAATTCGCCTAACTTATTATTATACGTCGTGTTTTTTCGTTCCCCCTCGTAGATTTCAAAGTTTAGCACAGTTTGATCGTTTGTAGTCGTAGTCACCGTACGCTTTCTTGTCGTGGGTAGCGAAGAATTTTTTGGTATGTAAACCGACATATAATCACTCTTTGTTCTAATACCCAATGATAAGGGCGTGACTTCTGTAATGGAGTATTTCTCTAGATCCTTAGACGTGCCTTTCAGAAAAGCCGCCTGGACGCTAGCACCAGCTGCAACGGCCAAATCGGGATCTAGGTCCAACTTAACTCGTTTGTCGCCGAAAAATGCCTCCAACATTTGACGAATCTTGGGGATTCTCGTCGACCCGCCCACCAGAACTACCTCATCTATGTCTGTCCTGGACAAGTCGGCATCATTTAGACATATCTTCACTGCGTCAAGGCAACGCTGAAAAATATCTTCAGAGAGTTCCTCGAACTTGGCTCTGGTCATCGACAGAGAATAATCAGCGCCGCTTCCGTCATAATTGTCCATATGTAGGACAAATTCCTCCTTCGCGGATAACTTCTTTTTCAAGTTAAGACACATGTTACTCAATCTACGTGTAAATAGTTTGCTTTCGGGGCTTCTACCGTATTTCTCCACAACGTCCTTTTGGAAGTAATCAAATAAGATTTCGTCAAAGTTCCTCCCTCCTAGCAGGGTATCTCCATACACAACTTTCACCTCGAATGTTTTGTCATCTATCTTAATGAGAGAAACGTCCAACGTACCACCGCCAAAATCGAATACCAATATGTTGGCATTATTTTTGTTTTTGTCTGACACGTAGTGGATGGCAGCGGCAGTTGGCTCCGTCACCAGCTTAAGCACCTTCAAATCGGCCAACTCGGCGGCTCGTTTGGTGGCTTTTCTTTGTGCATTACTGAAATACGCCGGGACCGATATGACCGCTTCTGTAACCGGACACTCTAAATAGTAACTAGCCATATCTTTGAGGTATTTCAGTACCTCGGCACTAACTTCTTCGGGCATTTTAACCACCTTCCTCCCTGAAACTTCGATTTCGAACGCGGCTTGGTCATCGTGACCCCGTACCAACGAAAGTAGCGTCTGCCTTGACTTGGTGTACCTCGAAATAAACTCGTCGTCATATTTTCTTCCGATAATCCTTTTGGCATCTGAAAACAAATGAATAATAGTATAATATTTATTTAACGATCATATAATGATGGCTACAATAATAATAATAATAATAATAATAAAACTTTATTTTTGCGTTATATACAAAGTAATGACACAAGTCAGATTATAATTAAGAAAAGTAAAACGGCTACACTAGATATAGAAATAAGTTATTCAGTGTAAAATAAACAAGACAAAACTAAGTTAAAACAATTAACCCAGTCATCAGGGGTTTTATGGCATCACTAAATGTTATATGGCTGCATTTTTTCAAGTATTTTTTTTTTTTCGTTTATTAGTCGGAATTTGGTTCTTGGCCAATAACTCGAAAAATATAAAATATGATCAATGAAACTAATGGCAGTAGGCGATAGAGGGGGAAATTTCACATCAAAATCGTATATGGAGTTTTTTTTGCGAAAAAAAAACGTAAAATCCAGATTTTTTTGTTTAACTCACGAAAATGGAACGTGGCGACACATAAGTAAGGGGCGAGAGGCGTGCGCGGTCTCGAACGCGCTACACTAAATTTATTTTAACTTTTGAACTAATTAATGAAATTGAGTTCAACAAAGCTTAAATGAAACAAGAAACGTGTAACCATTGGATTATTATATTTTCAAATATAAAAAAGAAAGTATGTAGAAATATTATATATGCAGGGTGATACGTGAGGATAGGGTCGTACCTTACCAAAAGATAGAAAACATTGAGGTGATCTTAAATCCCCAAACAGTAATGGCTAAAGCGGCCCCGTTTTCGAAATACAGGGTATTTTATATTTTTTGGATTGGAATCCAATTAAATTATTTTGAATCACAGTCTATTTTCAAAGTGACCACCGCCAAATTCAATACATTTTCTTGATCGATTTGTCATGTTTCATTTACGCTTTTTCTAACAATCTCTAAATTGTTTTTAATTTCATTGCAAAAATGCTCAATTCTTGCAATCAGTGGCTCTCTGGTATTTATTTCTTCTTTATATAAGTACTTCGGTTTTTAAATAGCCGCACAAAAAATAGTCAAGGGGTGTGAGATCTGGTGATCTCGGAGGCCATGCAACGGGACCACCCCGACCAATCCACCTATTTGGATATTGTTCATTCAGATAGTTGCTGCCGAGTACCGAAAAATGCGGCGTAGCCCCATTATGTTGAAACCACATTCCTCTTGTGTTTACATTATTTAATAAATTTGGCAAGGTATGTTGTAAATAATTGTCACCATTTAAGCGACCTTCAAAAATATGAGGACCTATGAGATTATTATTGAACATCCCACACCACACATTTACAGAAAATCTATGTTGGGAATTCTTTTGGATTATTGCACGGGGATTCTCGTGACTCCAAATATGAAAATTTTGGGTATTATTTATATCATCACGGGCAAATTGAGATACATTGGCAAACAATACTATTAACATAGTTCGTCTATTGGATAAAACCCAGCCTCAAAAAGTTAACCTGGCACCAATCGTTGGACAATTTGGGTATGATAAGGATGCATTTGTTCGCCTTTAATAGTTCTCCAAACTCTGGTTTGAGGAATATTTAATTGTTGTCCAATTCTTCTCGTGCTGATTTTTGGGTTCTGGTCAACCATTCTTAAAATCAAATCTTTTTCTTGCCGGATCTGCCTAACGGGACGTTCTATTTTCATGATTGAGGGAACGGTTCCAGTTTCAGAAAGATGTCTAAACACTCTATAAAATGTTTTATAATCTGGTACACGTTGATTTCCAAACCGGCATCTGTATTCCCTTTCAGCAATTGCCACTGCAATATCTATAGACAAGAACCATATTTGTGTATTCTCTACTCGTGTATGTAAACGGCCTGATTTAGAATTATTACAAGACAATATTGTAACCAGTAAAAGCAACAGTGGTGACGTGACACTTCTTAATTACAATATGACTGATTTTTGACAGGTACCTACTTGATTATTAAAAAGTACGTAGCCATCCATAACTTTTAAAACAAATGTAATGGCAAGACTAGATGTTTGTAACAATTAATTACTCTTGCAATGAATTAAATATTACTGAAACCAGTGTTTGGAGAACTACCTTTTGGTAGTGCAGATAGGGAACAAAAAAAAATAATATGTGGTTAATCCCTAGAGTGACTTTTTCTCTCAATTTCTTATTTAAAGAAAAAATTGAACCCTCAACAATTTAATTATTTTATTTAAACAATGAAATGGTGCCAAAAGATTTTTTATGGGATGATGTATCTTTTTAGGTGTAAATTAATATTTTAATGTCAAATATTTTATAAACAGTATACAGAGTGTTATTTTCTAGGAATAATTTAAAATTATTCTTATTCTGGGTCCGGCCCTGATATTCTATTAATATCCCAGGCATTAGATGGTGAATGACTACTGTAATCAAAATACAAAATTTCATTGGATTCCGCTTACGCATTACAGATATATGGCGAAAAGAATATTTTTCCAAAAAATATAAAACACCCTGTATTTCGAAAACGGTGCCGCTTTAGCCATTACTGTTTGGGGATTTAAGATCGCCTCAATGTTTTCTATCTTTTGGTAAAGTACGGCCCTCTCCTCACGAATCACCCTGTATATGAAGCTGGAACGTAAAGAGATTTCCGATGAAATCGGTAAAAGCTCTACCATTTCTACAATTTTTAAGATAAAACTTGGAACTTTCATATATTGCTCTTGAAATAATGTATAAAAAGATACGATAAGTCAAAAATTTTTTAAAAAGTTAGTTTTGAAGATATACACTTCCAAAATTTCAAAAATCTTCAGAAAGTGATAAAATTTGATATGTATAACTAACTTTAATTACCTATTACTCTGGTTTAACTCGAGTTATTAGATTTCTATAGGTACGATTTTTGAAGTTTGAAATTTGTACTTTAAAATGCCTCAAGGGGATTTACCTTAAAAACTAAATTAGCACTCTTTATTTTGCGAAAATAAAAGAAAAATTTTTCTTTGCTCCAAAATTCGTGAATCTAGGGGTAAAATAAACGGTATTAATTTCTATTTAAAAAATTATTTACCATACCTATCCATCGAATAATTGTATACATTACTTCAAGAGTAATATGTGAAAGTTTCAGGTTTTAATTTTAAAAGTTGTAAAAATCGTAGAGCTTTTACCGATTTCATTGGAAATCTCTTTATGTTCCGATTTCATTATATGTACTCATGGCCCCCACAAGGGGGGCTGGGTGGACCCCTGGATCCAGGGCCCGGGCTCAAATTATGATAAATCGTTTATCCCAATCCAACTTCCATTTTTCGGTCTTCCTGTCCAGCCAGTCAAACGTCGGACTCCGTGTGACGTGGTTGAGTTATTTGGTTGTTTCACATTAAGTTATTTTGTAATTTGTATAAAGTTGCCGAGGCAGTTGGCATTTTACCAGAGTTTGTTATCAAAAGGAAACCCAATGCAGATGAAAAGACGCCTGAATAACTTCAGCTAGAAACATCAAATGAAACTTTCTATTGTCCTTCCTGTTTTGGATTTTATCATGGCGGATTTGAAAACAAGATTTGCGACCTGTGAACAAATTTGTGATCTGTTCTCACTAGTTTTGGCTTTCATCGACCTAGAAAATGATGAACTGGAAGTTAAAACCACCAATCTGGTTTCAAAGTATCAGTTAGACTTAGCAGATTCAGACAGCTCGGTTGAAGAAATTTACACATGAAGAACGTCTATAGTAGTAGCAGTAGTCTTCCAATCAGAAAAGGACCCGATAAAGCTTTTCAACTCCATATATGAGAAAAACCTTCAAGTAATTTTTTTGGACCTGTGTACGTGTACTGCAATTAGACTTTTTTGTACGATTCCAGTAACAGTGCCTACGGCTGAAAGGTCTTTTAGCAGACTGGCGAACTCTTTAAAAATAATGCAAAGGAGTACAACAGGCCAAAATGCTCTTAACCATTTACCAATTTTAGCAATTGAAAATGAATTGGCCAAGACTCTCCACTTTTCCGACGTAATTGAACATTTTAGTCAAAAGAAAGCTACTATTAAGTAGTCTTATTTTGTAGCCAGCGTATATGATTTAATCTTATGTAACTATTTTTATTTTAATAATAATAATAATAATAATAATAAGGTTACATCATCGACATTGCTACACCCCTCACTACTAATTTAATAACAACGGAATATCGAAAGATTGATAAATACCAAAACCTGGCCGTCGAAATTAAGTGTAATTGCCTAATTGGAAGCTAAAAAATATCAGTATAATCCCATTAGTCATCTCAGTGGAAGGAGTAGTTTCGAATAGGCTCCCAAGTTACTTGGAAAAATTACAGTTACCCCAACACATCAGTAAGATTATGCAGAAAGCAACGATATTACAGACCTGCCATCTGGTCCGAAAATTTTTCATCATAGGATAAAGTGAATTCTTTCCCTAGTGTGAATGCAACCAACTGAAAAGAGAGTTGTGACATTTTTTAATAATAATAATAATAATAATAATAGTAGTAGTTCCCAAAACACTTGTCGCCAATCTAACAAAGCTTGGAATCGCCGATAAGATTGCAGCCATCCAAAAAGCCGTAATCCTGTCGACTACCTCAATCGTCCGCTCATTCCTTAATTCAACGCCATAATCACAGGTATCTTGCTGCGGCCGATACTTGTCTGTGTACCCACCATTAGTGGAGATTGAATTTGAATAATAATAATAATAATGATAATAATAACTTGATAAAAACTGAACAAGAAAAACGAACAAAGTACCAGAACCTCGCAATAGAAGTAAAACGGATTTGGAAACTCCAGGAAGTCCAAATAATTCCTATTATTATATCAGTGGAAGGAGTGGCCACTACTCATCTGAAGAGGAATACGGTATCACTAGGTCTTCCTGTCGGGATAACAACTCTTATGCAAAAGACAGTGGTATTACAGACATGCTATATCGTAAGAAAATTCTTATCGTTTTAAAATTCCAAGGTGGATAGAGTGAATTCTCTCCCACCCGGCGACAAAATCTAATCCCGATAACATCGCAAATCCAAGGGATAGGTCAAAATTTTCCAGCATTAGGCTGAGATGTACACTTAATAATAATAATAATAATAATAATAATAATAATAATAATAACAATTTATTTGCAATCAAAGTATATACACAGTATCATATAATTCATTAAATAAAAGTTGCAAAATGGAACTGAATTCTAATGAATTACATTTTCATGACATCTATCATTCTGTTTATTCATAATCGTAGGGGGTTATGAAGATACTAGTTTAATCTGCATGGCCGTAGGCTACTGTGTGGATGCTAGTGTTACAATGAGAATTGTAAAATAATAAATTAGACAAATTAATTTTAGGATTTTAATTTGCTAGCATAACCAGAATTCAGGTTATCGAAAGAATGCAAAGATTGCATAATATTTTTACACAAAATTTTTCTTTTAGTTATAGATAGTTATTTTTTTCTGCTGTTTGCAAAATCCTATACTTAAAGAATATGTTTCAATAAAAATTTCACAATTGCACAAGAAATGCAAAATATGATTAATACTTTTATGACATGGTTTAAAGGCAATAAACTGTATTTAAATGCGTCTAAAATTTTTTAGGGGTTTACATTCATAACAGACTAAGTTGGGAAGATCATATTGAGAATGTGTCGGAAAAGTTATGTTCGCTTCTTTCTATAGATTAAGTAATATTACAAATTTGAAGGTGATGTTGTCATTTTATCATGCCGAATTTATGTCAAGAGTAAGGTATGGAGTAATTTTCTGGGGTTCTTCGAGATATTTTAACGGAATTTTTATATTACAAAAGAAAATTGTAAGAAATATTGTGGGTGCCTCAAACTACCAATCATGTCGTCCTATTTTAATAAAAGTGCAACTTTTACCTCTTGCTTGTATATATTGTTGTGACAACAAGTTAGTCACATCCCAAGGAATTGTACAGATTGTTAAAAAATTTGATTTCACAGAGAAAACTGAAAAATCCACTACAAAATGGCCAAATCAAATTATAAAAACCTATGCGTTAGATGTAAAACTTTATTGAAATCTTTGAGCAATAACAGCATGATATTTTAAACTGGATAACAAACCTAAGTTCTAATGAAACACAACCAAAAGTATTAAATTATTGTGAATGAAACGTAAAAGGTCAAATGACCAAAATAATATTTAAATGTATCATACCCGAATATTTTATATAACATAATATGTACAGGACTTTAAAAATGGTTTAATATCTATTAAGTTACGTCACCATGAACTATAACATGTAGATATAAGTAAGGACTTGACCCATGGTCAACATAAGCAGCATAGTAGTGGGAAATATAGATGAAAATTAACAAAAATCTATATAAATGTGAAATAAAAACATTATCTGTAGTGAAATTTTCAATAAGTACTCATGAGTGAGCTATAAACACTAAAAGACTTGATAAACGCATATCCAAAATCATGGATACAAAAAACATTATTAGTAAGAACGGTAGACTCCACCGCAGAAGTGAAAAGTGATAAAAACTGTAGAATTTCACATCGTATTGACTTTAAAGTAATGAATATGGTAGATACTTACTATATTTCACTAAAGAACGTGAAAGTTCTAGAATACCTGGACTATTAGAGGTCTCAAGATCCATTAATTAAAATAAGGGTGCATAACCTTACATATTTCAGACTGTGTCTCACAAAAGAGAAAATTTATGTTGATAAAACACAGACATGGTGTTGAAGGGTACTTTTCCCAGTAGTTTTCATAGGTTGTATGTTAAAATTTCATCAAGGTAGATAAGTTGTAAGCCAATCAAGAAAACCAATGACAGTTTGCGGTACCCTAAAAAGGCAAAAAATGCTTTGGTCATTATTTTGATGTAAAATATAGTAGGATAAGTGTTATTAGTATAGAATTGTTCAGAGAGGATTGCTAATCAATTTACATAATAGTTATATTAGTATAAGATAGTTTTTAGTTGAATATTTGTAAAAATAGTTGGTAATAGAAAAATTTTAAATATTGACAAAAACATATAGTGTGGCATATCAGAAAACGCAGAATAAGCTAGTAAATGAATATGAAATCAGTTTTATCATTCTCAATCCACAAAAAGAATTATATT
This sequence comes from Stenurella melanura, assembly GCA_963583905.1. NCBI lineage: Eukaryota > Metazoa > Arthropoda > Insecta > Coleoptera > Cerambycidae > Stenurella > Stenurella melanura. Next base: position 3,238,900 of record OY757309.1, read on the forward strand.
AAAATAAAGTTTTTCATAATAAAATGACAGAAGTCAAGTAGTCTGTTTTGTAACATAAATGTCAAACTAGGCTTGTGTGGGCCAATAGAATTCCACAAATTCAAATTTAGTATGTTTTTGGTATTGAAGGCGTAAGCACGCTAAATTTAAGAGAAAAAAATAACCTCACTTTTAAAAAAATCTAAATAAATAATGAAACCAGCATACTCACATTAATAAGTAAACCAGGCTGAAGATAAAACTTAAAATATTTGATATCCAAGTGGATAAATACATGCTGAACAAGCAAAAGTTCCGTTCCTGAAAGAAATCATAATTTAAAATAAAATTTCTATAACCAAATATATCAACAAGTTTTGTTTATGAATGAGAAGAAGTAATTTAAAAGGTAATAATTTGCGCAACGCATATTTTGAAGTGCAAGTAATCAGGTAAATACTTACCTAGATTTAATAATAAATCCAGTGATATTTTAAACAAAGTGAATTTCATCGAAACGCCAAGAGCTCCGTCAAAACAGTGCTGCCAGCGGCATAAAGGAAGCGACAGTTTGAAAGCTGAACGTGCGCACGCAGAAGAATAAGGAGCACCGATCGATAGACTCAAGGTAACATCTAAATAACCAAACAAATAAAACCCTAGGTAATTGAAATCAAACATATGATTATTTTTCAACTAAATAAAGGCCAATTTGTAATTTTATTTTAGTTTTAAGTTTAAACATTATCCAAATTTTATACTCTTTTGTCACATTTCATTTTTATCTTTAAATTGATTAGCATATTAAAATTTTGTATAAAACCAGTGGTTGTGTTTTTCATTGGAACCTACAGTTTGCTGAGGAGAAAGAAACGTGCAATTTTGAGCAATTGAAACCACTCTTGGCCCTGAAAGAGTTAATAATCTCATGCTATAAATTATACTGTTTATAAAAAGAAATAAAATCGGTTTGGCAACAAACCTGGCGCTCAACTAAATTCAAATTTTATATAAAAAAATAATATTATAAAAAAATAAAACAGTATAATATATTACTGAACTGGTGTTATACGTTAAGTCCAATCAAAACAATTTTATTATAAATATAGATATTCATAGCCACAATACAAGAAATAATAGAGAAATAACCATACCTTCCCACCATAGTGCTCTTTTTGAAAGAAATCCTAGTTATATAGGTATTAAATGTTACAATGCCTTCCACCATCAAAGATATTCAAAACTTGAGAAAATTTAAGGATATTTTACAGACATTTTTGTTAGGAAAAAATTATTATACTATGGTAGAGTGTTTGGATTAATAATAATTTCTCATATTAGATACTTAATGTTGTACTATTTACTACTAGCTATATTTTTGACTTGTCCTATACTATGTATTATGGTCTATTGGACAATAAAGCTTACTTTACTTTCTTTTTTTTAACGAAAAAATTTAAATTTTGATGTTTCAAATTAATTTAAAAAATTACGCTTTGACACGTTGTCATGGCTTACTAATAAAATAGTAGTTTGTAGGCACGTAGGTAAATGGTTTCATGAACAATGTTGAAGATTGTCGCGTGTTGCTAATAGATGATGCTTTGAAAAAAACTTACTAACGTAGTTTTTGAGTGTTCATTAAAAACATTCGACATGTACCTTTTCGGTGCTTTCTGGAAAACTTAGAGGGAGAATACTTGTCTATTGGTTGCTGCAATTTTGACATTTTAAATTTTTAGTAAAGAGACACTGAAAAACTGCCTGTCTTCATTATTCACTAGTGAATAATGAAATCATTACTCACTGCATGGAAAGTGGATAGCATTGTCCTTGAGGAAACACATACTTAATGAATGTAGTCGTGAACAAATGTTATTATTAACAAAATAAATCGTTAGAATTAGAATATAATCTACTTGCCTAATATTCCATTGCCCGGGCATATCGGTATCCTATCATTAGCGTCATTTCCAACTGAAGCGTTTCCGGTGTCTGTGTCGAAATAGACAACTGAAGGTATCAAACGGTCTCCGTCTTTGTTTGCAATAATTTCTGGCCTTCCATGTCGATAAACCGACACGCAGGAAAAAGTGGTTCCCAAGTCAATTCCTACTGGTGGGGCAAGCGACATCTAAAAAAATTTATAATATTGATATTACGTATTATACAGAATTGGAAAATTAGGAGAACATTGTATACGTAAACCGCTTATTCATTCTGCAGAAATATGCCTTCAGAATTATTGCGGGACTAGGATTTCGTGAAAGTTGCCGTGGCGTAAAGATTTAAAGATTTTAACTATAACTAGTCTGTATATATTTTGAAAGTATGCCTATACAGTGTGAACCTAAAGAAACGCACAAAATTCATATCTTTGGTATGTGTCATTTGTCAAAAAAATCCTCGAACAGGTCGATTTTAGTTTTGTAGATGCTACATTTTGTCACCATACCAAAATTTATGACGTCATTTCTTTTTGAGTTATTTTTTTTTAATGAAAACAGATATTTTTGTTTACTGATTTTGGTGGTATATTCCTTTAGCTTTCTGGTGATATAGAAAAAATTGATATTACCTAGCCATTCTTTTGGAAAAATGACATTTTATGTAAAAATAGCTTACCTTTCGCAAATTCACGAGTAATGTTCCACTTTCTTGGACTGATAAATCTTGTTGTCTACATTTTTGTTCTAACTAGCACGAACACATTTAACATAAAAACAAAATAATAAAAAAACAATCATCTTAGCAACAGAGAGATACAGGCCTTTTTGTGTAAAGTATCGATAACTTTTTTATTCCTGGCACGTGTGGAACCTCAGTTTTGTGGCACTTCTGAGACAGTGTAAAACTAGTGAATGCAATGACACCTTTAACTAAAAGAGAACGCGCAGAAATTTTGATGATGGTTGGATATGGTGATAGGCTGAGAACTCATCAGGAAGCCATGTGATGTTTTCAATGCCAAGTATCCCAAAAAGCAAATTTCTAGATCCACTGCAAGTAGATTGGTGGCTAGATATGATGAATCTGGCAGTGTAGCTGACCTCTCTCGATCTCTCGTCGCACTAGCGGAAGCAACGAAATCAAATTAAATATTCTTCTAGAAAGTGAGGAAAACCACCATCCTTCGACGAGGCAGCTGGCTTTAAATCATAACGTGAGTCAAACTAATGTTGTACGTCTATTGAAAAAAGAAAAATACCATCCATACAAAGTGCAATTAATCAACGAATTGAATGAGGACGATCCAGATTGGCGCTTACAGTTGTGTGAACAGTTGGTGACCTTGTGCGATGAAAACCTAAATATTTTAAAGAATATTGTTTTTTCTGATGAAGCTACATTTTCTTTAAAGGGTCGTACCTGTAGGTATTGGTCACGCGAAAATCCTCATTGGACTCAAGAAGCCCATACACAGAGACGAGGCAAAGTAAACGTGCAGGTATGATTGGTCATCGTTCATTGGGACCTTTTTTTTTTTTAAGAAAATCTTACGGCCGCAAGATATTTACAGCTTTTGCGAGTTGAGTTAGTGCCAGCCTTAGCAGTTATTTTTCCGAACAATGAAGATGAAGATATTCCTGCTGAAAACGTCTGGATTCAGCAAGACGGGGCCCCACCTCATTTTGGGATAGCAATGCGTCAGTTTTTAGATGACACTTTTACTAGTAGGTGGATAGGTCGTCGAGGTCCGATTGAGTGGCCCCCCGTTCACCGGATTTAACCCCCTTAGATTTTTTTTTGGGGTTACTTAAAGTCAAGGGTGTATTTTACCATACCGGATACCATAGAAGAATTAAAAGACATAATTGGCTTGGAGATGAAACGAATTGCCCATGAGATGATTCAGAACAGCGTGCAAAGTGTCTACACCCGTCGTGGTCAATGCCAAATGGTTGGAGAGTCGCAATTTGAGCAATGGAGATGATTTTTTTCTCACAATTACTTATGCAAGGTATCAATCAATAAAAATATTTTTTTTCCAAAAGAATGGCTTAAGTAATATCAATTTTTTTCATATCACCAAAAAGCTAAAAAAATATACCACCAAAAACAGTAAACAAAAATGTCTGTTTCCATTAAAAAAAATTATGATGGCGTCATAACTCAAAAACCAATGACGTAATAAATTTTGGTATAGTGACAAAATGTAACATTTACAAAACTAAAATCGACCCTCGAAGATTTTTTTGACAAATGACACATACCAAAGATATGAATTTTGTGCGTTTCTTTAGGTTCACACTGTATTTATTATTCATGTCATTATTTATCTAAAAATTGTTATCAACAACTCATGTAAATGTAATGGAAAACTCTAATTTTTCATTGTGATCAAAAAATAGCAATTTTATCCAAAATTGCATTTCCGATAAACAGGCACCACCAAATCTGCTGTTTGGTACGTTTCACCTACTGCGACCTTAATCGGGGAATACCTCATGCATGTATATTATATAAAATATATAATTCTAATAGTTCTACGTAAGAAATACATCTTTTTTGAAAAAATTTTCAGAGTTACATAATAATTCCTATATCATAAAACATTTTTTATAAGATTTCGCAAACAGCAGAAAAAGTAATCTATGAAATATAAAAACAAAATCTGTCTGTGACAGTATTAAGTTGCAATCTTTGCCTTCTTTTGCTAACCTACGTTCTGGTTTTGTCACCATTATCCTTAAAATTTCCCGACAGCCTACGTCTGGTTGGGTTAGAGAATGAAGTGCTGTAGACTCTAGAATTCATTTACACAACCTGTCTCAAACTATATATCCAAAAGGACTTGAATATAGAAATCTCTGAAGGGTATTTGGTATATCAAATTCCTAACAGTTACGTTAGAAGTGGAGAGCAACTTCTTCTGTTGTGGTTACAATAATACTCACATTTTCTAACGCAGTCAGTACTGAAGGCTATGATCATAACATAACTCACTAGACACTAAATATAAAATTCACTGTTATGGTTTGATATAAAACCGTCTTAGTTGGCAATATGTTGACTTTGTTTACACAGGAGTTGAGATAAGAGTATAGATATGAAATTAAATGATAAAAATAAAAACATGAATCATTTAAAACTGAATTTAAGATAAACAGAAATGAATAGCAATAATATAAGATTGTAAAGTTGCATGGTTATTTTAAATTATGTTAAGAAACCGCCGCCTAAGGAATCATTACTTTCACATCCCGATTTCCCATTCAAGTATCTTAAAGGAATGCCAGCCAAGCATCCAGAGCTTCCAGGCGCTGCCGAATACCAAGGTAAGTTCTGTGCGCTGTCGAATCCACATTGTGGCGCTGTCGAATCTATATTTGGGCGTTGAATAATCCATATTCGGGTGCCGCCGAACACCAACGTGGTACCGGGCGCCGCCGAATCAAAATTAGGACGCGACTGAATTTCTATTTGGGCGTTGCCGAATCTGTTTTCACACGGTTCCCTCTAGGTTGAATTTTTCAGGACCAGTATTCTTTTGGTGTAGAATACGGTAGAAAAAAGTTTACCGCTGCAAGGCGCCGGCGACCCCTAAAAAAATCGAAAATATTGGCTGAAATGTTAGAAATGATAATAAAACTAGTACTTTAGAAAAATAACAATATATTCCTCGAAGTGAAGAAATAATACAATTTGAATAGAAAATATTAATACATGCGTATCTATTGATAGTTTGGAACCAAGTGTCCTCACTCCTATTCCTTCCGTCAAATCCCCTCGGCTCCGTTGACATCATCGAACGTGCCTTAACCATAAACATATCTAATAGTGCCTGGCATTGTTCGAGTACTGCCGATTCTTTAACAGAAATTCGGTTTTTGGCCAATAACTCGAAAAATAAAAAAAATTATATAAAAAAACTAATAGCTCTAGGCAATAGAGGGAGAAACTTCACATTAAAAATGTATATGAAGTTCTTTTGTAATTATTGAAATTGAGCTCAACAAAGTTTAAATGAAAGAACAAACATGCGAATATTGGATTATTATATTTTCAAATATAAAAATGAATGGATGTAGAAATAGTGTATATATATATGAAGTGGGAACATAAAAGCTCTACCATATCTACAATTTTTAAGATGAAAACCTGGAACTTTCATATACCCTTAAAGTAATGTACAAAAAGATCCGATGAGTGAAAAAAATTTGAAAAGTTTATTTTTGAAGATGTATGCATCCAAAAATTTCAAAATCTTGAGAAAATGATAAAATTTGATACGTATAACTAACTTCAACCACCTATTACTCTGGTTTAAATCGCGTTATCAGATTTCTGTAGTAGCAGCGATTTTTTAACCCTCTTTATTTTATGAAAATAAAAGAAAAATTCTTCTTTGCTCCAAAATTTTTACTTATTACTTTCACATCCGCGTAGTGGATTGGAAGTATAGTAATCGTAAAATATTTTAAAATTTTTAGAATGTCAGGAAACGTCGAGAATTTAAATCTGAGCGAAAAAAAACAAATTTCTGTCTGTCTGTCAGCTTGCCGCCCGCCTGCCCAAATGCCCCTCTGCGCGCCAATCCGCGTGCCCGCGTGCCCCCTGCCCGCATGTACCACCACCCCCCTGCCCGCGAGACGGCCTGCACGTATGCCCGCGGGATTGCATGCCCGCGCCCGACATCCCGTCTGCCCACGAGGCCGCCTGCTTTCGTGCCGCGGGCCAGCGTGCACGTGTGCCCGACTGCTTTCCTTCCCGCCTGTCCGCTTTTCCCTTGCCCGGCTGCCTGCACGCCCGACAGACTGCATGCATGACAGCCGCGTGCCCGCGGGACTAGCTGCATGCATGTCCGCGGGCCCCCATGCCCGATTGCCGGCCTCTCCGGGTGCCCGCGTCCCAGCCTGCCAGCCTGCTCGCTAGCTGGCCTGCCCGCCGGCCCGCGTGCCAGCTTGAACGCGTTCCCGCGTGCCCGCCTGCCCGCCTGTCTGTAACTTCTTTTGTCCGCTCGCTTTCTCTGGAACGGTTTAAAATATTGACTTGAAATTTTGTATACGTATATATTATAACTAGATCTGGAACAGGATTGTTCTTTGAAGATATCCGGTGAAGAAGAATGGGGGTATATAGGGGGAAATATGTAATGCAAGTTGGTAAGAGTACAGAAACTTGAAATTTGATGTATGCACTAAGGGCCAAGTCTTTAAAATTTTTTATATTTTGCATACCCCCCCACCACCCTCCCACTCCATTATTAAAGGGGTTGATAAAATAAAATTGAGATATTTCCTTGAAATTTGGTACACCTGTGTATTATAACGACATCTGGAACAAGATTATATTTTGAGATGATTTTGTTGGGGGTTAAATAGAGGTAAATAGGGGAAAATAAGTACAGCAAGTTAGTAGCAGTACAGTAACTTGAAATTCGGTGTATGTACTAGAAGACAAAGCCTCAGAAATCTAAAAAATAAACACGTTAGGAATGACATATTTCAAACTCGCGAACCGTACAAACCTTTTACTCATATGGAACATAGGCCATTCCATAACTTGTTGAAGAATATTCTATTTTAACACAAAGTTTTTCTTTTAAAAAATGTACTAAAAAGTCAAAAATAATTTTTAAATTCATACATCTGAAAAGTAAAAGCTTTGGGGCGGTCAACTGAGCAAAATAAGAGCGCAATAGTGTTATATGACCGCTTTTAATTCTCAGATGTATGAATTTAAAAATTATTTCTTATTTTTTTTTAAATAAACGCTTTCTTTTAATTTTTTTTTATCTACAGGGTGTCCCGTAATAACGTGCAAAATTAACTATCAATTCATTATCGAAAATGAAAGTGGGTTCTTTATATAACAATTGCTAATGCGTACAGAAATCTAGGCTTTATTATGCGACACTCAAGGCACTTTAAAAATATTTCCACACTTTCTCTCCTATTTAATGCCTTTGTACGCCCAAAACTAGAATAAGGTGGTATTATCTGGAATCCACAATACAATATTCATATTCTTAATTTGGAACGGGTTCAGAGAAGGCACGTCAAATATCTCTCCCTTAAATCTGACGGAATTTATCCCCCCAGAGGGACGCCACAATCTAACTTACTAGCTAGATTTAATCTAAATGACCTAGCGACACGTAGAGTCTATTTTTCTGTTTTGTTCCTACACAAATTATTAGCAGGTCGGATAGACTGCCCGGATATTCTCAGTTCCATACATTTCAATGTTCCAAGTTTTCAGACTCACTCATACGCCCTATTCTACTTACCTACGCCAAGAACAAATATATTAAAATCTTCTCCTATTCACAATATGTGCTCTAACTATTTAAGCTGTCAGTTGAACCTTGATATTTTTAATTGTAGTACTAATAATATAAAGCAATGTATTTTAAATCAATCTTAACCTTTAGTTCCAACTACATTACCGCTTAGTTAAAGTACCTGCTCACATTACTTTGCATTTTCCATTATTAAATTGATAGTTATTATTCTTTGTAAAATATTTAGTTTTAAGTTTTTACTCTGTATTGTATACATACTTATTTGTATATTTCCTGCCCTGTAATTGGATGCACATCTGTCTGGGCAGCTGTATTCATAAAATAAAATAAAAATAAAAAATAAATAAATAAAATATAAAACTTTTCAAAATAAGCCTCTCCTATCCAGCTACACCCCCTTAAAGGGGTGTGTAAAACGGTTTTTAATTTTTATCTGAAAATAATTTATAAGCACCAAATGAGTATGTCGGTACATAATACCGTCAAATTATGATTTGACACCAGCCTACTTCTTCTTCTTCTTCTTCTTCTAGCGGGGCGAGGAATGGTCGCCGCACTCAGGCCTAGTGGCCCATTGTGCAACCGCTAACGAATTTATTGAAAGCCCCCACTCAGGCCAGATTCTAGTCCGAAGGCCAGAATCCTGCTTATGGGGGCATTTCTTATTTCCTCCAGCACTGGAAAGCCAATGCCGAGGTGTTTATACCTCAGGTTCATCAACCTAGGGCAGGAAGTCAGGACGTGGATAGAAGTTTCTTCCTCGTCCTCGCAAAACCTGCAGTCGGGGTGGTCCACCACCCCCATGGTATGCAGGTGTTTTCTGAAAGAGCCGTGTCCGGTCAAAAGACCTATTACGACTCTGACTTGTCTCCTGCTTAGTCGCAGAATTTGTTTTGTTCTCTCCGGCAAGGGTCCTGAGATGAGGAGCTTCGCTTGCCGGAGTCCTGGGTGGGATGTCCAGTAGTCAATGAACTGGGAGCGGGCCCAGTCCTCTATTGACCTCCTGGCGTTGGATCTAGGGTAACCTAGGGCCGGCTCCGGACCCAGTAGAGGCTTCCGAGAGCCTCCTCTTGCCAGAGCGTCTGCCCGCTCGTTACCTTCAATGTTGCTGTGTCCAGGCACCCAGAGGAGCCTGACCCAATTGGATGAGCCAAGTTCGCAGAGAGCCTGTTTACAGTTTTGAACCAATTTTGATTTGGTTCTTGCCGATGCAAGGGCCTTGAGGGCCGCTTGGCTGTCACTACATATGTGTATGTGTTTGTTGGAGTATTCCCTACGGATATTCTCCTGTGCACAGACCAAGATAGCAAAGATCTCAGTCTGGAATACTGTGGCGAAATTGCCCAGGGCATAAGAGAGCTCAGCCCTGGGCCTTTCTCCATATATCCCTGCTCCGGTACCTCCCTCTAGCCTCGATCCGTCTGTGAACCAGACGATATCGGCAGGCCCGAGTGTGCCCTCGAGTGGGTTCCAGTCTTCCCTTTTGGGGATGACCACCTCAAAGGGTTGTGCGAAGGAGAAGGAAGGCACGACGTCATCACTCCTGGCCTCCAGGAGTGGGTGGGCCTCTATCGCATCAGATAGGGCCCTTGTGTGTCCTAATTGTTCTCCTCCGAATTTCCACTGACCACCACATTTCAGTCTGTAGGCCGCTTTCCGAGCCTCGGCCACAATCACCAAGTGAAGGGGCACGAGGTCCAGGAGGACCTCCAGAGCTGCCGTGGGGGTTGTGCGCAATGCTCCTGTGACTCCCAGACAGGCAAGTCTTTGGAGTTGTGTCAGCTTCTGCCGTATGTTACGCCCGGCTACTGCAGGCCACCAGACGACAGAAGCGTACGTGATCATTGGTCTAACTATGACAGTATAGTACCACATTGTTACCCTGGGGTTTAACCCCCAAGTTTTACCAAAGGTTCTTCTACATACCCAGAGGGTTGTAGTGGCTCTTTGTATTTGTCTCTCTATGTGATCTTTCCAGGTCAGCTTAGAATCCAAGATGACCCCCAGATACTTCACTGTCCTTGAGATCGTTAGAGTGGTATTGTAGAGCACAGGTGCGACGAAGCCGTCTAACCTGCGTCTCCTTGTAAAAATGACCAGTTCCGCCTTGGAGGGGTTAACTCTAAGGCCCTGGTCGTTGCACCATCTTTGTACGATCAGAAGGGCCCTTTGCAGGAGCCCGCTGACCGTATTTGGGAATTTTCCCGAGATGATGATTGCGAGGTCATCCGCATAACCCTGCGCAAAGAGATCCTCTTTCTCGAGTTCCTATAATAGGCCATCGAGAACGAGATTCCATAGCAGAGGAGAGAGGACACCACCTTGTGGGCAGCCTCTTCTCACTGAAACTTTTACTGCCACTTCCTCGTTGGCAGCTGTGATTTGCCTTCCCGCCAACATGGCCCTCAACCATCTGATGATGGTGTCCTCGATGCCATGATAGGCTGCGGCGGCGCAGATTGAATCGAAGGAGGTATTGCCAAACGCTCCTTCGATGTCTAGGAAAGCCCCGGCCGCAAGTTCTTTGTGGAGCAGCGCCTTCTCGATCCTCGAAACGATCGGATGAAGGGCCATCTCCACTGACTTCCCGGCCTGGTAGGCGTGTTGTGACGGGTGCAGAGGCACTGAGGTCAGTGCCCCGTCTTTGATGTACCTTTCAACCAACCTCTCTAATGTTTTGAGTAGGAAGGATGTAAGGCTGATTGCTCTGTAGGACTTGGCAGTGTCGTTCGATGTGCGTCCTGCTTTCGGTATGAAAACAACTTTGACGGCTCTCCAGGGTATAGGAATATACCCCAAGGCCAGACAGGTTCTCATCAAGTGATAGACCGGACGTATGAGTGTCTCCATCCCCTCTTGCAGAAGTGCGGGGAACACTTCATCCGGTCCCGGGCTTTTGAATGGGTCAAACGTGGAAATAGCCCACCTGACTCTTTCCACTGTTACCACCCTCGAAGCTGTCCTCCAATCCGCTGTGGTGACAGCGGCGCGGGGGGGCCGAGGGGGTGGCATGTCCTCCGTCTCCACTACGGATTCGGGGAAATGTGTTTCTAGTAGATGCTTGAGGCGCTCCTCAGAGGTGGCCGTTAGCCCCCCCGAGGGAAGCCTCAAGTTCACTATTTGAGGTGGTTTGTCTTTCTTGAGGGCTTTGCAGAGCCTGGCGGCTTCTGGAAGAACTTCGATGCTTTCGCAGAAGTTCCTCCAGGCTGCCCTCTTATTGCTGCGAATGCAGCTTTTGTAGAGGCGCTGGGACCGTTTGTAGTTGTCCCAGTCCTCCGGGAGCTGAGTGCGCATAGCCCCATTGAAGAGCTTGCGTGTCTCATTACGCAGGTTTTGAAGTTCCCCGTTCCACCAGGGAACTTTTCTTCTTCCTTTACTTCTTTTTAGAGGACAACTGCTCTCATATGAGGCAGTGATCGCTTCGTTAAGAAGTTTCGTGGAGGATTCTACTTCCTCAATGTTCCTGGGTATAATGACCCTAGTTATTTTTCCCGAGAGGGCTCGCCTGTAGGCGTCCCAGTCGGTATCTCTGGGGTTCCTGTACCGGCTCTCTTCCGAGGAGAGAGCCGAGTCTAGTTTGAACCTGATGTGACGGTGATCCGATAGTGAGGGTTCCGTCGAGACATTCCAATTTTTAATCAGTGGGACCACAAGTCTGTTTCCCAGCGTGACGTCTATGACCTCTTGCCTTCGTTGAGTGACGAAGGTGGGCGCATTTCCCCGATTTATTATCTCTAAATCGGTAGTGTATAGGTACTGTAGTAGGCTGCTGCCTCTCGGGTTGACCCCTGTGCTGCCCCAGCAGGTGTGGTGAGCATTGGCGTCACATCCCAAGATAAGAGGCAGCCGCCTATCAGTACAAAATTGGACCAGCTCCTCAAGTTCGGCTGAGGGTGGTGGTGTTGGCGAGTCGTAGGGGAGGTAGACAGAGCCAAAAACGATCTCTGCTCTGCCGGTTTCCTCCCTAAGACTCACTTTGATAGCAACAGCATCCCTGGAACATAATTCGGGAATTGCTGTGGCTTTAATTCCTTTCGAGACATAAATGCATGCTCTCGGTGTTTTGTGGGCGGCGGAGTATATAACCCCATGCCGCTTATCTAGACCTCGAATGGAGCCATGGCGGACCCAGGGCTCCTGAATCAGGGCTATTTGTGTCTGTCCCCCAGCGGCCTGTCGACTCACTATTGCGGAAGACGGCTCACTGTGTTGCAGATTGATTTGGAGTATTTCCATTTTTTTTTTTTTTTTAACTTACTCTACTGCTTCCGAGCCCGACAGCGCCTCCATCGCTGCGTCTGCCGTGCTCGGCTTATCACTGCCACTTGAGATGGCACCTGCTTCCCGGGGATGAGGTTTGGGGTCCCAGAAGGTCACCTTTATCACCCCCGCCTGAGCACGATAGCCCAGAGCCTCGATTTTCGCCGCGGAGGCCTCGTCGACGCCCAGGATTAGTCGGAGCCCCTTGGCTTCAACCATCCTAGCGTCGTGGACCTTCCACAGTTCCGTACGGAGCTCCGGGCTATGGTGCTTGAGTCTATTTAAGATGGTGGCTTGGTCCGCGGGCCTTCCTGGGACCGTAGCCACCATCTTCCTGTACTTGGGGAGATCTTCCCCCTCCAAGAGCTGGAGTGCCACACCGTCCACGGAAGAGATCTCCCCGATGGCTGATCTCAGCCATACTAGGGACATCTCATTCCCGCAGAACAGCTCTACCACTCCCTGCTCTGTCAGCTTGAAGCCATCGAAATCGGGGAGGGGCCCCCCTGAGGGGAGCCCATCCAGGCGAGTGTCGAGGGCCTCCTGCAAATTGTGGGTCAAGGCAGTCGTTAGACGCATTTCTGGAAATCCAGATGCGGCCACCGCCACCTTGACCCCTTTTTTGGCAGCCTGACTGTAGGAGAGGTCAGGCCTGGTTCTTTTGGTGGGTTTGGAGGCGCTAGGAGGGGTCTCTCCCTCAGGACGGCCCCTTTTGGGGGCCGTTGCCCGAGGTGTTCCCCTCTCAGCATTGCACTCCGCCCGTGCTTTTTTTGCCCTTTTACGGGCCGCGCCGCTTCGATTCCGTCGCTTGGGTTGCCCATCTATTAAGTTGAGCCCTCCAGCGACGGCTGAAGTTGAGGTTGAGGGGGCCCCAGGATCGGAGCCCCCTTCCTGTGTGGGAGGATTGGGATTGGGGAAGGCTCCTTGTGGGGAGCCTTCTCCGGTTCCAAGGGATTGGGTTGCCCCATCTGTGGAGCCTCCCATTCTTAGGAGTGGGGAGGTCCCTGAAACGAGACTTTCCCCGGGGGAAGTGAGAGAGGAGGCCCTGTGTTCAGAGCACTCCTCGGGGGGGTTTTTGTGTTTTATTTTGCTTTTTATCATGATTGTTCCCACGAGTAGACAGGAAATGTGGTCGACCCCCGCAGAGCCTGTTACGGGGGCAAGGCTAAATACTATGGGAGGTCGCCCGGTTTCCCATAGGCATCGTTGGAGATACTTCACCCAGTACCATTCAGCCCTCGGCACGATGGCTTACACCTTAGCTTGGAGGATGTTTATTGACCTTCCGGTCTAGATCCGCCGCATTCTGCTAAAACAGTGCCACCTCGTGTAGGATGTGATTTTTCATCACGTGCGGACGGTCTTGTGCGATGAGAAGCTATGGCCGGAGCACTGAAGACGCTATCATCGCACCTGGCTTGTTCCACCCCACCCCGGTGGGCTCAATTAAGAGGCCGAGTGAAGCTTCACAAGCCTTGGCACCACACCAGCCTACTTAGTGTTTTGACTAATATAAGAGTTCTCGTCGCTGTTGATTGATCACTTAGGCAGATGTAATTTAGTTTTTTTATCAAAAACGGTCGATTTTACGACATTTTTCAAGAGGTAAAAAGTTTCCAAATGAATCAAAATGTTTAGTTCTTTTTTTAATAAAAAGAAAAAAAAATAGCAGACAGAAAGATATTTACAAAATTATAAATTATAGTTAATAGCACTCCTTTGTATACACGCTAGATAGATGAAATAATTTTGTCAGGTGCCTTTTCATTAGTAGCCAAGATGTACTAAATTGCGTCTTTTTCCGATTACGATATTTTCAAATATAAATTAAAAACCATTTCTTGCACGCCCCTTAAAGGGGCTGTAGTTGGATAAGGAAGGCATATTTAAAAAAATTATATGAAAAACCCATCTTCATTTTACCCTGTATATTTTTTCCTCTCCTGTTTTTAATGCATACCTTATAGCAGAAATCGAGAATTTGCAATATGGTGATAGTCTAAGAGCTGGCTAGGGAAATTAAAAATGATAAGATGCAGTGAAAATTTGTATGTAAAAACCCTCTTTACTAGCTGAAAAGGACAAAATTCTGCAGCCAGAAGTTCGTCCCTGGGAGGGAAGAGTGGGCGGGCGGTCCAATGCGTTAATTTTTAATCAAAATAAAATCTTTGAGTGCAGCTCTCATTGTGTAATTATAGTTTTTAACCGTAGACATTGCGTAAAATTATTTCCAGAAGTTTAGGTCAGGGATTAAACGTTGCCAGAAGTCGGTAAACTTGTAAGAAAATTGTTCAAATTTTACTGTCAAGGTGCAGTTCTGACGATTTTGTTTTTGTATTTAAAATCTCCCTATTCTTCCGGGGTTTCCGGTTATTAACATACCAGTGATATTAATGGGACAAACACTTCTGTCGGCTCGAATTTTCGATTTCGCCCATGCAATTAATGATGCCGTGAATGCCAATTTCGATCTTTCGAGATCGACATTAGGAAGCCTTACGGCTGATGTATTTATTTATGAACATTTAAAAATTCCGGTTTTTGCTTTGTCCGACGAGACTAAATGTCAAGTCCATCCTACCCTGACCGTAGCACATCGCGTTAGGCGACGACTTTCACAGCGGATTTCTCGGTTCGAACCTGTACGATGTGCTTTTTAATTTGTTTCGAACTTTTTGGCTGACATTTCATATACTAAAATTACATCGCGTTTATTGTTTCGAACTTTTTGGCTGACATTTCATATACTAAAATTACATCGCGTTTATTTATTTATTTCTACAGTTTAAAACTATAACTACACAAAATTTCAGAGCTGCACTCAAAGATTTTATTTTAATTAAAAATGAATGAATGGTCTTCTGGCTGCAGAGTAATATACTTTTCACCTAGTAAGGAGGGTTGTACATAAAAATTTTCACTGCACTTTATTATTTTTAATTTCCGTAATCAGCTCTTCGCCTATGAGGTAAAAGAGGTGGTTGCGTGGAAGAACAACAATGTTGAATACCGCCACCTATATAAAATTACTGTACTTGTTACGTGTGAATAAATAAAGACGCATTATTATTATTGTTATTACTATTATTATTATTATTATCATAAGCATGTGAAGTTTTACATATTTACACATAAAAAAATTGTTAAAAAGAAAAAACGATAATTTTTTAATAGACGCAGACGTAGAACAAAGTTATTGCTTAAATTTTATGATTCACTATCCTCTAGGTACGCTGATAGGTGCCCAATGTGTCCACTACTATCCGAGGTAACTCGTTCACCTCTGGTGAATATTATTAACAGTCCCTTAACTAACTAGGTAATTCTGAAAAGGCACATTTTCAAGTCTATCACTGACTCAGTAATAAACATTGGTTCACGAACTTAATAATTTGTGAAATTGTCGTTTGCACTATTCCAACTCTAACATCGAATTAGTTTTTAGTATATCTGATATTGAGGTGTTAAATACCGCAAACCTAGCTTCTAACCTGTCAATGTCGGTATAACTTAACTCTTTAGTAAATTTTAAAAATTCGTTGCACGATTCTTCCACAAAGGTTTGATCAGCCTTTGACGAGATCTTTGCTAAGTCATACAAAATATGACGACACCTCTTCTGTAACTTGTTTCTTAATAGTATGAAAGTTTCGAAAGCATCATCTTCATATTTGTGTTTCTTAGCTTCTTCTATGGAGGCTTTAATTCTTCTATCGCTCCATCGAAATTGCCCCATCGTGACAACTAGCTTATTATTTTTTCCAGTAGATTCCTCAGATGCTGTCACGTTCAATATACCATCCTCGTCTAAATTGAATTTTACTAGGAAACTTACGTCGCCTGCACGCTTGAGGGGTAATTCACTAATTCTGAATTCTCCTAGTTTGTTATTATGAACCGCCATCTTTCTTTCACCTTCACATATTCTAAACAATAGACTTTGTTGATCGTTATTCACAGTTATAAACGTTTGAGAACTTTCAGCTGGCAGGGGAGTATTCTTAGGTATAAACTTAGTCATTAGTTCTCCATCCCCTATGAGTCCCAAGGACATAGGCGTTATTTCCGTTACTTTGTATACCTCCAAGTCTCGATACTCTCCTTTAAGCAGAGCCGCGTGGATACTAGCTCCAGCAGCAACGGCTTCGTCTGGATTTAAGTCGGTTTTGATTTTCTTCGTACCAAAATGTTCACTTAACATCTCACGTATCTTAGGTATTCTAGTAGATCCTCCAACCAGGATAACTTCATCGACGTCTCTCTCCAATAATCCTATGTCATTTAAACACAGCTTCACTATGTCGAGCGCGCGTTCAAATATTTCTTTGTTTAAGTTCTCAAATTCAGCCCTTGTCATAAACAGAGAGAATTCCGATTCCACCTGGGTATAAAAATCTAAATCTAAGGAATATTCTTGCTTTGTTGTTAGTTTCTTCTTCAAGTTAATGCACATATTCCACAGTCTTCTATCATCTCTTTTCTGCGCGTATGCCGTGCCGCGATGTTGCAAAAACTTGTCGTGGAAATGCTTGAACATGTTTTCGTCGATATTTCTTCCGCCCAATAAGGTGTCTCCATACACCACTTTTACTTCAAATGAACCTTGTCGCGCATTGATGAACGAAACGTCCAAGGTGCCACCTCCGAAGTCAAACACTAGTATGTTCGATTTACTTTTTTCCTTATCCTCCGACACATAATGAATGGCGGCTGCCGTTGGTTCCGTTATTAGCTTGAGCACCTTAAGGCCTGCCAGCTCCGCAGCGTCTTTGGTAGCTTTTCTTTGTGCGTTGCTGAAGTAGGCGGGCACGGAAACCACTGCTTCTGTGACGACGTCGCCCACATATTCGCTTGCTATATCCCTCAGCTCTTTTAGTATTTCGGCGCTAACCTCTTCTGGCTTTTTTAGAACTTTTTGACCTGCAATTTCTATTTCGAATGCCGCTTGGTCGTCCTCGCCTCTCACCAACGTGAATCCTGTCTGCCTCGACTTTATGTATCTTGAAATTGCTTCGTCGTCGAATTTCCTCCCTATAAATCTTTTGGCATCTGCAACAAACAACATCGAGTATATTAATAAATACAAGTAAAAATGGTGTCACATAATGTACTGAAACAGTCAGTGTTTAGGTCCCGTATTTTATAAATAAATAAATAATTTTCTATCTTTTGGCATTGCTGTGTTGTCATTGTCATATTCGCATTTGAATAGAAATACACATACAACCATTTGACCATCCCGGCGTTTTTGAGAGCTCCGACTTCAATAGGTACCTAATTGTTTTTTACATTAAGGAGCAGTCAGAAAATTTAAATTTTTGACGTAGTTACTACACTCGTCAAGATCTTTCAGAATGCAATATAAAATTTCATCCAACGCTTTCTTTAACTGGAACTTGATTTTTTTTTTTATTTGACAATTCATATGATAAATTAATTTTACTTCCATATCCACGAAATGGAGTGGAAGTATAATAATCGTAAAGAAATTTTCAAAAATTTTAATTTTTGAAATAGGTTTAAAATGTCATGAAACGTCGAGATTTTAAATTTGAGCGGAAAAAAATATTCTGTCTGACGGTCGATCTGTCGGTCTGTCTATCTGTCTGTCTGTAACGTTTTTTTGTCCGCACGTTTCCTCTGGAACGCTCTGAGATATTGACTTGAAATTTTGTACACGTATGTGGTATAATGAGATCTTGAACATATCCGGTGAAGGGTTGGGGGGTAAATAGGGGAAAATAAGTAAAGCTAGCTGATAAGAGTACAGAAACTTGGGATTTGGTGTATACAGGGTGTCCCAATAAAAACTCCCAGGCCGGATATATTCTAAACGAATAAAAATATTTTAATTCTGTAAAAGCCAATTTGTAGAGCTTCATTTTTGAATATAACTGTTTTTTTAATTTATTAGTATATAGATGGCGCTGTGCTCTAAAGAAATATTTCGATGGGATAAACTTTGGAATGGGGTTTATGTGAAAGAAAATGCATTTCTAAGCAGATTAAGTTCTAAAAAAAATACCATAAACTAACCGTTTTCGAGATATTTGAGTCCAAATGTTGGCATTTGCCCATATTGAATAATTGTAATCTCTTCAATATTTCAATCCTCTAAGTGGGACAATCTGTATTTAATTTACAAATTTTAGAAGAAAATATTTAAAGAATTTTTCATATCTTATGAATTAAATATATTTGTATATCATATAATTCAAACATTTAAGCAATAAAAAACAATTACGAACATAAAACACCAAACATTTACTGCAAAACGATTCTGGGATCTGGTATGTCTCATCCACCTAGGATTCTCTTGAGACCAGTAACGACAATTATGTGTTGTGATTACTCCATTGTTGTGGAATCGACTTTCGTCACTCCACATAATTGTATCTAAAAGATTTCGATTTTCTTCTAAGAGAATTGAAAATTGCGCCGAAAAATCTAATCTCTGCTCATTGTCCCCTGGAATCAAATGATGAACTAAATGAACTTTGTATGGAAAAAAATTGTTTCTTCTAAGAACTCTGTGACAGGTGGAACGTGCAATATTTGTTTCTTCCGTCAACTTGCGTACTGACATGTTTATGTTATTTTCTACTTGATGTAATACCAATGCAATATTTTCATCAGTTGCAGTTCTTTTTCTTCTTGTTGTTTTTTGTTTCTTAAAACCTCCATTATTTTCTCAAATTAGAACACAAACTTACAAAAGTTTTCCAATATGGTAAAGGTCTGTCAGGAAAACGTATTTCATATAAACTTACAGCACTTGAAGCATTTTTAGACATTCCCCATAAATTAAAATCATGTTTAATTTATCTTCATGTGTATGAGAAACCATATTTAATAATAAATATTCACAAAGAAAACAATAATTAGGAATAATAATACAGTTCTATTGACACACCAATAAACAAAGTGTGATTGAAATTGAGAAATGTCAAAACTATTATTCCAAAGGTAACTTTAATTGTATTTAATTTATAAGGTATAAGGTTATTACACTCACTAGATATCAAATATTTTTAATTATAATCTAACCTAATAACAAAGCAATTATATGAAATTTTTAAAAAATATTTTCTTCTAAAATTTGTAAATTAAATACAAATTGTCCGACTCAAAGGACTGAAATGTTGAATAACCCCCTTTTGTACAGGACAATCTTTGGACAACTTTTTTTGGAAGTTTACTTATATATGAGCTATCGATTTAGCCAAGTGTCAGCTTTTAGTGTTTAAACCCCTACCAATTATTTTTTTAAGGTACGTTCGGGCGCACGAGCACTCTACTATATGCCTGTGTTGGATAAAAAATATTAAATGGGCTCATTACCGAACACTCCATTCGAGGGACATCGTGGTGACAATTCGTCTGCTATGCTTCCCACCGACACTTCTCCAGTCTTCGGATCGAAATAAACAATTGATGGTATAATCCGTTCGCTGTTTTTGTTTGCAATGAGTTCAGGTCTTCCATTTCTGTAAACGGAGACACAGGAGAAAGTGGTCCCGAGGTCTATTCCGACAGCCGGGACACGGGACATCTGAAACAAACTGAAAATAGACTTAGTAAACAGGATGAATCAACAGTTAGAAAAGACTGTAGAAGATCAAGAGTAATATGTTATAAAATTATTTGTAAATCTACAGGGTGTTTTGCATAGTAGTGGTAAGCTAATACTTGATGATACAAATATGACTTTCTTTTTCGTCTGGATTATTTTTCATGAAATTTATTCTAAAATGTTGTGTTGTCATCGATACTGTATATTGTTGAGGGAATTAAAAAAACAGTTCATTATTCGGTAATCTGTGGTGGAAATTAGCCCAATTCGGTTACTCGGGGGTTTATGGGGTCGCTGATCATGAATATAATGTTCAAGAAGTTCCTCGATGTAGCTGGAGCCTCAAAAATGGTCCTGCATTGGTATGAGGACAAGGGCGTTCTTGCTGTCTAGGTCATCTCCGTAACTTTTACTTCCACATCCACGTAGTGGATTGGAAGTATACAGGGTGTCTCACCGGGAACTGAGTCGATCGATATAGAGAAAAGTAAGCATCAGAAATTTTTGAAAACTTAGATAGTTACTAATGTCGGTGTGGCCTATCCAACTAAATTAATTAGAAAGATGGGGTACTTCCTGTTATACCTGAAGTCGATACCAACTTGCTTATTTTAAATGGAACGCCCTATATATTTTCGACTTTTCGAGATGACAATAAAATTCTGAGTTCAGGCATGTAGCACACTCTATATCTAAACCCAATAGTTTCGAAGATATTTGACATTTTATAAAAAATTTGACAGGTGCAACGGTTTGCAAGAACCGTTATAACTTTTTCTGTGTAGGACATCCTCATTTGCTCTTTGGCACGGAGAAAGAACACAAGGAGAACTACATTCTACAACTGAAATAAATTCAATAACATTATACCAAGTGTTCCGTTTTTCGCGTTACATTTTGTCAACTTCAAACCGCGAAAACTTGTTTAGGTCGAATGGAACACCCTATAATTTTTTACGCCAAGTTGTGTAAAATTGTTTCTGATATTAGCATTGAGGGGTTAAAGTTTTCAACTTTTTGAAATATTTGCGATTTTATTAGAAATTCATGAATTGTTGTAATCATTTCATCAAAATAGCCATGATTAGAAACAATCAGTCATTATCTTATGTCAAAAAATGCCAGCACGTTAAAATTACACCCACGAAGACTTCTTAAATTTGTTTGTTATTTATGGAGAATGTGATAAGGTAATATCAAGAACTTGCAGCACATTTGCTACCGTCACCAAACACTGTAAATCGCAAATTATTTTAGTTGAATTGGCCACACCGACATTAGTAACTATCTAAATTTTCAAAAATTTCTAATGCGTACTTTTCTCTATATCGATCAATTCAGTTCCCAGTGAGACACCCTGCAGTAATCGTAAAAAAATTTTTTTTTTTTCCTTGAAATAGGTTTAGAATGTCATGAAACGTGGAGATTTTAAATTTGAGCGAAAAAAAATGTCTGTCTGTAGGTCTATAACTTCTTTTGTCCGCACTTTCTCTCTGGAACGGTGCAAGATACTGACTGTTTTTTGAAGATATCCGGTGAAGGGTTGGGGGGTAAATAGGGGTAAATATGTAATGCAAGGTAAGAGTACAGAAACTTGAGACCTTGGCCTCAAGATTTTTTATAACATTTTCCACCCCCCCACCCCCCCCACTCCATTATTAAAGGGGTTGACAAAATAAAATTGA
This sequence comes from Stenurella melanura, assembly GCA_963583905.1. Taxonomy (NCBI): domain Eukaryota; kingdom Metazoa; phylum Arthropoda; class Insecta; order Coleoptera; family Cerambycidae; genus Stenurella; species Stenurella melanura. The sequence continues at coordinate 3,260,645 of OY757309.1, forward strand.
GACATTTACTTGAAATTTGGTACACGTATGTGTTATAACGACATCTGGAACTAGATTATATTTTGACATGATTCCGTCGAAGGAGTGAGGGGATAAGTAGAGGTAAATAGGAAAAAATAAGTTAAGAAAGCTGGTAAGAGTACAGAGATTTGGAATTTGGTGTATAAACTAGAAACCAAGGCCTCAGATATCTTTCTAACATTTTTTAACCCCCTCACCCCAACCACCTACACTCCATTATTAGAGGGATTGAACTCATAAAATTGAGATATTCACTTGAAAGTTAGTATATGTATGTATTGTAACGACATCTGATTGAAATGATTCGGTTGAAGGGGTGGGAGGTGGTAGGTTGTGAATAGGGGAAAATAAGTAAAGCAAGCTAGAAACTTCGTATATGGTAAAAACTAACGCCTCAAATTTTTCTATGACATCTGCCCCAAATATTGTTAAAATTCTATGATCAATAATTTCCACATTCTAGAGTACAAAATATATAGTCAATATGTTTCCTTTAAAGTGACTTGGATGAAAAATCTGGATGTGGAAGTAGTGATTCCTTGGACAGCGGTTTTTATTATAATTAATTGTTTTATCTATTTCATTTAAATTACTTATGATGAAAATATTTCTATCTAAAAAAACAATAGTTTCTTTATAAAAAATGTATGTTACATATAATAAAAAATATAAATATCTTTCACGATTTTTTTTTCCAAATTCCTTCAAATAAATAATGTGTGATATATTTTTTTAAATCAAGATATATAAATTCGCTAATTCTATAATCAATTTGTATACAATTATTTATAATAATAATATCACAATTTTCGAAAAAAAAAATCCTCGAAAACTCTCGAGCACAGATTTTCAAGGCCAAGATATCCATTCTCATTTCTTATGGAAAATGGCACGATTTCCGGTCCGCCATTTTGAATTACCCAAATTGGATTTCAGCTTGGTGATCAGCGACCCCAAAACTCCCGAGTAACCATTTTCGTATAATTTTATGGCATATTGTGTATAATAACAAATTTTTCAAGGAATTTAATTAAATTGGCCATTAATATTGGCCAATTATCGGGAAAAAAGGAAACAAAACATTTCCACCAAAAGATAAAAGGTACTGTTTTTTTCTAAATGCCTTTCTGAACTCTTTGCAACAAAAATGAAGTCAGTTGACCATGTACCTTTTTTCAGAGGTTTTCAGATTTTTCATGCTAAAATGATGCGACTAATAGTTTTAGCATAATTTTTTTTTTTTTTTTGTTAAGAATAAATTTCGTGATATCACATGTATTTTTTATTGAAATTATGTGGTTAGTTTCGAAACTGTCCAAATTCACAAATTTCAACGTGCTTTCTCTTAAAGTCGATAAGCGAGAAATTGTTTGCGCTATTATCAAATTAAAATTAAATATTGAGAATGTTACCAGATAAGAATTATACATTTTGATCACTTTTTGTAACTTGTACTTCAAGTAAAAATGTGTTTTTTCCGTAAAATAATTTTTATAAATGCGTATACATCCTTCAGGAGTAATGCGTTAAAGATATAAATTAGTACATCTGAAAGTGTACAACTTCTTTAAAATGATTTTTCTCATTTTTTTAAAGTTTATTTTTAACGAGGATGTGACACTTTACGAAGTAGCGTCTATGTTTATGATTTTATTTTTCACCTGCATATTATTTGTTTATTATAACTTGGATACGGTTACCATAAAGACGCTCATAATGACCACGGGCATAATGAGCGGGCGTTATGGCCATAACGCCATGTTATATGAGAAACAAAGAAAGAATAAGTGTTCCATATTCCTTATCGTATAATGGTTTGGATCTTATCGGCAAGACATATTCTGTGGCTTTTCCCGCATTGTATCGGATATTTTGTGGTATTTCCATATTAACTTTCTTTTTATTTTGTTAAACGAATTATCTACGTACAAAGTAAAGCAACATCAACAAACGTCAAAATATCAACGACTGTCATAATATCATAGACAAATAGTCTATGATATTATGACAGTCGTTGATAATATAGATTATAACACCCATGATGCAGCCCGAGGGATGCATGTTGCCTGATGGGCTTTATAATAACGCTCGTGTGGTGCGTACAATATTTTATTTTTCACGAAAAATGTATTTTTTTAATGAAAAATTGTCTTCATGTTTTAAACACATTTTTTTTTAGTAGTCTATGACATTTGTTGATACTTAAACGTTTATTAATTATATCTGTCAGTTTGTTGCGTTCATTCAAATTTAGTAACCTCGTGCAATGCCGCTAGCCTTTTCTTTTTACCCTGTTTACCAAGTAGTCTATATTGTCTGTAATTGTTTATTTGTGGCATATTCAGATTTTCTTACTTTTTATTGAGTATTTTGCCATTGAAAAATATTTAAAAATTTTAATGAGAAAACCTCTGCAGAGAACCTTAAAACCTTTGGTAACTGGACACTTTGAGGATTCATGAGAAATATTTTACGAGTGGCCCATCTCTCTAATTTTACCTTTTCCGTCTAATTGATACATCGTGGCAACTGCTCGATCACTTCAATGTAAATGGCGAGGTCAATGGCGCCATTATGGTTCAATGGTTCTTCGCCGGCTGCCTTATTTTGTTAATTCCCTAATCTTTGACATAGGTATGCAAAATTTCAAGGCGATAGATTAATTGGAAGTGGTGTTTCTCACATTTAATATGTTTAAATTAAAAAATATGTTGCTCACATATATTTTTCAGTAGGTAATAAAGTCGGCATCAAATGGGAAAAATGTCAATTTTGAATTGACCAACAGTTTTTCTTAAAATCATGCTAAATGACGAGCATAAAAGCATCCATGTGATTTTTTGTATCTGTCATGTTTGACTTTTTTAAATTCCGAAAATTTGGCGTTGTTTCTTAAAACTTTGAAAAATGTTGAGGAGAGAAGTTGTTTATTTTTCAATATTACGTGCGTAGGTATACGAAGTTTCAAACCTCTATTAAAACTTATTTTTTTACATATTTACATTTTGCATAATACATTTTTAACTTAACTGTATATAATGTTAACTGACCTTAATAATTTACTTAACTGGGTATACTAGAAGTCAAGGTATCAATTTTCTTTATCACATGAGAACTTGATTTCTAGTCTATGGTATATACACCATGTCCCAAGTTTCAGGATTCTTACTAGCTTGGTTTGTTTGTTTTCCCATGTTTACCCCCCCAAACCTTCAATTGAGTAAGTTCAAAATATAATCTAGTTCTAGGTCTCATTATACCTAATACCCACCTGTAACAAATTTCAAGTTAATGTTTTAAATCATTCCAAAGTAATCGTGCGCACACAAAAAAAATTACAAATCGACTAACCGACTTACATTTTTTCGCTCAAATTGTTGAAAATGTATAAGTAAAAAAATTGTAACAAAATAATTGTTTTACTAGTCTTGAAAATTGGTATATATATTATATATACCGGGTGAGTCATGAATTGCGCTCGCCCCGATATTTCCTAAAATATTTGGAATAGAAAATTGAAATTTGGATGCCTTATTACACGATCAAAATGCCATCTTTTCAATAAAAATCAAGTTTGGTGCACATCCGGTTTGACCGGAAATGCCCACAACTTTCGATTTTTAAATGGAACAATCTATATATTCTTACATTTTTGAAATCTAGAGGAAATTTTGAATACAATACATTCATTTTGGTCACTTTTTGATAAACATTAAAAATTTTGTTAAAAAATCTATTTCTGAATCCAGAGTGCTGTGGTGCCCAAAATATATTTTAGTTCGTGTGCTACGTTACTATAAAAATAAAAAGAGCAATATGATTGCATTACTTAATTCTCTAGAGGCGTTTAAAATTTTTAAATGTGATTTTTACCCACTAACTCGGTTTTTTTAAATGGGAATTTAATCGTTCACCAACATTTTTAAATACCTCATTTTCATACGAATCTAATGATACCAACATTTTGAAAATCCGCTCAGAAATATTTGAGATTTCAGCCAAAATACAATGCAACCAAGCTTTTAGAAACATGCGGCTAATAGATAATAGATTAGTGGGCTTTGGAAACTAAAATGGCACATTTCTGTGTAAATCTGGTAACCTAATAACATTGGAAAAATCATAGCAGCCATTGAATGTAATAAAACAATATCAGCTGTCAGACAGATACAAAATAAAGCGTTGCGGAAATTTCTTTGAGTAAAAATTAAAGAAAATGAATAATTTTAGTAGACATGAAAAGGTCGATATGTTACTGATATATGGAGAGCGTCTCAAAAATTCAACTGCAGCTGCAGAACTGTATCAGCAACGATATCCCAACAGACGTCATCCAAGCAGACACTTGTTTGCCAGAGTGGAACAAGAATTAAGAAACGAACCCAATCAACAAGATGACCATCAAACATTTATTGTGAGGACAAAGAAATTGATGTATTAGGATTTGTGATGGTACACCCAACAACATCAACAAGGGAATTGTCAATGCGACATTAGTCAGTCTTCGGTTTACAGAATTTTAAAGAAACGTAAGTTTCGGTCTTATAAATACCAAATATACCAACATCTTTATGGAGATGATAACGACAGGAGGCTAGTATATTGCAACTGGTTCTTAAATGCAGTACAACAAAACCCAGGTTTTCCTTTTCATATTTTATATTCAGATGAAAGTAGATTTACGAACCAAGGTATGTTTAACAAAAATAATACTAGGTACCGGGCTCAAGAAAATCCGAGGTTGGTAGGGCGGGGGAATATTCAGGAAAGATTTGGGTTTAACTGTTGGCTTGGAGTACTTGGAGATCGAATAATTGGACCCATATTTTTTGATGTAACACTTACTGGCGAACGATATTTATTATTTTTACAAAACCAGACAGCAGAATTTCTTGACTTACTTCCTCTTGCCTATTTACAAAATCTGTTTTTCCAACAAGATGATGCTCCCCTACATATTCCAGAGGAGTGATGGAATATTTAAACAACTTGCATGGTGAACGCCTTATCGCAAATCAAGGTCATATCAGGTGGCCTCCTAGGTCACGTGACTTAACACCCCTCGACTATTATGTATGGGGCATTCTCAAAAATAAAGTTTATAAAACTTCTTCAAATACCCGTGAAGAGCTGCAAAATAAGTTGTACGGGCTCTTAATGAAATAACGCCGGCTGAATTGCGTAGAGCCATTCAAGCAACTGTACGCAGAGCCGAATAGTGTATAGAAAAAAAATGGTGGACATTTTGAACAATATCTATAAATGTCAATTTATGGTTTAATTATATTAATTATTTTAAAGATACCTACTGTTACCTAGTTTGAGTTTAATTGTTCAAACGGAATTGATTTTTATTCATTTATAGGCCCGATATTTATGTTCATTTAAATAAAATTCTGAAAACCGAACTGATGTCGCATTCTATTGCAAATGTCCTTGTGGATGTAATTGTGTTTACCTCCACATACCTATGCTAAACTTAATTATTGTAACGTTCTTTGCGCTCACAATTATTAAATGTTTGATAGCTCAAGATTGCCTATAACTACACGAGTCTGTCTGACAGCTGATATTGTTTTATTACATTCAATGGCTACTATGATTTTTCCAATGTTATTAGGTTACCAGATTTACACAGAAATGTGCCATTTTAGTTTCCAAAGCCCACTAATCTATTATCTATTAGCCGCATGTTTCTAAAAGCTTGGTTGCATTGTATTTTGGCTGAAATCTCAAATATTTCTGAGCGGATTTTCAAAATTTTGGTATCATTAGATTCGTATGAAAATGAGGTATTTAAAAATGTTGGTGAACGATTAAATTCCCATTTAAAAAAACCGAGTTAGTGGGTAAAAATCACATTTAAAAATTTTAAACGCCTCTAGAGAATTAAGTAATGCAATCATATTGCTCTTTTTATTTTTATAGTAACGTAGCACACAAACTAAAATATATTTTGGGCACCACAGCACTCTGGATTCAGAAATAGATTTTTTAATAAAATTTTTAATGTTTATCAAAAAGTGACCAAAATGGATGTATTGTATTCAAAATTTCCTCTAGATTCCAAAAATGTAAAAATATATAGGGTGTTCTATTTAAAAATCGAAAGTTGTGGGCATTTCCGGTCAAACCGGATGTGCACCAAACTTGATTGAAAAGATGGCATTTTAGTCGTGTAATAAGGCCTCCAAATTTCAATTTTCTATTCCAAATATTTTAGGAAATATCGGGGCGAGCGCAATTCGTGACTCACAGGGTATATACGTGTGAAAAATTGAAAAATAAACCACTTTTCTTTTCAAAATGTTTCGATGTTTTGAAAAATGACGTAATTTTTTTCCAATTAAAGGAAAATGTCAAATGTGAAATTGCGTGATTGCTTTTCGTCATTTCGCATTACTTTTTGAGTAAAAGCTATTGACAAAATCAGAATTAAATTAAATTTTTTTACAACTTCCAAAAAAGGCTATGTTTGCGCATTAACGTCAGTATCTAATATGAGAAATTTTTTTATTCACATTTTGTTTGCATTACCATGACACCGTGCGCAAAATATTTTGCGCATTAGGGTGCAAAATATTTTGCACACCACATACATATTATTGCTTATTTTTCATAATTTTTAATGTGTACAAGATAAATCATCTTCACTTTCGAGACTGTCAATTATTATCTTATAACCCAGTCAAAATAGCTCAAAAAATAGGGGTAAGCTTATAATAATTCGCATAGAGCTGAACATTGGTATGAATATTGGCATCACTATTATAAATGAAATGTGAAAGTTCCCATCGATCCCACATCTGCAAAATAATTTATTCAAGGTAAAAGTTCGCAAATATGGGTTTTTTGCATTTTTTAGCCAAACGGTAAGTTTTATCCTAAAGATAGGTCTGACAAAAATTACAGATCATGCAATTATCTATAAAAATTGTTCCTAAACTTATTTTCCTAAGAATCGCCATTTCTGAGATATAGCGATGCAAAAAGTTGAAAAAGTTGTGTTCTTCATAATATGCACGAGTACGCCGCTTATATACATCACTGGACCCGTAATACAAGTAAAAATATTAGTCTGTGTAACTTATACGTACAAATTGTACGATTCTGAGAATACAAACACAAAAGAAACCCAGTCCCTCATTTTCTATACCCGTATAACCTTGAGCAACATCTCAACAACGATCGGAAATATATTCATCCAGAAGTTTATCTGCTTTTTCAAAATGCTAAAATCACGTACTATCTTTACACGCAATAACTGGTTAGAATATGACATCAGCAATTTTCAGGAGGGGTAAAACAACAGTTTTTAAATTTTTTCAAAAACAAGAATTACTTAGTTAATTGTGCTAAAGTTTTCAAAGAGAGTAACTTTATTCCACAAGCTGTAATCAGCAACGGAATTCCCTTCCTTCTTTCTGTATACGGAGCTCCAAAAAAAAATTACCTGCTTAGATAATTAAACCCCTCTATAAAAAAGGCGACCCAGAAATGTTTGAAAATCATAGGCCGATCAGTGTATTGCCATCTTTCTCTAAATTCTTTGAGATGGCAATGTGCGATCGTCTTATGAACTTCATGATATCATGTGGATTATTAAGCAACAATCAACATGGGTACATTAAAGGACGGTCTATAGAAACAGCAATTTTTCAGTTTACTGAAAACATTTTGAAGCGTTTGAAGCAAGTCATCTGTCATTAGGAATATTTCTTGACTTATCAAAAGCATATGATTGCTTAAATCATACATACCTTCTTGAAAAATGAGAAAAATATGGAATACGGGGAACAGCAATAAAATGGTTCAAATCTTACTTATCTAATCGGACACAAAAGACAGTCATTATTAACAATGGAAAAGAAATAAAATCTGACATTAAAGAAAAAAATATAGGCATTCCACAGGGCAGTATCACAGGACCGATTTTGTTTATGATTTACATGAACGATCTAGGTAATATCATATTTAATAAAAAAAATAGTTCGATTACAAATTATGCGGATGATACGAATTTATTAGTTACAGGAGAAAATTATCCTGAGATAATAAACTTAAGTAATACCTTAATGCTGAAAGCAAAAGAATGGTTCACAAAAAATGGATTTTTATTAAATTTTGAAAAAACGAACATTATCCTATTCAGAACACTACAAACAAAAATAGAAACACCTAAAACTGTAAATATTTTAAATGACAAATTAAACATTCAAGAAAACGCAAAATTTTTAGGAGTGTATATTAATGAGCATTTACACTGGTCAACACATATAAAATATTTAGGAAAAAAACTGAATGCTATTTGTTACAGCATTCGGATTATCTGTAAATATTTAAAACAGAAATCATTACGAATTATATACTTTGCGAATTTTGAATCTAGCGCGAGATTTGGAATCATCTTCTGGGGAAGTAATAATATTAAAGAAATATTCCTAATACTCTTAAAAGAGACTTGTAAGATTAATGCACAACTTGGCTTTTAATGAGACCTGTAGGGGGGTTTAAAAAAACCCAGAATTTTAACTATTATTGGAGTATATGTGTATGAATGTTTAATGTTTGGTTTTAAAAATAAAGATAAGTTCACAACTTATAATATTTCTCATGCCTATGAAACACGGTGTACTGATATAAACTACCCAATACATCGGCTAGCAATAACGGAAAAGAGTCCACATTATATGTGTATAAGGCTATTTAACAAACTACCAGAGAAATGTAAAAAAATTGAAAGAATAAATAAATTTAAAAAAGAAATTAAAAATATGTTGATAAATTTAGAGCCCTATAATTTGGAAGATTATTTTGAAAGCTAAGTTATGGTTAGCGAACTTTTGTTTTGACGATATTTCATTTTTGATATGTACCTTTGATTGGAAAGTGTAATATCCTCTCTGAAATAAATAAGTATTATTATTTTTATTAAGTTTCGATACTTATCTTTTGAAAATACTCGGAACAATAAACGAGTGCAATTAGCTTCTCTTCCTTCAATCTCTGCTTCTGCTCATCAACATCTACTTCGAGTATATTATCAAGATCAAGTGTGGCTTGGTAATCAACTGGACCCAGAAGACTGGGGCTGGAAGTTAATTGACAATACATTGGAATCAATCCAGACTTTACTTTCACCTGCATCGGAAAAACTCCTCAATACAATTTTTTACAATTGCAAAAAGGGGTGCTAAGTGCGGCTGCAAGAAAGTTGGATTGTTTTGTTCATTAGCATGTACCAGTTGTCAAGGCCAGTCGTGCTGCAATGTTGAATCGCCATCAGAAGGGGATTCTTACGATATCAGCGAGGAGACATATGATGCATCGCTGTTAGAGCAATTTACTTGTATCCAACAGGAAGAAGAAGAAGAAGAAGGAAGAGAAGAAGACATTACATTTGAAGTTTCATTAGATAATTATGAATCAGACGAATAGTTTTCCCCAATTACTCATAATTCACACCACTTTTATCATTTCCAATAGTACTATTTTTCATTTAATACAATACTATTTAATTAAACAGGACCACAATAGATCGTGGACTAGGAATACCGAGGAAACCACGTTAAAAAAACGCGCCAACTACACTACCTCACAGATGGCGTGGAAACGTGTGCATATTATAACTTTTTCAACTTTTTGAATCGCTATATCTCAGAAATGGTGATTCTTAGGAAAAAAGTATAAGAACTATTTTTATAGATAATTGCATGATTGCTACAATTTTTGTGACCTATTTTTATGAAAAAACTTACCGTTTGGCTGAAAAATGAAAAAACCCATATTTGCGAACTTTGACCTTGAATACATTTTTTTGCAGATGTGGGATCGATGGGGACTTTTCACATTTCATTTATAATTGTGTTCTCAACATCAGTACCAATTTTCAACTCTATGCGAATTATTGTAACCTTGAATGTCTATTTTGATCGGGTTATTACGTATTATTTTACTTTAAATAACTCAATATTCAATATTTAACACACACAATATCAAAAAGTCAGTAAAAAATATTTGTTGATTTTCATGGTTTACACCTGAGACAGATCTGCTACTATGTTTTTTTAAAATTGATTTGCATTAAGTAAATATTATAATAAAATATATCGTTTTATGGTTTTAATTTAATCAAATTAAAGTCGTTGTAGAAAAAATATTGTTTGCATCTCGTGTGTGAAATTCTTTGGTCATCTCGAAACTTTCGTTCTCGATCATCAAAGTAGTATTTCGCACCCTAGATACAAAAAACTTATGAATAAACATTTTTCTTTTTTGATGCCGACTTTATTTTTGACACTGTAGATATACTGCAGGTACTTCAGTACAAGTTATTGTTTAGTTACCTTTTATTATCCTTTAAAAAGAAGACCACAAATTATAAAAAATATTTTTTCATTAAACCCATACACAGTTGGATAAAGCTAATCAGATCAAGGCAAATCAAAATAATTCAGTTCTGTGGTAAGACACGTTGATGTCTCTCATCTCACTTGAATATAAAGATTAATACAAAAACCTGTAAACACTCTGTATACCACTCCACTTTATATTAGACTACTAAACAGACAGATCGACAAATGGTCAAATTTTCAACAACACAAATTCACCTCGACACTTGACAGTTGTACTAAAAATAGAGCTACAGTGCTACAGAGGAAGTTATTTATATTTGTTATCAGTAACATATGAATTTGATAAACGCCGAGTAGTGAATAATAATACGTTCAGACACAGAACAACTGTGGTTCAGATCTTATAATATAAACAAAACAATATTCTTATCAATATTTTTTGCTGCTCATTGTAAAAACTACTCAAGAGGTCATTAAAAACAGCGAATAAATTGTTGAAAAAAATTCAACCGTCTTTAAAAAAAGAACGATCACTGAAAATTAGTAAATAAAAGGGTATAGACCAGCCTATATGGGCGCACGAATATGAAATACATTTCGGACAGTTTTTTTTTTTGCTGGAATCTGTTCAGAAGACACTGATTATGAAAATCCATGTTGCTGGACGGTAACCTGGTCTGATATTGGTTAAAACAATTTTGTTTGTAACAAAAGGACAATTTTTTCAATGAAACAATTTTTTTAATATTTTTTGACCGATGTCCAGCAAGAAATGTTCCGTCATTTTTTTCCGTAAAGTTGATATTTTCAATGTTGTTAATTTTTAAAAATTGAAAATTCGGCAATTTCTCGTTTTTTGGCGCTAAAAGTGTAATAAAAAAAATTGTTTTCTTTACTGCACATATTTTTTTTATAATATTTTTAGACCTCGCATATGAACTTGAATGGATGAATTGATGACTTTAATTTTATACCTCATAGTGATTACTTTTGTTCGACAGTTTTGAAAAATTCATTCATTGTCATATGAATTTCACGGTATAGGTCATTGATGCCTGAAACATTTTAAATCAACAGACAGGGTGTTCCATTCAAAAAATTTGAATTATGGCAGTTTAATTTGGCAAATCGTGGAAAACACCTTGTAGAAGGTTCAACTTCGTTTCTTCAAAAATTTTCGAAATACGTCAAGTGTAGAATCTTTTAGATAATACATCCATGACGGTCAAAACAATTTGAGCGTATGTATAATAGTTAGGACCAACATAAAACTCGATTTGGATATTTTTTTAATTCGGAATTTACTGGAATCAAAGAACGGGCACTTTTTTGTGTAAAAAATCAAAATTTTGCCTTTATTTTATTTGTATCATTGTTTATTTATTTATTTATTTATTTATTTATTTATTTATTTACAACTATCCAACAGTCAAGGACCAATTACAGGATAGGCAAAGTGTAACATGTAATACTTATAATTACATTCTAATATAATTTCCATTAAAATAGGGTACGTACATTTCAGGTAAAAGACAAGAACATTATGACATTATGACATGACATTATGGCAAGCAAAAATCAAATGACAAATACATACTTATGTAATTATGTATGCCGGTATACATATACAGACATATATACCTATATGCGCGCATATACACAAATATTTCGTAAGTCCAGATATATAATGTATATTCTATTTCTAACCTAATCGTAAATATCACTTGCTAGTTAAATACAGTTTTTATTTTAGACAGAGAGGTGTTAAATACATCAATATTTTCTTGCACTGACAAATAGTTCTTACACATTATTGAACAGATTGGTCCGTTACTTGATGAAAATCCATGATAATAATTGGGAAGAAAACTATATTAGTTTTTGATTTTCACTTTATTTTCCTGAGTATTGATGTTGAGTACTGGTATACTAATTTTAGAATGCATAAACTGTATGATTTTAGACAATTTCGAACTAATCCTAATCTTAATTGCTAAACGGAAAACTACATAAAATAATTTTAAGTACTAAATGGAAAGGTACATATTTGCAGGCAATTTATTGAATCTAACTTTAATAGTCTAAGTAGCTAAATTTAGTAATGGAGATGAGTTTATTGAAACATTCTTTATAGGATTTTGAAAACAGCAGAAAAAATAACTATCTATAACTAAAAGAAAAACTTTGTGTAGAAATATTAATGAAATCTTTGCATTCTTTCGATAACCTGAATTCTGGTTATGCTAGCAAATTAAAATCCTAAAATGAATTTGTCTAATTTCTTATTTGACAATTCTCATTCTAACACTAGCATCCACACAGTCCCCTACGGCCATGCAGATTAAACTAGTATCCACATAACCCCCTACGATGTGGATGCTAGTGTTAGAATGAGAATTGTCAAATAAGAAATTAGACAAATTCATTTTAGGATTTTAATTTGCTAGCATAACCAGAATTCAGATTTCATTAATATTTCTACACAAAGTTTTTCTTTTAGTTGTAGATAGTTATTTTTTCTGCTGTTTGCAAAATCCTATAAAGAATATTTCAATACAGTTATAAGCAAACAAATAATAATTCATTTTTAAACATGCATAGAGTATATAGGCTCCAATACTAGTTAGCTAATAGATAGGTGAGGTTGTTTTTATCAGTCAATGTCAAATATAATTATTTCACACTTATTCATAGAAATTGTCTTGGTTTTGCATGAAACATCTTTATGAATGGCTTTATGTCTTTCTGATGAGCTCCAGAATAAGGGCGAAAAACGTTTCAAAGGCTAAGCATTTCCGGGAAACAGAATGATAGATTTCATGAAAATGTGATCCATTGGAATGAAAATTTTTTTAAGACAAGGTAGATAAATAAATTAATTTTAGGTCTTTGTTCTCATTTTTAACTGAATCTTCATAATCGTAGGGGGTTATGTGGATACTAGTTTAATCTGCATGGCCGTAGGGGACTGTGTGGATGCTAGTGTTAGAATGAGAATTGTCAAATAAGAAATTAGACAAATTCATTTTAGGATTTTAATTTGCTAGCATAACCAGAATTCAGGTTATCGAAAGAATGCAAAGATTTCATTAATATTTCTACACAAAGTTTTTCTTTTAGTTATAGATAGTTATTTTTTCTGCTGTTTGCAAAATCCTATAAAGAATGTTTCAATACAGTTATAAGCAAACAAATAATAATTCATTTTTAGAGATGAGTTTGTTTCAGTTTGATCATTTAATAAAATATCAGATGACTTCAGTTTATTTATTTCTAGAGGTTCTAGTAAATCGAGTTTTAACCCTTTTTTCTCAGTGTGTAAAATTTTGAACTCTTCGTTGAATACGTGACCTTCTTCTATTAGGTGGTTAGCATAAGTTGAATCTGTTTTATTACTGGTGTAATTTCTTTTGTGTTCTGATAACCGTTTACTGAAATTTCTACCTGTTTGTCCAATATATACCTTAGGACAAACACCACAAGTCAACTTATAGGCGCCTGATTTACTTTTTGATGAAATTTTGTCTTCTGCATTTTTTAAATCTTTTCCTATTATGTTATTAGCTTGTGTATATTCGTTGCAAAACAAGATTAATTCTACTTCTGGTATTATAGTTGTGAAAATCTTCAAAAGTTTGTACATTTTCTTGCAGATAAGGAGGTAATATATGAAATTTAATTTTATGTCAAAAACCATTACATTGAACTCCCGGAAATTTGGGCATCATTCCAGGTCCGTAATAAGGTAATAGTGTAAGAAAAATAAGTAAAATGGAAAATATTTATTATGAATATTTATCGTCAAAAATTATGTGTTCATTGTTTTTACAGTAATAAAATAGTAATAATAATAATACTAACAATAATAAAAATAATATTAATTTATTTCAAAATGCCACAATACAATGTTACATTTAGCCCAGTCGTCAGGGGTTTTGAGGTGTTACTAAATATTATATGGCTGAAATTTTCAGAATAATTTTTTTTTTTTTTTGGTGTAGAATACAATATAAAAACTTTACAGCTGTAAAGTGCTGGCTACCCTTAGAGGAATCGAAAATATTGGCCGAAATTCGGTTTTGGCCAATAAATCGAAATATCAAAAAATATATATAAAAAAACTAATAGTACTGGACGATAGAGGGGGAAACTTTACATCAAAAACATATGTGAAGTTTTTTTGTACGATCAAAAATGTAGGTTCCAGATTTCTTTGTTTAATGCACTAGAATGGAACATGGCGACACATAAGTACGTTGCGCAAAGCGTGCGCAGTCTCGGACGCCCTACACTAAATTTGTTGTAACTATTGAACCAACTGAACCACGTGACTATTATATTATTATGTTTTCAAATATAAAAATGTATGTATGTGGCAATAGTATATATATGAAGTCGAACATAAGGAGATTTCCGATGAAATCAAGTTTACAATTTTTAAGATAAAGATCTGGAAGACAGAACGAGAGGTAGGTCACTAGACAATAGACGTAGCCTTAATATACCAGTTATGTGACTTATCAAATGTGATAAACATATTTTTTCATTAACCACTTCTATTGAATGAAGGTATTATAGAAATCCCTTTCTTTATTAATTAAAAAATAATTATTTAGTATTTGAAGCATTTTTACATTTCTACCGCCGCTGCCTATGTCCCATAAAGGAGATGCCGACTTTACTCCGAGTTTTCGTTTTTATGCTGTCTCAATTGAGATTATATATACTATACAGGGTGTAATCAGTTTCATGTCATTAAAAAAAACTGATAATGGGGGTCGACTAGACAAACAAAAAAGCTTTATGACTTTTCCCTCTAGAGGCACTTGAAAAAACTGATCTAGGTCAATATTTTTAATATTATAGTAGACAACTATTGAGAACCACTGCTTTTCTTGGTCAATGGACTTGTAGTTCCCAATTATACAACTTTTAAATTGTCATAAAAAAGTGCTCGCCGGCACACGCGGTGGTCTGCGGTGTCAAAGGATCATCGACCGCCTTTAATGGACCGCCTCAACTGAAGTAAGGCAAGTATAAAGAGGTAAATAATTCGTTCTCTCTTCGTGCACAATTGCAAGCAAATAATGGCCATAGAGGTTTAAACAGAGCATTTCTTTACATGTGTATTTTTTAATTTGGAACAAAATATTGGATTGTTTATAATTTACAAAATTTAAATGTGGTTTATTAACATTTGTAACACAAATGAGTGTCCTGGGTTAAAAGCTTACTACCTACCTAAATTATTCAAAATCTCTGCATCTGCATCAATACACAGTTCGGTACGTCGAATTAAGGACATACGCACTTCGTTCAACACTAAACACTAAACTATCAACTAACGTTGTCAATAAAGAAAAATAAAATAAAAACTTGGTATAAAAGCCAAAAAGGAATACAAGAACGAACAAGTAAGTTGTGTCTGTACGTAATCAAGAATTTGACAGCTTGAACGGTAAGTCAATAAAATAAATCTTAACTATAAATACACAATGACGCGAAATTCAAAAATAACAAAAACAACGAACGGCGGGTTGGACGTGTGTACATAACGAAACACCCACAGTAACTAAAATATTGCACAAGGGAGAGTTATAGTTTTCTCAGATCAGATCTAGATCTAAACCTACCTCAATATTCCAGCAGTTCTCAAAAAATTTTATTGAAAATTAGCGAAATTTTTGTTTATTTTTTCTCTCCAAAACTATGAGCTTTAGACCCCATGTTATATAAGGTTTTTTTTGTTTGTCTTGTCGTTCCCTATCACCAGTTTTTTTAATGACATGAAACTAATTACATCCTGTATATACATTAAAATGAAAAAGCACACGTACATAAAGTAAAGTAGGTAAAGTTGCCTTCATATTTCTAAGTCACATAAAAAATTCCTGTCGAACGAGTCCGCGCGGCGGTATCATTGAATAGGCAAAGATGGGGCCTGCCCGCTTTGTACTTATCGCATTTTTTACATGCCTCTGACTTATGAAGACGACTTTAGCTACAAAAACAACTTACAAAACAAACTATCTTAGTATATAATGATATATAAATATTTAACTAATTAATAGGGGGATATAATTTCAGAGGGAGTTTGACCAACGTGTCTTTATGGTTTGCCAATATTATAACATAAGTTATATCAAAAACATAAGGCGTCGGCTTGGGCTGTTACAATATAAACCTATACGATTAGAAATACATCCGATGATGAACTGTGATTTCGCTCACCAAGTTGGCATCATCACTTAAAAAACAAGGCGACCTCCTTAAGAAAATAGATGGGATTCGGTTCTGGAAGTATTATAGCTTATCTACTTTCTCTCGATATTATAGATGTTCATTAAAACCAAAAGTACGACTAGAACTTGATTGGTCACTAGAGGAGCGGAATCCAAGATTAATCCACTGGTCACTTTTATGACTCTATTTGTAGCATCCCATTATTTTTTAAAATATCCGATACATTATCATTAAATATAGCAAATCTTGCTTCAAGTTTATCAATTTCAGTAAAGTCGAGCGTATCTGAAAATTCTAGATACGCTCTGCAGTATTTCTCAGCAATATCCCGATCTGCCTCTGAAGATATCTTACTCAGATCGTACAGTATGTGCTTGCAAGCCTTTTCTGTTTTTAATTTAAACAGTACGAATTTCTCAAAAGCGTCGTCTTCGTATTTTCGCTTATCCGCTTCCTCTGTGGATGTTTTTATTTTCCTTTCGCTCAACCGGAACTGATCCATGGTGATCCTCAGTTTCTTTTTTACCCCGGTGGACTTCTCGTGCGCTCTTACACTTAATACACCGTCCTCATCTAATCTGAATTTAACGATAACATCCACATCACCAGCTCGCCTTTTAGGTAGGCCGTTTATCTCGATTTCGCTTAGCAGACTATTGTAGTTGGTATTCTTCCTCTCTCCTTCAAATATTTTTATTAGCACTGCTTCCTGATCGTTGTTAGTCGTCTCCCCGATAAACTTAGCTTTGCATGGTAACGGGGAATTTTTAGGTATCAGTGGTCTCATTAAACTACACCTCTCCTCTATTCCCAGTGACAGGGGTGTTACCTCTATTATTTTATAATTCTCCAGGGTAGCATCGTTACCCTCACTGCCCAGCCGATTGAGTAAGGCTGCCTGAAAGCTCGCACCCGCAGCAACTGCTTCATCCGGATGGATGTCAGTCTTAAGTTTGTGGTCTCCAAAATAAGACTTCAACATCTCACGAATCCTCGGGATTCTCGTTGTACCGCCAACTATCACAACTTCGTCTATGTCAGCTTTTGATGCGCCGTAGTCGTTTAAGCCCGTCTCTACTATTTCGATGGCTCGTTCGAAAATTCTACGAGTAAGTTCGTCAAACTGGTGGTTCGGCAAGGTCAGGTAAATTTCCTCGTCGTCTCCGAAGCAGCTTGCGATCGGGTATTTAGCTTCGGGATTGGTTGATAGTTTTCTTTTGAATTCGACGCAACCTATGCGGAGTCTACGAAGAAACGTTCTCCTGCGTGATTCGCTTACTATTCGGTCCTGCAGATATTTCTTTTGAAAATGGTTGAATAGGAGTTCGTCGATGTTTCGGCCACCTGAAATATTATATTTAACATTCAGTTTCGAATTTAAAATTTGAAAAATCGTCTCATTTAATTGTAGAAAATCGAAAGTGACATATAGTACAGACAAATTAGCCATTAGCCAACAAAAATTAATAAAAGGATCATTTCCTGGATTTAAGTTGGTAATAACCTGGAGAATGAGATGATGCATTCTTTGCACTTCCAAGTTTCGGGAAAATAAAAAAAAAAATGGAGAAACTTTTTGATTTTCGGTTTTTTTGCTCTAGCGGCCAAAATAATGAAAACAGAGAAAACAGTTTTCAGCAAAAATTGTAGCTCGTCTCTTTCTCTACAAAAAAGGCCTTTACACATTTGTGTCTTACTTAATCCGTTTAGAAGATAAATCGAGTTTTCCACTTACAGATTTGAGCCGCTTCGAAATGCGCGAAAAATGAGAGATCTCCGAGAGTTTCGTACGACCGGGCTTATCGATCGACAATTCTTATTATTCAGAGCCCCTAAAAAATCAGCTATAATGTGGAACTAATCACAAAATCCTAAAAAAATGTATCATGGAAAAACAGTGTTAGAGGCTGGCTTAGTAAACTTTGCACAGTTGATCCACAGATTTGTTCATATCTTTGCCGGGAGTCGTTAGAAAGATAATTCATTTTGCACGGGGACGGTAGCTCACTGGTTTAGCGCGTCTAGCTTGCATACTAGCATACCTAGCGAAGCAGGTTCGATCCCTGCTCACCGCGAAATAATTTTAATTATAAAATTATCCCCAAGATGTGGTTCGGACTCCACTATAAACTGTAGGGCCTCGTTTCTCTTTACCTTACACAAAATCATTCTGGCTTTTCAAGGAGTTACCTCGGTGACTTGAGAAGCGGTTAAGAAAACATTTTAAGAACAAACAAACATATAATAATATATTAATCCAATTAAAAATTTTTTGCAATTACTTTTGTTGGAAAAATATGCCTTGCGATCAAAGTAGAGGGTATATTTTTCATCGATCAGTTATCCCCAATTTTTTAGTTCAATTCGTTATATCTTAATTAATAATAATGGCACAGTGTTAATTTTTGGGTTATAAGTGCAATGAAACATATTCTTTCGAATGACTTAGAGTTCTTTAAACGCGTGCAGTACTTTTTAAATTTGTCTACATTATTCATGTACGTTCAGAAAATGCACAATAATAGAGTAAAACATATACAAGTTATTTGTTTTTTTACGAAATATAGATTAAAATGGGTGGAATCGAATTCATGCAGTGAAAAAGCACCCATTGTTACGGGAGACATAGGGAGGATCCATAAAACTCAAAGATATGAATAAATCAACGGTATAAAGTTTACTAAGCCATCTTCTAACACTTTTTTCTCTATGATAAAAATTTTGTGTTTAGTTCCACATTAAAGCTGAGACTTTTCTCTGCATTTTATATCATTTTCATTTTTTTAGCGGCTCTGGATAGTAAGAATTATCGATCGATGTGTCCGGTCGTACGAAACTTCCGGAGAATCTCATTTTCCGCGCATTTTGGAGAGGCTCAGAGCTATAAGTGGAAAACTAGATTTATCACCTAAACGGCTTAAGTAAGACAAAAATATGTAAAGGTCTTTCTTGTACAGAAAGAGACGACGTACAACTTTTGTTGAAAACTTTTTCTCTATTTTTATTATTTTGATCTTGAATTTAAACGGATCAATAGATAATTTTATTATCTACAACTTTTATTTGCAATGTTCCTTTTTATCTTTTCGAGAAAATAGTGTTTTGTACAAAATTATTTTGGCTGTAAAAAATAAGCAGAAGAAATTTTTATTAGTTCACCTAGGTACTTGTTCAAAATTACAAAGTCTAGCAACTAAAGAAACATAGCAAGCTTCTACTTTATTATGACGAAAAAATTATCTGTTGCTTGCTCTAATTACATTCAGTATCCACTAATATAACTACACCAGTTACTACATCGTCTAGTCATTGCAATAGAGTTTAATATTTTTTTCACATGTAGAATACTCTTAGAAAAAAAAATGAAATGAAAAAGTTGCCTCAACCAACCCCTTATCTTTATTTATTTCGATATACTTGGCATATATTTCGCCTATTCTGATAGTAGATTTAAAAAAACCAAGTAAATCCGTTCAGCATTGAAACAATCAACATAAATAGACTTATTTTCAATAGTAATTTTAGAGTTTAAAGACATTTCAAATCAATCTAAATATGGTATCTTCTAGAGTATACTTTTCAGTTTTCAAGAAGCTGTAATAAAAATTGATTCGTATAGACCGTACCAAACGTATAGCAGTTTAAGTCGTAAAACAGAGAAGCGCTTGTTCGTCTGTTCGAAAAGAACTTAAAATATTAGAATTATGCTTTTCCACCAAGGCTACAAATAATGGGCTTGTTCCATGATATTCTTTTTATATGGTTTTTATACTTTTTCATATAGTACTCGATATTCTAATTATACACTTAAAATTTCGTATTATTAACTTTTTCCGTTCTCGAGATATAAGGAGTTGAAATAGTTGCAAAAACCGAGCGCTCATATGTGACGTCACTATACGTAAGTGACGTAAGAAAAATGGCTTTCTGGGACCTTTCAAATTTAACCTGAAAAGTCGAAAAACATGGAATTTTTAAACGCTGATAACTAAATAAATACGTCGATTGAAAGTTCGTTCTATGTCTCTAAGGAAAGGAGAAGGTCGGCGATCAATTCTAATCGTAAATTGCACGGTGAAAATCTAAAATTCGTCCCGGCAGGAGCTATAGAAAATTGTAATTATTTGACATTTCACCAAATTGTACTTCCCTACTGTCAAGTAGTAAACAAAACAAACAGTACTTTGAAAACACTTATAATTATAACAAGTAAGGAGCATCAAATCTATTGAAATCGCCGAGTCTATGCGTATAGTGACGTAGCGCCTGGCCACGCCCCATTTTCGCGAGATGGAGATTTGTAATAGTTTTTAAGATACTAAACGTGCGTATAAGATTCTATTTTTTTGTAGATCCATTAATTTATACTTGCACTTTCGATTTATGAAATAAAAAAAAAATGCTGAACAAGCCCATTGGGGACACATAAGTAAATTCTCTTGCTGATTAAATTGGATTGGCTGGAGTCTTATAGAATACTTATTGTTAGTTAAATCTTATTGAACAACAGGCATGTACACTTGCTTGCAAATAAAATAGTACATTATTAAAATTATTATCTAAATTGCTTGCTATTGTGCAGAAAAAACACGAGTAAAATTGGACGCCGGAACTTTTGACTCGAAACGCTGCCAATACCGTTTGAGTTATGAAAAAAATGGACATAGAAAATTTTATGGAGAATTGAATTTTCTATAAAAATTCAGGGATGGCAGATGTCTATCTTCAATACTTTAGGCATAAAAGTGATTGAAAGTTGAGGACAAAATTTACAGTTGTCCAGTGCGCGACTTTCAACCATCTTCTCGCAAAAAATATGTAAGATAGACATATGCTACTACTGACATTTTTATAAAAAATTTAATTTTTCTTCGTAACTCTAACGGATTTTACAGCGTTTCAAGTTAAATGTGCAGGTGTACAGTCACTGAAGAAACCGCGATGGAAAGACAATTCTTCCAAAAGCCGACAGTGCTGTACGTCTCTATCTTCGTCGTACAGCTGTATTAAAATAAAACGAAAGGAGGTACACAGATTAATGACAGACGTCGTAGTAATTGCCCGCGTGCCGACAGTATAGAAGAGATTCACTTGTTAACGGCATTTTGTAGCTTGGCTGGACCCTTTTACAACTCAGAATGCTATAAGTTTGGTATAGTGTATAACATATTCATCAATTAAAATTGACTTTATCAACCAAACTAAGTGCGGACGTTGACAGATAATTAACCGATAATAGATCACAACCTGGCGAGTTGTGCAATAATAAAGAGGATCAAGAAATGAATGTCATACAGTGATCTGCATTCTTTCTCGCTACCGTGGAAATCTATACTATACCATAATTTGATGCAAACCCAAAAATAATGAGATTTACCTAAAAAAGTATCTCCATATACAGCTTTCACTTCAAACTTCTTATCGGCGACTTCTATTATAGAGACATCTAGGGTTCCTCCACCGAAATCGAAAACTAAAATTCTCGTATTGTTCTTCTCTTTATCAGAGGCGTAGTGGATTGCAGCCGCCGTAGGTTCGGTGATCAGTCTGAGCACTTTTAATCCAGCAATCCTCGCCGCCTTCCTTGTGGCTTGCCGTTGGGCTACGCTGAAACGGGCTGGTACTGATATCACAGCTTCTGTGACTTCACTACCCAAGTGAACACTTGCAGCATTCTTTATGTACTTTAAGACTTCTGCGCTAACTTCCTCCGGTGTTTTTGTAACTTTCGATCCGGAGATGGTCACTTGGAACGCGGCTTGTTCACCATCTGCTTCCACTATGGAAAATGGTACCTCATTTGAGCTAGCAAATTTCGAAACGTATTCATCGTCGAATTTGCGACCAATAATTCTTTTTGCATCTGAAATTTAAACAAACATGCTGTTTTAGGTAGATACAGTGAGTGGATACTTTGAATACATGATTATGTTCTATATACAGGGTGTCACAACTTGCATAGGCCAAAGACAAACAAATGATACTTTACACAGTTATGCAGGGTGTATTTTTCACAATATGGCTCAAAAGAAATAAAAATTCTTGTTTTGTTTTATACCTCACACCTATTTTTTTTGTATTTAAATTAATCAGAATTAGGCAATGTTTTCGAGCGTAGGTCCTACAACTAGCCAGAGACAAAGAAATTGTACTAATTTGCTGTGTCATTAATGCGGAGTTTACACTGCCACCCTGTCATTTGAAAATAACAAAACAGTTTACTTTTACCTTATTTAATCAGTATTAAATTAAAAATACTAACTCAAAATTGTTCATTTGTACTTGCAGCCATTTTAGACCTTTTGCAAAAATATTGCAATTTATTTAAAGTAAAAAGTTCCATTATTTTAAATTATTTACTAGGTATGCAGATATTCATATAATTAATGGATATTGTGATGGATACCCGGATGCTGCCGCGGTAAACGAATATCAAAAGTTTTTCGAACAGAATCAAACGGCCAAAATACGTTTTTATTCGAACTTACCATTTAGAAATATTGGACTTAAAAGCGATCCAAGAAACGAAGAGAGAGATTTCGGAAATAATATTTGGACTGGTGAAGCTACATGTAACCATAGTGCATCGGTTAATTTTACTTAATAATTTAAGAATTTGGCATCATTTCAATCCTCACAGAATTCACCCTAGGGCTCTTAAGAGGAGTTCAGTGATAATGTGGGATGCTATGAATGATGGTTTCAAATGTACGAAGCTCCGGTACATTGTTGTGTTATATACTGTTTGTGGGTAAACAATAATATTATCCTCAACGGTGAATCGGTCCTTTAGGTACTCCCGGCGACCTCGTTTACCAGATTTGAATCTGGCTGATATCTCTGTCTGGAGCTATTTAAATGAGAAAGTGCAATTCCTGTATCCTGTAAACAGCAGAGAAGAATTGATTGCTCCATGTCAAAGGAGGGCCAAAAAGAAAAGGAACAAATCTCCGACACACACACAATTAACGTAACAATTATTAAATTAATTTAAGAAAGGACAATTATAATTCACTTATCACTGATCAATAACTATAGCATTCTGCGGCGTAAGGGACTATTGTCTTAGTTACTGTCATACTATTGTCTCTATGCGGGTCGCGCTCGACCCACATGGCGTTAATAAAACTAGCTAAAAAAACTTCTTAGTATTACCATAAACAATTCAAAACATATATTTTTTAGGTATAATACTACAAGGCGCATAACCAACTAATGTGTTAGAGCCAGGCCCGCGTTGCTAAGTAAATGAAAAAAAGCGTGAACACAAAAAAAGTGTAAGTTGTGTGTTTCTTCTCGATAATTTCGTCATGCAATACTCCCTAGAATTTAATGTACTGTATGCAGAAATATGTGCTCTTTCAAATGACATATTAAAACATGGCCATTTAAAAAATGGCGATAACTTAAAAAAATATTTGCAGCACTTTTCTTTAAATAAACAGATTGAGAAATGTATTTAAAAATCGACGGGTCTGAGCGAATTTTTGTCACTTGTTTTGTAACTATTTTGATGATTTTATTCCAACCCTTACGTGCTCACTGTATAAAGTTTTTTGATCATCTGGTCTATCTACATTTAGCTAGTATTTATATATGTATTGTTCACAGTATATTTTGGAACATAAGGTAATACCGGGTAACATTGACACAACTTTACAAAATATTTTTTTTCTCACTTATGATTATTACTAGAAAATTGTAAATCTGGTTTTCGCTAAAGCAATATGTTGTCCATATTTACTGGTTACCAGTTTAAAGATTAAATTTCAATTTTTAATTTTACTTTTTTTTTTTTTTAACACTGCACAGTGTCAATGTTAGCTTCACGTCGGATAACATTGACACCCTCTGTAAACTAAATTATAAATCAATCTTTGTAAAGCTTACAGCCGGTTTTACAATCGCAAGTTAACTTTCATGTTAGTTGACTTTTACTTGCAGGTTAACCGACACATGCGTTTTTCAATATAAAGTTAAGTGATGATTTGTAAACGACAGGTTGTGAATAAAATTTATAATGTTGGTACTGGAAAAATGGGTAATATACATAAAATGTATGGATTTTGGTCCAAAGTCACGTCACCTGCTATCAAATATAAATGTCAGAAGCAATTTATGAGTTAGTGATCCATTACTAAGTAAGTAGGTAGTATTTAGTCTAGATCTATTTAAAAAATCTCTTCCATTGTATTCTTCGAAAAAGTTAGGTCTATACAGGATTACCTTGGCTACTCATCACTGATATATGCATTTACGTCGAACATATCCATTTTTAGGCAAAATATCAAAAAATTATTTTGTGACATTTATTTTATAGGTTATAAATTGCCAGTAAACCGCCAACTTCTAGTTTACCCACACTTCATCTGCTAGTAAAGTTAACTACTAGATAACTACCACATCGAAAATAACCGGCTATTGTAAAACCCAATTTCTGTAATAACCTGAAAGTTAACTCTGACTGGAAGTTAACTAGCGATTGTAAAACCGGCTGTTAGTGTATCATTGACATAAAATAAGACGTTTACAGACATTTTTTGACAAGAATTCCTTTATTTGAATAATATTTTAGCAAATAATATCAAATAATATTAACAACGCGAAAAAGCAAAATAATCCATCATTAAAAAATAGTGAGGGCTATTCCAGAATCCAAAAGGTGAAATTAGTGTGGAATATATGCATGCCTCGACGAATAGTTGGTTCTGGTAAAACCTTTACCACATCTTTCATCGAAACTGTTGCCTCATCTATCACGTTCGGATAAACAAAATGCTTTTCCTTTCTTCTTAAAAATGTCACTGTTATTTCACGGCCTTCTACAATCTATCAATATTGATGTAAAACAACATACCTTGCATAAAAGAAATATAAACTATACAAAATGTCACGTATACACAAAGTTTATTCCCGTGCGAAAATCGGTTTCTTGAAAATGCACAACTAAAAGGTTTGCAGAAACCTATGCAATTAGCATAACCCAACTTTCGGCTATTTTCCCTAGATGGCGAGACCGTAAATGAATTTTTAGGAGCGTTAAAGTTATATTCTTCTTGAATACAAAAGCACTGGGCGGGATAATTGAAAATGTGTCAATGTTAACCCCCCTGTCAATCTTACCCGGTTTTACCTTAATACAAGACTAACGACAAATATTTCGCAATTATTTTTGTTGCTAATTATTGGTAGTTATATTATTTAGTTCAACCTACCAAATAGTCCATTACTCTGACATTCCGGAATTTCTTCGAAAGCATGTCTTCCCACTAGAACATTACCATTATTTGGATCATAGTACACAATCGAAGGAATAATGTGCTCTCCATCTTCATCTGGAATGATCTCAGTTCTACCGTTTCGATAAATTGCTGCGCAAGAGAAAGTTGTGCCCAAGTCGATTCCAATTGCAGCATTTGTCATCTAAAAGTAAAAAAAATTGTTTATATTTCTAGATATTTCTATCGAAACTGCAATACACAGGGTTTGAAATAAATATTGTTTGTGTCAACACAACAATTAATATCAGCCTATACACCCGAGGGGACGAGGGGTCTCACAATAGGTAAATAATATAATAGAATCATCGAGTATAGGGTGTAAAAGAAACAAACTAATTTTAAGTGAAAAAAAAATGGTTTGATTAAACTTTCGCCGTTACCACTCCACCGATGTCAAATATTTATGTTATTACTCTTACTTTTAAAACGGAGTTCACCTCATTATAGATAACACTTCCTTATCATACATTGACAATATTTTTTCTAAAATTGGAAAATAATACTGTGCATGTGCTGGACCAACTTATTTATCTAATCAGTAATCAATCATAAAAATTTGTCCTTTTAACTTTATTGAGAACAATTATTGTAAGTACATGAAAAGTCAGTGGCGTAGCCATTTCTGACTCTCAATTTGTTTTACGTGTATATATGGGCACTGTGAGAGTGGTGTAAAGAGGTACATTTGCAACCCCTGAGTCAATATTGTGCAACAGGCAGAAGGAAAAAATATCAGCCTTAAATTAATGGGGAATGTCGTAAAAATGCTTCAAGAGCTGTAAGTTTATATGAAATAAGTTTTCCTGACAGACCTTCACCAGATCGGAAAACTTTTGTAAATTTGTGTTCTAATTTGAGAAATTATGGAGGTTTTAAGAAACCAAAAACAACAAGAAGAAAAAGAACTGCAACTGATGAAATTATTGCATTGGTATTGTATCAAGTAGAAAATAACACAAACATGTCAGTACGCAAGTTGACGGAAGAAACAAATATTGCACGTTCCACCTGCCACAGAGTTCTTAAAACAAACACATTTTTTCCATATAAAGGTCATTTAGTTCATCATTTGATTCCAGGGGACAGTGAGAGGAGATTAGATATTTTGGCGCAATTTTCAATTCTCTTAGAAGAAAATCCAAACCTTTTAGATGCAATTATGTGTAGTGATGAAAGTCGATTCCACAACATTGGAATAATCACAACACATAATTGTCGTTACTGGTTTCAAGAGAATCCTAGGTGGATGAGACATATCAGATCCCAGAATCGTCTTTAGAGTAAATGTTTGGTATGATATCGTTCATGGTTACATTGTTGGCCCATACCTCTACCATGAGAATTTAACAGGCTAAAGATATTTAAAATATTTGCAAAATGATTTACAAGTACTATTAAGGAATTTGCCCGCTCAGTTGGCTAATATGTGGTTTTATCAGGATGGAGCAGGCCCACATAATCATCACAACGTTGTTAATTACTTAAATCAAACACACCCAGGAAGATGGATTGGTTCCAATGGAGTACTTAGATGGCTCGCTCGATCTCGTGACATTACTCCATTAGACTTTTATTTATGGGGATTTTTCAAAAGTGAAGTGTAAAAAGAACCAATAGAAGACATGGTAGATCTTTATAATAAAATTTATGCTAGTGTTGCCGCCATTAATCAGCATACATTATTAAAAGTTTGTAGATCTGAACTAATTAATATGTTTACGATGTGTGTTAATGAAAATGGCAATAATTTTGAACACCTATTAAAATACTTATTTTAATTTCATTAGTTCGTAAAAATCGTTTTATGTTTGTAATTGTTTTTTTTATTGCTTAAATGTTCGAATAGTATTTTAAGTTTTTTTTCCAAGGGTTACTTCAAATATATTTAATTCATAAGGTATGAAAAATTCTTTTCTTATAAAATTTGTAAATTCAATACAAATTGTCCCCCTTAAAGGACTGAAATGTTGAAGAGATTACAATTATTCAATATTGGCAAATGCCAACATTTGGACTCAAATATCTCGACAGCGGTTAGTTTTATGGTATTTTTTTTAGAACATAATCTACTTAGAAATGCATTTTCTTTCACATAAATCCCATGTCAAAGTTTCTCCCATCGAAATATTTCTTTAGAGCACAGCGCCATCTATATACTGATATATTAAAAAAACAATTATATTAAAAAATGAAGCTCTCTTTATGCTCTACAAATTGGCTTTTACAGAATTAAATATATCTATTCGTTTAGAGTATATCCGGCCTGGGAATTTTTATTGAGACACCCTGTATACACATTGTATAAACATCGACCAAGCACGACCGCAAGTTCTACAGTTCACAATTCTGATATTGACTAGATATCTTGTAAAAAATTAACTCTTTATGCATTCATTATAAAATAAATACTTACTTTTCGCAGAACACAAATTCACATGGCAGTTCAAGATAATATCGATGTCAACTAATCGTGGGTATTTCTTATCTAATCAATGAGGATGTTATTTGTTTTCTCCGATATCAGAAGGGGAATCCACCAGTGATTGTTTTAATTAACCGTCTTTTTGTTTGAAGTCTGCTTCCATTGAAATGTATTGCAGCTCGATTTTAACACTTAATATTATGGCATGGGGTAGAGCTTCTCAATATGAAAAACTTTTTTATCTGTCAAAAAAAAATTCGACTTGATCTATGATTTAAAAGTTAACGAAAACCTGCAGAGACCTTTTTAAGGAAAAAATATATTCTCACAGCACCATCAATTGTTTAAAATGTCCAGCGTTCCCTAAAAATAACTTATATTAAAACAAGAGCAAATATTCATAATTATGTAACGTATATGGCGAGCTTTTGAGTATTCTCAACCACTGCCCAAGTGAATTTAAGCCGTCGCGTCCCTACAATTGCATCGTTATGTATAATGCAGTTTCTCCTAAGATTTGCAAGATTTCGCAGTACATGTTGTTTAAAAAGAACTGAAAGAATATTTGGCTATGAATGGGCCTTTACAGTACATTCGAATTTTGACATTTAAATATGGTGGGTGTCATTTGGGGAAAATAAAATAATTTTGTATCTAAAAATGAGGCGTCTTAGAACAGCAATCTCTGAGAAATAAATTAGCGAAATACAACAACTTTCACGGGGTATTTCAAATGCTCGAGTTTCACGCGCCTTGGTTGCACACGTAATCCCACCAATTATCATCGAGGACACAACAGAAGAACTTGCAAACCGGCAACACTGCGATCACCGAGCGTGCGGATAGCGGATAACCTTAAACTTTCATTTGAGCTGTCGTCTTTTCTGGGGCATTTTCGGTCGTATTTTCACAGAATGGAACAAAACACTGCTTGCTAGACATTTTAATCGAAATCGGAAGCTTTCAATTTACGCTAACCTCAAAACCAAAATGTTAACATCAACAAGCTGTCAAAGTCTAGTCATGAGCGATATGTCACTGCCGGTGATTAAATCACCGTGATTATATAAAATATTAATATAAAGCGTAATTTACATCATTTTACTTTCAATTCATACTTGTCCAGTGCTGCTTAATGCAGCCATACATTCACACAAACAAATTACGGCGAACGGTAAACATATCAGCTTGCAGATTGTGATGGCGTTAGTTTAAAACCACCGGAAGTGAAAAATATAAGTCGCCGTTAAGGAGTGATTGGAAAATTGCGATATCGCTCATCACTACAAACGTCAATTGAATGCCGATTTTGTACAATATTGCCGAGTCGCCTTTTACACTATTGGCTTGGGATTGCTGACGTATTAACGGCGCGTTACGGATAATCGTTTAAATTGGACTTGTAAATAGGTGATTTTAATTATTTTTTTCTGGCTCTAATCTGCATCAAAATAGAAATTGAAAAAATACGGGTATTTTAATTTTTCATAAAATTTATGATTCCGCAATAAAAAAAAATGCTGAAAAGGCATAATAAAAACAATTGTAATTGACTTTTTATATAAAGCATAATGATGTCTTGCATGCTTCATTAACTTATTTCTTGACTTTCTATTTTCAATTTTATCTATATGTCGTATGTTCAAATAAAATTGTCTATATATTTTATATATTTTTTTTATTATATATATTTATATGTGTATTTGTTGTGTGTATACCTGGTATACCCCCCTTTTCTCCTTTAGTTTTGAAAATAATTGATTAAAATTTAGGACATATTACATACATAATAAGTGGCACTTTTTGACATACAATGGAATTTTTTTCACTTCCGGTTTCGTCAACTGTGCCAAATAAGTGACATTTCAAACATCATTTTTTTGTTTAATATAATTTTTAGTTTTCCATTTAAGTGTGCTATGGCAGTTCCGACTTATTCTAAATGACCCGTGTAATGCTACAAAAATCGAAATCCCGTTAAAAACAGTAAATTACGTAATTTTGAGCAAATAAAATTCACCAAAATTGTTTTTGGTGCAAAACTATTAGTACTATTAATAACGAATTTATTTATATGTCGAATTAAAATGTGCGATAAATTACAGCAAAAAGAAAATAAGAAAATAATTTATTAATTAAATGTTAAGAAGTAACTAAGGTGGCTTTGAAAACAATGAAATATTTAGCTTGTCAAACATTTGTTGTTTTAACAGTGTCTTTATTGTGTCTTTAAAAATTCGTGTTAATTGTGTTCAAAATGTCGCAAATTTATACAAGAGATGAAAAAGTGGACATGTTAATTATTTATAAAGAAAGTAAAAAAATGCAATTGCAGCTATGGACCTTTATGGCCGACGATATCTTGATAGACAATGTCCAGCGAAAAATTATTTTAAACGTGTTGAAAACCAATTCCGAAGAGAGCCCAACAATGATTCCGAAGAAAACTTCATTATTGGCGAAGGAACGGAAATTAATGTTTTGACACGAAGAGAAGTTGATAAGACTGTTTCTTTAAGGCAAGTTGGGTTTGAATTGAACATCAGTCACCAAACAGTAAGCCGAATTTTGCGCAAATGCCACTATAAATCTTTTAAATACCAGTTGCACCAGCATTTGTACGAAAGTGATTACGAACGTAGGATGGAATATTGCAATCGGATTTTGTATTATAACGTGCAGCCAAACAATGATTTTTTTGGGGCTGATTTTATTTTCAGAAGAGTCAAGGTTTACAAATTTGGGATTATTTAACCGACAAAATACACATTGGTCACAAGAAAATAAAAATTTATTACGGGAGGGTAACTTTCAAGTACGGTTCGGTTTCAATGTTTGGCTTGGAATAATCGGTAGTAGAATCATTGGTCCAATAATATTTGAAGGACCTCTGACTGGTGCCAGAAACTTGAGATTCCTGGAAAATAAGATTGAGGACATTTTAGATGAGTTACCTTTAGATTTAGGACAGGTAATGTATTTCCAACAAGATGGCACTCCTTCCCATAATTCAAGGATAGTAATTGATTATCTTCAACGGAGATTCCGAGAAAACGTAATTTCGACGAATGGTCCTGTGAGGTGGCCTCCAAGGTACACCTCATTTAACGCCCTTTGATTTCTTTGTTTGGGGTCGTTTAAAAAATATTGTCTATGCAACCGCCGTTACAACTCGTGAAGACTTGGAGCTACAAGTAAAGTGAGCAATTAATAGCATAACGGCCCAACAGTTGAAACAGATGAAGTAATATTTGAGGATTAAATAAATGTTACGTTCTGTTTGTTTTATTCGTCTTTGACTACTTTGTCATTTGAATTTACTTAATTTTCCTCAATTCTATTAGTGTTTTATTAGAGTAAAGATTGAAACAACTTGTTCGATTTCAAAATATTTTGTTTATTGACTGATTTAAAAAATGTTTTTATAATTAATTGCTTAGTTTTAATGAATAAATATGGCAGTTGTCGGGGGCAGTGCCCTGAATAACATACTAAAAGTCTTGACTACGGTATGGTGAGCGCGGGGGGGTGGGAGGTCGTTTCACGTTCTTCTCGAATAACTTTAAAACTACACCCTCTAGCGAAAAAGTATTTATGTAAAATATTAAAGTAGATAAAATTTCCAACAAGTAAGTTCCAATTCATTTTTTTTCTAGATTCAAAACTTTACGAGATATAGACGGTTGAGAAATAGCATAACGAATGGAAGTATTGTATTCGAGAAAATATCACCCTCTGTCTGTTGGTGCATTAACTACAAAACTACTTTACGGAGAACATTAAAATTTGGTAGGTAGCTGACGCTACTGCCACCGAAGAAATGGTTAGACTTTCACTGGAAAATATACGGGGTGGACAGTCTAAAGGGAATAGACAATGAAAAATTGTTCCACTCAAATTTAAAATGTACACGTTTCGTGACCTTCTAAACATTTCCTTACTTTTTGTTGGGTATTTTGCCGCTGAAAAATGTTTAAATATTTTTTATGAAAAAACCTCTGCGCCAAACGGATCAGACAGATGTTGGTTCTTGAATACTTGACTGTTTTAAAAAGTCTCACACCTAAAAATATATAAGCTAGAACAATGTTATAAACTAAAAAATGAAAATGCAAGCTATAGGCAGTTAACGTTTCGGAAGACAATCTACTTCCGTTCTCAAAACTTTTTTTGCCGGCCAACCATGACAGTTCTTTGTTTATGTAATTCCATAGTCACGTGAGACATTAAATTATATTTATCTAATTTTTACTTACTTCGTCTCTAAGGATGGGCAACCAACTAGCACAAAAATCTATTGAATAATTAGAAACGCATCTATTCTCGATTAATAAATTAATCGCGGATTCTTTAAGTTTTCTTTGATTCCGTTGCTCTCTTTTTCCAAAATCTTCGCCGAGTCCCATTTAATTCTGTGATTATTATCCCGCCAATATTCTTGACTTTGATGACGGTCTCGGATGATTAGGGGTCGAGCTTTAAGCTCTGCCCCAATCATCGCTGTAGACCTGGACCGGCCTCGTAAGGGGTGGGCCTGCTTCTTACGACTACCCCACCTGCAAATGCAGACGGTGTAGGCGAAGTTAGCAGACCTCCCCTGGTCCTGGCTGTTGGATTATTATCCCAGGCGTGTTCACATTCTAGCGTAATTTCTGTGTTCACCAAGCCTTACGTTGAAAGGTCCAGAATTCACCTACGTAGTGTTTTCCACATTCACACGGAACACTATAAATACAATTTTTTGAATTTTGAACAATATTTAGAGGTTTGGTTTTTAATAAATCCGATCTTAGCGTGGAGCCCGTTTGGAAAACCGTTCGTATGGAAAACCTATTCCCAATTTTTCGTAATTTATCCGATAAACTATGTACGTATGGAATTACTGCCATTGACCTAAATACCTCAGGTTGTGATAGTATATTCTCTCTACTACCAATGTTCAATAACTGACTATCAACAAAACTCTCACGATATTCATTATTTAATAAGACAGTTTTTATAATTGGCCTTTCGTTCCTTAATATTACATCATTTCAAGAAATAATTTTGGCTCTGTCATGCAAACTTGACATTTCTTGACACTAACATGTTGATTTGAATTGAAATGTAAGTATCTGTTTGTGTGTGTTTGTTTTCCATACACACTGGTTTGGTGTGTTATCTAATTTTTTAATTAAAATATCTAAGAAAGGTAATTCA
Organism: Stenurella melanura; assembly: GCA_963583905.1. Classification (NCBI taxonomy): domain Eukaryota; kingdom Metazoa; phylum Arthropoda; class Insecta; order Coleoptera; family Cerambycidae; genus Stenurella; species Stenurella melanura. The sequence continues at coordinate 3,294,166 of OY757309.1, forward strand.
TTATTATTTTCTATTTCTAATGTAAATTTAGTTGAAGGTTCTTTTTCGTTAATCTGATTCAAAAAATTACTTACACATTCTTTACTATAAGGCCATATAGCAAAAATGTTATCTACGTATCTCCTCCGTACAATGGGTATATAAGCTAGGTTATTAATATTACTTTTCTCGGCGAAGATTTTGGAAAAGAGAGCAACGGAACAAAAAGAATCCGCGATTATTTTATTAAACGAGGATAGATGCGTTTCAAATTATTCGATAGATTTTTGTACTAGTTGGTTGCCCATCCTTAGAGACGAAGTAAGTAAAAATAAGATAAATATAATTTAATGTCTCACGTGACTATGGAAATACATAAACAAAGAACTGTCATGATTGACGACCAAAAAAGTTTTGAGAACGGAAGTAGATTGTCTTCCGAAACGTTAACTGCCTATAACTTTCATTTTCATTTTTTAGTTTATAACATTGTTCTAGTTTATATAGTTTTAGGTGTGAGACTTTTTGAAACAGTCAAGTATTCAAGAACCAAGTGAGACTTTTTGAAACAGTCAAGTATTCAAGAACCAACCTCTTTCGTCAGAGGATGTAGTTTTAAGTTATTCGAGAAAAATGTGAAAAGGGAACCTTTAAACGATCCCCCACCTCCACGCTCACCATCCATTGGTCAGGACTTTTAGTATGTTGTTCAGAGCACTCCCCCCGACAACTATACAAACATTGGCGGCTATACGAAATATCCCCCCCATCTTTTGGGCTTCGTTGACTTCGTTGGTTAGACACATTCCGCATTTTCTGAATTTTCCGCCATACTCGTAAAGTAGGCCATGAATTTCAAATGTATTTAAACCAATTTATTAGCTTATAAAAATCAAAACAATATTTGTACAAAAAATATTTAGGTACGAGTGATACTAAACGAGATATCCTCGAGGGCCTGAATATTATATATAAAATTAATGTCAGTTTCTCGGGATCAAACGCTCTATTGAATCTGTTATTTTGAAGTTGTTCTATATTTTAATATGTTGTCCCCAAAGATAAAATATATATTACAGTAAATCAGATTTGGTGCAATCGGTTCAAAATCAAATCATATCTCTGCTGGAATATAACTCAAGAAATCGACAATCCCCCTATTTGTAGCAAGCCATTTTCATTTAATATGTCAGCAACTGATTCATTAAAGATGGCGAATCTTGCTTCCAGCCTATCAACCTCTGTAAAATCCAGTTGCTTTACAAAGGCCAAAAACTCGATACAACAACCCTCAACGGTTTCTCGGTCTGTTATTGACGATATCTTTGTTGCGTCGTACATTATTTGGTTGCACAAAACTTCTACTGAATTTCTGTACGCCGTGAACGTCTGAAACACGTCATCTTCGTGCTTATGTTTTTTAGCTTCGTCTACGGATATTTTTATTTTCCTTTCGCTTAATCGAAACTGGCCCATTGTCACTGTCAGCTTGTTGTATATGCTAGAGGATTCCTCGTAAGCAGTCACGTTCAGCAAACCGTCCTCATCTAATTCAAAATTGATGCTGTACTCAACGTCTCCCGCCCGCTTAGGTGGGAAACCGTTTATTATAAATTCTCCCAGTAGGTTATTGTAAGTAACGTTCCTCCTTTCGCCCTCAAAAATGGCTATCCTAACAGCCTCCTGCTCGTTTTCAGTCGTGGTTTTCCTCTTTGTAACCGGAGAGACAGGTAATTGAGAATTTCTCGGTATGAATACATCCATGAACTTGTTCGTCGTTTCTATTCCTATCGACAACGGTGTCACTTCGGTTATTTTGTATTTCTCCAAATCGCCCATGTTCTCCTTGAGTAAAGCTGCCTGGATGCTGGCGCCGGCGGCGACGGCTTCGTCTGGGTGTACGTCAGTCTTCAGTTTCTTTCCATCAAAGTAGCTGCTTAACATTTGACGAACCTGTTGGAAAGTGGATTTTTAGTGTCTATTTGCTAATTGGTGGTTATTATATAATGATAATTGTACTTGAATGAAAGAGATGTTGTGAAATATGTGGGACAAGCATATGAACAGTGTACAGGGTTGTATTTTGACCCACCCCTTAACTCTTTTATTTTTAGCGTTATAAGGAAAAGTTAAACACAAACATTGTAGGGCCTCATTTACATGCATAGGTCACAGGATATAAAAATGAAGGTGATTTTTGTAAATAAAACACTCTGTTTATTTTTAGTGGAGTCAAATAGTGAAAGAAAAAGCCGGATTGACAAATTTTTGAAGATGAAACGCGACACGGTGGAAAGTATTTCTTTTGGTAAGAATAATAAAATTCCGAAATTTCTCCCTCCGCGAAGGGGTGCAACCCTGTTTTTTTGGCCTTTGGGTGAATTTAAAAAATAAATGATTTTCACCAGTTCCATAATGAGTTAAGGAACCAAAATGGTATCCTTTTATTATCAATGTTGAGGGAACTTCCAGTTCAAATATGGCGACGATGCGACCATCTCCCCTACTGATATAGATATATTGCTGTGTATCCACACTGTGGAACACTACCTAAGTATCGTGTTTGAAATCATAAATAAAATTCACAAATTAGTATGCATTTTAGAAAATAACCATAACAGTTTTACTTTAACGGATCATACAGAAGCAGGAATATCTGTGGTTTATTTAATTGATACATGTTCACTTATTCTCAGCGAGTAGGATGCAGAGAATGAAACTTGATATTGAATACGAACAAAATATTTAAATAAACATTAAATGAAGTTAATTTAGTTTAACAAGGTTATTCTAAATAGTATATGATAAAACATGAACTTGTAGAGACTCACAGTCCCATTTAAAATGATTTAGAATGAATTTGGAAAACAATAAAGTAAAATTTATAAAATCTGACATTCATGTCAAAAGTTAGGGCTGAAAATTCTAAATTGTGTAGAAACACTGTAAATCTACACAAAATGAATATTGAATGAAAGACTATTACCAGTAGTTGCATTGCAGCGTGATTATTTCAGAAATAGTAAGTCCATAGATTACAAAACACTGAATGACATTTTAAGTTTTCAGATATTTTCAAATATCGTTGCAGAAAGGTGTTTTGTAAATGATATTTCACATCATGCAGAAAGAAAGGACTAATAGTATGATGTTAAATGTTTGTTGGCATATCAATTTCTTGTTTTAGTTTATAATATCAGTATTCTGTCAGTATGAAAAACTGCAGTATGTTTTTAGCTAATAGCATTTTGTGTTTATCATTGCTATTCATCTAAATGTATGAATTAGTATTTATTTGAGATTGGAATTGTTAATTGTAGTTATAAGTAGATTTTAAGAAAGTATATGTAATATGTCAATATATTTCGAGTAATTACAATTATTCACTTAATCCTGAAAAGTAGAATAAGAAATTCATCAGGAAAATTAAAGAATTAAAAGCAGTGTTCAATTAATGTAAAGAACAAACAAAACTGAATAGTTTAAAAATTAAATTAAAATGAAATTTTGAAATATTAGATCAAAATAGAAAAAAACAATTGAAACATTGGAATTTAACCCAAATAAACGACTTAAAATAACAAATCAGTTGATCACCCACCACAGCGAGCTGCGAAAAATATTCATCCACGAATAATTAATAAATTGAAAATAAAAGAAAAGTGGTGAATAATTTGAAGGTTGGAATATTACAATCCAGATATATTGATATCAAAAATTATAAAAGTATATTAAATATAAAAAGTGAGTAAACTTTGAAAGTAGTACGAAGTAGATGATCCGGAAAGCAGATTTAGAAGAGGGAAGTATTTGTTAATCCAGTTAGCAAATTTATATGGTGAAGAAACTCAAACGTCAATCAAGTGATAGAAATATTTCAAGGAAATCTTGAAAATAAATTGGAGGTTATAAACAAACGTCAATCCAGTAAAGAAGAAGAAGAAGAAGCCTTGAGATGTTAAAAAGTCAGTCAAGTGACATAATATTTCAAGGATTATAATAACCAGTTAGAGGTTATAATTTAACATTACTCGAGTCGAAAGAAACCTAGACAAGGTAAAGCTTTACAATATCACAAATCCATGGTACATATCTTATTTTAAAATAAAGGCCATATTTATCATTTTAGTTAAGTTAGATTTTGTTATTTAAATTTGTTAATTACATTCCAAGTTCAAATTTGTTAATAAAATAATACTTTGTTCGTTCAATATTGAGTTTGATTTATTTAGATTGTTATCTTGATCGATGAGCATTTATTGAACCGACTTCGTTGAACCTTGAGTAAGAATCATTCTATAGATTGTAGATAGTCATGCTAATGGTGTTACATAGTCTATAATATTAACAGCTTTTAAGAAACTGTTTGGCGCCCAGTAAAATCATTTCAATTTACTTTCAAGAAGTAAATTCGAACGTATAAAAATATACAATAGAATCAGAATATAGAACAATATACATATATAATAATTGAAAAAATTGAATTTCGGCTAGTTTGGTCAAATCTTGACCGATTTGGCTGAAATTTGGAGAGAAAGTAGTCATTGTCACACAAAAACTGCCCTCCAAATTTCAGCTAAAAATATTGAACAGTTTTGCAGAAATTCCAGTTTCAGTCAAATTCTCTGAAATTTTCAAATCCAAATATCTCATGTCCTACGAGTCGAACCGAAACGTGCCTGACGGCAAAAGATAGCTTATTTTATGTACTTTTGTATGAAATCAGTCAAAATTATTTCTTGCAAGAATTTGGGAATAAAATGTTGTAATTTATGTCATTGTGGTAGAGTGACAGCATGCCAGAATTCGGATAATGTCATTGAGAAAGTGATTTCTGATGTAGTAGTAGAAAAATAGAAGTACCTAGTAGTAGTAGTAGAAATAGTAGAAATTAGAGTTGAAGATGTTGAAGCTGTAGACGATAACGATGACGGGGAATACGAAGATGAAGAATAAGGAGAAGAAGAAGAAGAAGAAGAAAAAGAAGATGATAGATAAGAGAATATTTCCGAAATCAATGATTTTAGTGATGATGAAACTGACGAGATGTTCAAATCTGCGGTGACTGATTCGGATGCAAGCAGTTGTAGCAGTACAGCCAGTACACTGAGCCGCAAGAGAAGACATCCGCAATAATGATAGAATATATATGTATAAATAGAATTCAGTTAATAAAATAAAAAATAATAAAACATTAAATAATAAAAAAAGACAGTGAAATAAAAATATACTAAAAGAAAAACTATGTGTAAAATATTAATGAAATCTTTGCATTCTTTCGATAACCTGAATTCTGGTTATGCTAGCAAATTAAAATCCTAAAATGAATTTGTCTAATTTCTTATTTGACAATTCTGATTCTAATACTAGCATCCACACGGTCCCCAACGGCCATGCAGATTAGACTAGTATCTACATAACCCCCTACGATCATGAAGATTCAGTCAAAAATGAGAAAATGTAATCCATTAGAATGAAAAATTTTTAAGACAATGTAGTGTTACGTGTATTTGGCTAAAACACGTTAACAATTGAAATATGTATAAGCCCTTGGTTCGCTCAGCGGCTGCGGTAGGGCGTGGGCAGTAGTTTTAAGTTTTTTGAGGCGCCAAGTAATTTTTTAAGTCCCTATACATATCCCTTTCGGTAGCCGAGATACAAATTACTAAATTATCTCTGAAAATTATTAGCCAAATATTTCTAATATATAAATAAAAGAGAGAGCGATATAGATATATACTAATAATTTATTAACACATTTGAAAAGACAAAAATAGAGAATACCTAGCTCTGGCCAGAGAGACAGAACTACAGTAAATAAATAAACACATATACATATACTTAAATGGCTATTTGATGGCATGTAAAATTAAAATTATATGGCTTTGGCATAAAGTTTAAGTGATTAAACTCAAAAGCAACTAATCGTAATAAAACTTAGAAATAAATAACATAAAAGAAAATGCCCACTTTCGGGGGTACTTAGACTTTTCCAGCGCCGGGTGTAGCTCTGTGGGGGCGATCAGCTTTATCCAAATCAATTGGCCTGGCGCGGCGGTAGCCGTCGAAGTAGAACACCGGGGTAACAGGTAAAAACAAGGGGAAAAGAAAACGCCTAATGAACGAGAGAAAAAAACGTATTACCTTACGGAATGTAATAAATGAACTATAAAATTAATTTTTACTATATAAAAATTTGATATGTGACTACTGTCCATTCTAAAATGAATACTAAATAATTTTTATACCAACCTCTAACACAGAATCCTTATTGTTGGAGGCGTTTCACTGTGTCATCAAAGAAAATCCGTGATTTCACGACTAAAGACGTAATTTAATATATTCAACAAAAATCCTAAACATTACGTCTTTTGGGCGACTCAAACCTAGATCCGTCTACCACGGGAGAAAACTTTAAAACAAAAATTTGTTTGTAGTCGCTGGACACAAGACAGTCAAACGGTGAATGCTAATATCCCGATTTTTATTTCTAATCAATCGACGATAAGTTTTTTCTGTTACAATGACTCCACGCACTGCGCGTTAATTAGAATTGAAAGCTAGACACACACGTTACTTTCTGATTTAGATACGAAAATGTTCATAACGAAATATTCGTATCAGTAGATAAATAAATTCATTTTAGGCTTTTGTTCTCATTTTTTACTGAATCTTCATGATCGTAGGGGATTATGTACATACTGGTTTAATCTGCATGGCCGTAGGGGACTGTGTGGATGCTAGTGTTAGAATTAGAATTGTCAAATAAGAAATTAGACAAATTCATTTTAGGATTTTAATTTGCTAGCATAACCAGAATTCAAGTTAGCGAAAGAATGCAAAGATTTCATTAATATTTTTACACATAGTTTTTCTTTTAGTTATAGATAGTTATTTTTTCTGCTGTTTGCAAAATCCTATAAAGGATATGTTTCAATATGGACCACCACTGTGTACCTATATTATTTCATCAAAATCAGTTCACAAAGAGGCGGAAAAGTTTGAAATAATATGAGAATTAAAACAGAATACTCAGAAGAGGAGGAACAATTCATGGTGGTAAAATAACAATGCAACTGCATGAAGGTCATAAACTATAAAACATGTTCAAAATAGTCTACATTATTTGAATATTTAAGACACACAGCTTGTATCTTTTTTTTAAATTATATAGTCAGTTTTTAGACAATTTCTTTTTAGATTCTTTAGAAACATAATTGCGCATTTGCCAACTTTAGATGCTAACAAGAATTACAGCAAAAAATGTTATATATTTTTTCTCAAAGAATTTACGTGACTGGATAATATTCTGAAATGGTAAGTGTGAGAAAAAAGGACTTAAACCTTGGGCATCCTAGACGTGCCACCGACCAAGACAACTTCATCGATGTCAGATTTGGACGTGCCCGAATCATATAGGCAGAGCTTCACTACTTCAAGTGCCCGATCGAAAATTTCACTAGCCAATTCCTCGAACTCTTCTTTCGTTATGCTCAACAAGATCTCTTCATCTCCTCCGAAGCAGCTGGGTATTAATTGTTTTGCTTCCGAGCAAGTTGAGAGCTTCTTCTTCAGCTCCACGCAAGCAATTCTAAGTCTGCGCAGGAATACTCTTTTCCGGGACTCTCTTACGTTTGCGTTCTTCAAGTACATCTCGTGAAAGTGATTAAATAAAAGTTCGTCAAAATTCCGTCCACCTGAAATAACAAATAATCGTTGGTAAAAAAAGCGCACATTCCGTAATTTGTTTCGTTCAATAATAGTACAGGGAAAATTATTTGCAATTGCATAAAAATACATGACCAAACTTTGTAGCCGATCAATATTTCATTAGAATTGGGGCAGTTTCTAAACGCTTTAAAAATAGGTAAAATAGTTCCATTAAATAAAAAAAAACAATCCTCAGTTATTAGAGAATTATAGACTGATATAATTCTAAGTTGTATTTCAAAAATAGCTGAAAAATCAGTATCCACAAGGTTATATAATTATCTAGAAAAAAGTCAGCTATTTACTAATTGTCAATATGGCTACCGAATAAAAAGTACACTAAATTAGCCAGCCTAGAATTTGTACAAAAAATGTATGGATATTTGGACAAGTAGCAGGATTAATTTTCGACTTAACTGCAGCTTTTTACTGTGTAAATTCTAACTTTCTCATATTAAAGTTGAGTAATTTAGGAATCAGAGGCAAAATACTGAACTGGATAATGTCATATCTATATAACAGAAAAATACTCGTTTCCATAGATTCAGAAATTTCCGACACTTATGACATCAATATCAGTGTATAGCAAGGGTCGATTATTGGACCATTACTTTTATTAATATTTATCAATGACCTTCCGTCATTTCTTATTGAAGGAGACATTTTTATGTACCCTGATGACACTTTGGTAGTTATATATGCTAAAAGTGTACAGGAATTAGAATCTATGGTAGTTAAAACAATGAATCAATTTAAGAACTGGTGTCAAAAAAATTCACTTATAGTCAATACTTTAGCGTTTGTCTATTTCTCTACTTCATTAAATAAATCAGTTCCAATTTTAAACTGTGTAGAAACTGGTGGCGAAATTTCTAGGAACAATTCACGACTCAACACTTGGTTTCTCTAGTCACATAGAACTAGATGAACGTTATTTATTCACAGCGTATTACCCCTTAGTCTGCTCAAAACTTAGCTATAAGGTTATTACAATTTTTCATTTATATTTCCATTTAATGGTCAATGGCAGCAGAAAAATCCTAATTTTTTTCTTTAAAAATTATAAAGCACTGATTCTTTCGCACATAACTTTGCTATTTTTCAAGCTGTAGGAATATTTATAGATAATTTTAAGAACTTTAAATTCTATTATGTGTATTTTAACATTTCGATGATGAACGTTTGAGCGTCGCATAGTAGTGGGGCCAAAGTACGTAAGAAAATTCAAAATATTTGCTACACTCGTGGAATCATTAAAAAGAAAATTCAGTCATAGAAAATTGTGGGTAACAAAAAAGTGCACCACTGCTTTTTTTTTAAATTACGTTTCTACCCCCGTTCTGAGGTGTTCATGTTAATTTCTTCTCGGTAATTCACCCCTCAAAGAAGCTTTTATGACTCTTAATCAATAATTGAGTGCAGATATAGGAGTTTACTACATTTTAAACTTTTAAATATGCGTGGAGTATATAAGCTCCAATACTAGTTAGTTAATAGATAGGTGAAGATCTGTTGTTTTTATCAGTCAATGTCAAATATAATTATTTCATACTTATTCATATAAATTGTCTTGGTTTTGCATGAAACATCTCTATGAGTGGCTTTGTGCCTTTCTGATGAACTCCAGAATAAGGGCGAAAAATGTTTCAAAGGCTAAGCATTTTCAAAAACAGAATGATAGATTCTATGAAAATGTAATCCATTAGAATGAAAGGTAGGTAAATAAATTCATTTTAGACCTTTGTTCTCAATTTTAACTGAATCATGACCGTAGAGGACTGTGTGGATGCTAGTTGTTAAATCAAATATTTTGAAATTTTTTACTTATTTTAGTCCCACTGTGTATCGTCTTAAAACTATTATGTATTTAGAACTATTCATCGAACAGAAATAGACAAAAAAATAAACTAATTGTCATTAATCTTGCTTCTTGTACTACACCGCATTTTAGCTAAATGTAAGATTTCGTCAGTTACTTATGAAAAACAGTCTAGAGGTTTCATATTTGTAAGAAAAATATAAATTTCCATGAAAAATTACACACCACCTCTTCCAATCTGATTCTGTATCGGATTCAGTGGCTACTGCTTTATTTTTTTGTCCACCCATCCAAAAGGGTAAATTTTTTCGTTCTCAGTATTAGAAAATCAATGAAATAAGTTTCTCGAAAAACTACAAGGTATAACCAAAGATTAGGGAACTAAGAGAACTAACAAGATAGGACAGTCAGACGGAGAAGACGAGATAGACAAAGACAGCTGTGTACTCCAATTTAAAGGGACACGACATACAGCGGAAATGGTTTCGGGATTTGTCGGTTACGCATTAAACGAATTTGACCAAGCGCTATGTCACGTATAGACCTCGATGACAGCTGTGTGGCTGTTTTTTCCTCATTTTATAGAAAAAAGTTTCAAAATTATTCTTTCAATGTACAATTCTATCCCAACCAAATAGATACCTTACATATAAACATAGAAATACTTCATGTGCCATACATTACAAAGCAACCTGTTTTTTTAGTGACATTGGCTACTGACAGCCAGCTGAGTTCGGTCGTTCTATCAAGACAATGTTGTCCATTTTTTACTATTGGCCTCTCGTTCTAATGTTACCTTCTCCGTCTGATTGTCACATTGTGGCAACTGCGCGAGAACTCCATTTTAAATGTCGAGGTCAATGGCGCCATTGCTAAAAGGTAAAAGGTTTTCCGCCGGCTGTCTTGTCTTGTTAATTCCCTAATCTTTGGTTTAACCGAGTTTCGAATTAAACCCTAACGGCACTGTACTATCGTATCGGTAGTTCTTACACTATAATATCCAGATCTTACCTAAAAAGGTGTCTCCATACACAGCTTTAACTTCGAATTGCCTATCACTAACTTCAATTACAGAGACATCCAACGTTCCTCCTCCAAAGTCGAACACCAATATGTTCGCATTCTCTTTCTCTTTGTCCGACACGTAGTGGACTGCGGCTGCCGTGGGTTCGGTTATGAGCTTGAGCACAGTTAAGCCGGCTAGTTCGGCCGCTTTTTTCGTTGCTCTTCTCTGGGAGTTACTGAAATAAGCCGGCACAGATATCACGGCCTCTGTGACTTCGCTGCCTAGGTATACACGTGCACTTTTTTTTATGTACCTCAACACCTCGGCGCTCACCTCTTCTGGAGATATGACCATATTCTTGTCGGATATGTTTACCTCGTATCCAGCTTGGTCGTCCTCTGCGCGTATTATCGTAAATGGTACTTCATTGGAGAAGATGAATTTTGAAACATATTCATCATCGAATTTGCGACCAATGATTCTTTTGGCATCTGCAACAGATATTTGATGAACTTAGTTCTAAGTCTTGCTTGGTAATAATGATAATTCGATAATACCGAGAAACTTATAGTCCAGGCAACGAACTGGAAAATAAAATTAAAAAAAAATCGGTAAAGGTATTTAGAACTTCCCAGGTGCCAAATTTGGAAGGCGCAAATACCTTTCCAAATGTCCACCACATTTTCAATTCCACATTTACCTAGTGGAATGGAAATATAGTGGTTAAAAAATTTCATTTTCCTTTAAATTTTTCAAAAAGTTGGTAAAAAAATTTTTTCTTCTTTTGAAATAGGCTCGGAATGTCATGAAACGTGGAAATTTTAAATTTGAGGAAAGAAAAATTTGAGGAATGTTTCCTTCTATTTTATAGTAGCGGTAAAAGGATATTACAATTTTTTTTTAATGTCTATTTTTTTTAATAGATTTAGAATGCAATGAAACGTGGAAATTTTAAATTTGAGCAAAAAAAAATTTTTCCATCTATTCTAGTGGTAATTTTTTTTTCCAAAGTGGTAAAACAAATGTTCAATTTTTTTTTTTCCAAAATAGGTTTAGAACGTCATGAAACGTAGAAATTTTAAATTTGAGCAAAAAAATTGTTCGATCTATTCTAGTGGTAAAAAATGTTTCCAAAATGGTAAAGAAATGTTCCATTTTTTTTTTTAGGTTTAGAATGCCATGAAACGTGGAAATTTTAAATTTGAACAAAGAAAAAATTTTTTTCATGTATTTTACTGATACTTACATAATTTTTTTTTTAAATGTTGGTAAAAGTTTTGAAAAAAAATTTTTTTTGAAATAGGTTTAGAATGCCATGAAACGCAGAAATTTTAAATTTGAACACAAAGAAAAAAAATTGTTCCATTTTAGTGGTAAAAATTTTCTGAAAAATGAAAAATTTTCAAATTTTTTTTTTTAAATAGGTTTAAGAAAGTCATGAAACGTAAAAATTTAAAATTTAAGCAACAATATTTTTTATTAAAAAGGAATGGAGATGAATTAGCTGTATAATTTCACAGACACACAAAATAAAAAAGAGGCCATGAAATTTTGAGCAGTTGAATCTGTTGCCGCCATCAGAATTTCTCCACCACATTAGGATTTTCCCCTGACCTCAAGAAATTCCTAAAAATCAGTGAAAATATTAATTAGGAGGGGATTAGAAAAAATCCTGAAGTGATGGAGTAATTTTGACAACGGCACCGGATTCAGCGGCTCAAGTTCTTAAGCTCCCCCCACATATAGTAACATTATTAAAATCTTTTATCAGAACCAGATTTATAATGGTCCGTGTAAATGACACGTACTCTTCCAAAAAATTATTGTCGGCGGGTGTCCCCCAGGGGGCAATCCTCTCACACCTCTTATACAATTTTTACACCTCCGATATATCTACTTATCCTAATTCCAACATATTATTTGCAGATGACACCGCACTTTGCGCACAATCTTTTTACGCACAAACTGCAATCCAATAAGTGCGGTATCAATTGCAAAAACTACAAGACTTCTTCCAAAAATGGAAAATTAACATTAACAATACAAAGACTCAGACCATAAACTTCAACAGAAAATTCACAAATACAAAAACATTTAACAAATTAAAAATTAACGGACAAACAATAATTGAGGATTGCAACTCAGTCAAATATCTAGGGGTAACCCTGGATAAACGACTGAGTTTCGCCCCTCACATAACACAGACATTAAACCGGATGTACGCGACTTTAAACAGGCTGTACCCCCTTGCAAATAGGCGGAGTATGTTGTCTATAAACAGCAAATTAACCCTATATAAAGTCGTTTTTAGACCAATAATAACATACGCTTGCCCAGTGTAGAACAACATCTCCGCCACACAGTGCAAAAGGCTACAGACAACCCAAATAAACTTATACGACTATTAACTAACGCAGACAGATTATACACCGATTGCTGAATTGCATCGCGCCACAAATCTTCCCATGATAAGGGAAAATATGGACGAAATGTCCCAAAAATTTTTTGCAACAAGAATTCAGCAATCGGTATTGACGACCGATTTAACAAACATACGACTACACGATAACCCTACCCATACACACAGACTAATCCACCAGAGACGGTGGCAATAACATACATATAAACACCACAAATACAAAAATCCTCATAAAATTCATTTCCCCTCCCTCTCCACGCCCCCTACCCGTCGACAACTTAAAATAATGTACATTTATAAATATATTTTTATTAGCATATAAGTTTTAAAAATAATCCACCAACGCATTTTCTAGAACAGGTTTTTTATTTTAAATTTTCCTGTATATATTAAACAATATTCTCAACCTTCAGACCAAAAGCAAGAGCGGCGTAAAGCCTTATTTCTCCATCCCGGGTGATCGCGATCCCATGTGTGCGTTTAACGTATCTATGTGATCCGATTACAACATTATAAATGTAAAATCTATAATGCACTTATTTAATCCTAGGTTAAGCATGATATGTAAAATTCCATTTCAGGGCTCGTTTCATAATTAACTAGAGTAGTACCTCCGGTCACCGGTAGATGGCGCGTGCGTTCAGATTAAAAAGCGAAATCCCTCGTTGATGCCGTGTCCTTCAAGTCCCGGCGAAATTATGTCATTCTTTGTTCACGCGTAGATGGTGAAGTGTGTTTAGTGCTTTGTGAAAATGAAAAATGGGCCCTCTCAAACGAAAACTCCAGAACCCCACCGACATATCAGACACAGCAACGATACCGTCAGGTGGGGAACTACCCTCAGAGAAGGTCAGGGCGACAATCATACAATCCGCGCCAACGACAGGCATTTCGACCCCGGTTTTACCCAAGGCAACCATATCAGTTCGCACAAAAACAACAACATCTACGTACTCAGAGACAATAGAGGTAAGCAGACCTGCGGGCAGAATCTCAAATTTTGTTTACACCTGGACAAAAATCACCCAAAACCCTACATTATTATCCTACATTAAGGGCTATGTCATACCTGTGGCTAATATTTTGCCTCGCCGGGAGGTTTTTAAGGAACCTACTAGGGGTGAGTTGGAAACGGAAAAAATAAAATGTGCAGTACAAGACTTAATTCAAAAAGGAGCAATTTCAAAATGCGTCCCTACAGAGGGTCAGTTTCTTTCTCCATATTTTTTAGTCAATAAACCTGAAGGCACATGTAGATTTATTTTAAACTTGAAAAAATTTAACAAATTTCTAAGACCACCCCATTTCAAAATGGAGGACATACGAACTGCAATAAAACTCATAAGACGCGGAGAGTTCATGACTAGAATAGATTTAAAGGATGCCTTCTTTTTAATTACCGTTGCCCCAGAGAGTAGAAAGTATCTCAGATTTATTTTTTTAGGGACTTTATATGAATTCAACTGCTTTCCATTTGGACTGGCAGTCTGTCCATATGTTTTCTCAAAAATTATGCTAACAGCCATCCAAAGACTGCGTCTCCAGGGCCTTCGTTTAGTAGTCTATTTGGATGACATTCTAATTATAGGCAATTCACCTGAAAACTGTTCAAAAAACTTACAAAAAACTATAACGTTGATTGAGGGGCTAGGGTTTATAATACACGTAAACAAAAGTTGTCTTATTCCCTCCACTAGGTGTAAATTCCTTGGTTTTATAATCGACTTGCAAAACTTTGCCTTAGAACTACCAGAGCAGAAAAGAAAAAAGCTTCAAAATTCAATAAAACAAATGGCAAAAAATAATTCTTGTTCAATTAGAGAATTCGCAGCCCTAACAGGTTTACTTGTAGCCGCTTGTCCAGCCATGTCGTACGGTAGCTTATATTGCAAGGACCTAGAACGGGAAAAATATTTGGCCTTATCCAAAAACAACAATAATTTTGACTCAAAAATGGTTTTGTCTAGTAATTTGAAAGTTTATTAATAAGAGATTCAAGTTTTGCTACCGAAATCTTTTCGGATGCAAGTTTATTCCGATGGGGCGGGTTTTGCAATGGAAACCCAATAGGAGGGTTCTGGAACACCGAGGAGAAACGTTTTCATATTAACCACCTAGAACTATTAGCGGCTTTTCTAAACCTAAAAAGCTTTGCTTCAAATTTGAGTAATTGTTCGGTTTTATTACGAATAGATAACACCACCGCGATTGCCTACATTAACAAAATGGGTGGGGTAAAATTCCCAGCCCTCAATGATCTTTCGAAGCAAATTTGGCAATGGGCCGAAAAGAAAAAAATGTGGTTATTCGCCTCATATATCCCTTCAAAAAAGAACAAAATTGCCGACGGAGAATCAAGAAACACAAACATCGACACTGAGTGGGAGCTATCAGCTGCTGTCTATAACAAAATAAAAAGAACTTTCGGTATTGCGGAAGTGGATTTATTCGCTTCACGAATAAACGCTAAATGTCCACAATATATCTCGTGGCAAAGGGATCCCGAGGCTTCCGGGATAGACGCCTTTACTATCTCGTGGAGACATTTCTTCTTTTATGCCTTTCCACCTTTTGCCATGATATTGCGAACACTACAAAAAATTATGGACGACCAGGCTAGGGGAATCTTAGTGGTCCCTCACTGGCCATCACAATCCTGGTTTCCTGTTTTCAACTCACTTCTAGTAGAAAAACCTCTGTACTTCCAACCTTCTGATAACCTTTTATTATCTCCTTGTAGGGAGTTACAACACCCCCTAGCCAAGACACTCACTTTAATGGCAGGAATTTTATCAGCCAAGCCTACAGAGCCCAACGAATTCCGGAAAAAACAATAAAGGTGTTAATCGCATCCCTGGCCGACTCCACTTTACGACAGTACAATAGCTCATTAAAAAAGTGGTGGATTTTTTGTCAAGAGAATTATGACCCATTTAACGCGTCATCAAAAGCAGTCCTAGAATTCCTGCAGTTTCGTTTTGACGAAGGTGCAACATATGGGTCTCTCAATTCGGATAGATCCGCAATTTCCTTAATATTAACAGGCGATCTTACTAATGACTCAACTATAAAACGTTTCTTCAAAGGGGTATTTAGGTTAAGACCCATAAAGCCAAAATACGAAACAATTTGGGACACCGCTATAGTTTTAAATTATATAAAAAAATGGCACCCCTTACTATCTTTAAATTTAAAACAATTATCATTTAAGTTGCTAACATTACTAGCATTGGCAACGGGACACAGGCTGCAAACTTTTTCCTTAATAACCATTACAAACATTACAGTAAACACCAGAGGTATTGAAATAAAAATAACCGATCTAATAAAGACGTCTGGACCAGGAAATTAATCTGAACGCACGCGCCATCTACCGGTGACCGGAGGTACTACTCTAGTTAATTACTTCACGAGCCCTTCATGGAATTACCATCGAACTTCACTTAAGGTAAGTTCGTTTGATGGTTCAATAGTTAAACAGAATAAAAACAATTTAAAAGGGAAAAAAAAAGGATTCAGCGGCTCAAAATACAGGGGGTTATTATGCTCTGCAAGTACATGACTGTGTGCCTGTGTTTAGTCGAGGCAATTTAGCACAAAAATAGGCGAAACTATCGAAAACCTGAAATCGGAACAAAATGCGGTTTTTTGCATTCGATTGCTTGATGCATTGCCTAATTTGGTTACTCGGGGGTTTTTGGGATCACCGATCATGAATAGAATGTTAAAGAAGTTCTTCGATGTACCTGGAGCCTCAAAAATGTTCCTCGATTGTCAATAAGCTGTCAACAAGATGTGGAAAGTTGATATTAAATGCATATTCATAAGCTTTTTAGGTCGCTCAATACAAATACAAAGTTGGCTTTCGAAGGGGGTGAATTCATCCCCAAAATATCAAAAAATCAAAAATATTTTTAAAAATTCTGAAAATAAAATATTTAAAGGTTTTAGGTCATGATGAATATGGGAAAAATAGTTCTCGCCAGTTTCGATGAAAGCAACCCCTACGAACGGTAGAACTACCCCCAAACACGAAAACATGAATAAAGTCTTAGCAATTTTTGAAAATACTTGTATTCACTGTTATTTTCTATAACTGACATTCAGTTAGCTGATTTCACCCCTTTCGCGGGATGAATTTCAATGAAAACGAAAAAAAATGTATGTCAGTTATAGAGAAAAACAATAAATATAAGTGCTTCCAAAATTTGCTATGATGTTTCTACTAATTATTAGTTATGTAACGCCGAGGGAAAATACCGACACTGATTTGGTCTGCATGTTCCCCCGATTGGAATATAATTGAACATGTATGTGACATACTAGGCAGATGAATTAAGGAGGTCGAGGCGTTAGACGAAAATAATGAAAAAATTCTGAAAAAAAGTTTTTTTAATAGATTTTAATATGACACAATTTTCTGTAAAAAATCCAAAGTCATTAGGAAACTGATAAAGTTAAAGATTTAAAAAAAACTTTTACATATAGTCATATGGAAAATATGTCACCCAGCATGGAAACGGCACATTTTAATTTATAGCAAATAACCAAATAGTGTCAGCAGTTCCGAAAACTAACTGCGTAAAGCATTGATGTCTTAAGCTTATTTTAATATTGTTTCCAATTTAATTAGGAGACTTTTAATATGTAAAAAAATATATTAAATGTTTGTACACTGTCAAATTTCTCTTTTCGTTAATTACTTAATCATTTAATTTTTATTTTTACTGCTTCTCATTTTTTTTTATTATTTACTGAAACAAATTTGTAAAATACATAAATGTATTAATTTTTTTAATAAGTTTGGACAAAACAACCAAAAGTTAGTTCATTAAGTAAAATAATTAAATCTACTTAAATAATTAATTAATAAGAAGAATGATTTATTTATGCCTTTATGACAATTAGGCCAGTCAAATTAGAATTTATGGAGGAATTAATTTCCACGAAGCTGGAAATCGCTTTAATATCTTCGTTTGGTCCTAAATACGTGTAATCTGAATTTGCACCATCCCAGGGGTGAGCAATTGAGCATACATTTTGGGAGCCAAAAACCGCGAAACTGCACTTTTTCAGTTTTTGCTTGTAGCTCGAAAACGGTGCGTCGGACGGAAAATGCCACCCCTTTCAATATTAAAGAGGGTTAAATTCTACATCGAATGAACATCAAATTCGGTTCAGCGGTATAGCCGAAATGAAAAGTTAGAAACCGGTAAAATTTCTCATTTCGGTGCAAACTTACGTTTTGCGACTTTCCAAGACCATATACCTTTGAAACAGATATACCTATGAAAAACTCTCATTTCTGCAGGTCAACTCTTCCTGGCAGCTTCCTCTCCACCTAAGGCCAATGAGACCTCCTTGGACAAAATCCGCCACGAGATATTCACAAAATCCCTCATAAAGCCAACTTTCAGTCTAGCCTCTCTACCCCCAACAAATTCAGCCGCCGCCCAACATATTCTGCGGGTCTACCTCCAAATCCAGGGCTGGTATGATAGGCCAAAGGATCCTCTCAGCTGGGGTTGGAGGAGGACAGACCTTGGCCTGCTCCCCACCATGAACACCAAGGTGCCAGCTCCAGCTGAAATTTTCAATACAGTGTCCTGCGGATGTACGAAGGGGTGGTGTACAGAGAAGTGCAGCTGCCGGAAAATAGGCATAAAAGTTCAACAATTTGCCTCAACTGCCACGCCCAGTCATGCTCGAATTCGGCACTAATCAAGGATGAGGATGCGTCCCACATGCCGATCACCATAGAAGCAGATATAGGTGAGGATAGTCTCTTTGAAGATGATACCGATGAAGAGGGCCTCGACATGCCACAGCAGCTTGAGTGCTTCTTAGATGAAGGGCCATCGACATCTAAGAAAATGTGAACATGCCTCATTTTGTGCTGCATGCCTATGGATTTCTTCATATTTTGTCAATGTCATGTCAATTTTAAATGTTTTTGTTACTTCATTGCACCTCAATTATTAACAACCATGATTAATTACTTATTAATTAATTAATATTAATAACCCTTACTAATTAAAGATTTATTGGTAATATAGGTACAACTTTGTTAAAATTAAACATGTTTTTCAAGTTAGGGGAAGTTCCTCGCCTATTATTTCATACCATTTAAATATTGAAAGTTAGTCAGAAAAAAATTCCGATCGAACTGTTTGTTTTGTGCTTGTAATTGATGTATGTAGATATATGAATGTCATCTGCGATAGCACCTAGATGTCTATATAGATAAGCTAAATATAATAAATATATTTGGAGTAATATTTATTTGAGTTAGTCAAAAATTATGTGATTATCGACGAATCTTCTAAATAAAATATTAATTGAAATACAAGATCGTGTAAGCGCCATGATTGATCAGTACGTTATACCTGATATAACATTGCTTCCTTTTAGTGTTCCGTATCAAAATTAGCAAAACGGAACGTTATGAAATCACCTCGGTGTCCGTCAGTCACGGGCATTTTGCTCTGAAGCTGTTTGACGTAGAAATTTGGTACAGTTGTCGAAAGTTATGGTCCAATGACGTGAAGTACAAAAAATAGAATTATTCTTTTAAGGGATAGTTTCGGAGGGTAAGATAAAAATTTTAAGGTCATCATGCGAAAGCTTCGAAAAATCGTCAACTTTTCAATTGAGCAAACTATTGCATGACATGAATATCAAGAGGCCCACATAGATCAGACTTGCTAAAATTCTCGTTTTCTCTGTCTTTCTTTACGGTTCTGAGACATGGACTATCAAGAATGCACGCAGGCGTCGTATTTGTGAGTTGCCTGGATGGCCCATTGCACCATAGCACCAGTTAATTTCTCCATTAACTACAGAATACGTCCCCCCAAAGCGACTCTACAACATCGTCATTTCTCGAATACTCTCATTTTTGCCGCATCAGCCAGAGAAACGACAATATAGAACATTTGATTATCCAGGGAAAATCAGAAGTGAAGTTTTACTTCCACATCCACGTAGTGGATATAAAGTATGGGGTACCCCAAGGTCCCGTTCTTGGCCCAATTCTTTGTTTATTATATATCAACGCCCTGACACAAATTAATATTGGAGGAAAATTCACTTTCTTTGCTGACGACACCATACTGTGGCACAATAAAGATGCTATTGTTCTTCAGCAAATGGTGTCGGCTGATATAAATAAGGTCAAAGAGTGATGTGACTTCAATTTGCTTTCATTCAACATTAACAAAACAAACATAACTACATTTTACTGCAATTCAACGAACATCTCCCTAGGTAACCATTTTCTTGAAAATAAACTCTTCTCAAACTTTCTTGGACTAAACATTGACTGCAAGTTAAAATTCAACGAACACATTAAAATACTCAGTAACAAACTAGCATCCGGATCCTACGCTATTAGAGTGGTCACAAATGAACTGGGTTATGCAGGTGCTAAGACTGCGTATTTGTCATTAATCGAATCACATTTAAAGTACCGCGCTGCCTTCTGGGGCGCATGAAGTAAATACCCCATACAAACAATATTGGTACTTCAAAAACGTGATATTCGCTACCTGCACAAACTGGAATTCGTGAATCATGTAAGCCACTGTTTTCGGCACATGGATTTCTCACCGTGATATCCATTTACATTCCAGAAACAGTTTGTTTAGTTCATAAACATAGAAGTAATATCATAAATACTTCCTCCATATTAGTAACTCGGCAAGTCAATAACATTTCTCTGCCAATTCCCAAATCCACTCAACCACTCTAGTCAGAGACTCAATTATTTACAGTGGCTATAAGATGTTTCATTCACTTACCAAATAATATTAAAGAAATGAGCTCAAATACAAATTTCAGAAAGGCGATTAAAAGCCTGTTAATTGTTAAACCCTATTATAATCTAGACGAGTACTATAATGACACATTTTAATTAGGCATTTACTACCTTATCTTATCGTCTTTTCTGACTTTTTATATTAGCTATTATAATTATTGTATCAAAATTTATATGTAGTCTATGTTCTGTATTTATATAATGTAGGTGCACTGTTTAAACTATAATATGCTATGGACCTATGCTTATTTATTTTGTTAATGAGAAACTCTTTCTTCTGAGAAATAAAGTATGCCTTGATTTGATTTGATAAAAGAATGAGAATTTTTTGAGTCCATTTGAAAATTAGAAAACACAGTAATGCCATAAATTTCTTGACCTCTTTACTCTGAACATTTAAGAACTATGCAAAAGTGAAAAAAATGAAGAGACTTGTTCCCGTGTACTCTTTACAATCTCCCAAATTTTCCGTGCACAGTGTATTATTTATTAACACAGGCATACAAAAAAAATGGTCATATACTTTTGTGCAAAGCATGATACCCCTCTCAAGGGTACATACATGGCCTTTTTCGCTTCCACATCCACGTAGTGAATTGGAAGTATAGTAATCATAAAAAAAAATCTTTTTTTTTCCTGAAATAGGTTTAAAATGTCATGAAACGTCGAGATTTTAAATTTGAGCGAAGAAAATTTTTCTGTCTGTCGGTCTGTAACTTTTTTGGCCTCACGTTTTCTCCGGAACGGTTTAAAATATTGACTTGAAATTTTGTATACGTATATATCATAATTAGATCTGAAACTGGATTGTTTTTTGAAGATATCCGGTGAAGGATTGGGAAGTAATTAGGGGTAAATAGGGGGAAATATATAAAGCAAGCTAGTAAGAGTACAGAAACTTGAAATTTGATGTGTGTAGTACAAGCCAAGGCCTCAACATTTTTTATAATACTTTTCATCCCACCACCCCAACCCCCACTCCATTTTTAAATGGGTTGATAAAATAAAATTGAGATATTCACTTGAAATTTGGTACGCATATATATTATAATGACATCAGGAACTGCATTATTTTGAGATGATTTCGTTGAAGGGTTGGGGGTTATTTAGGGGTAAATAGGGAAATATAAGTAAAGCAAGTTGGTAAGAGTACAGAAACTTGAAACCCGGTGTATGTACTAGAAGCCAAAGCCTCAGATTTTTTATAATATTTTTCAACTCCCACCACCCCTACCCCATTATTAAAGGGGTTGATAAACTAAAACAGAGATATTCATTTGAAATTGGATACACGTATATTAAAACGACATTTGGAACTAGATTATATTTTGAGATGATTTCGTTGAAGGATTGGGGGTTAAATAGGGGAATGTGAGTAAAGCAAGCTGGTATGAGTACACTCTTGAAATTCGGTGTACGTATTAGAAGCCAAGGCCGCAGATTTTTTTTTATATAATGTTTTCAACTCCTAATAACCCTACTCCATTATTAAAGGGGTTGATAAAATAAAATTGAGATATTCACTTGAAATTTGATACACGTATGTATTATAACGCCATCCGGAACTAGACTATATTTTGAGATGATTCCGCTGAAGGGTTGGGGGTTAAATAGGGGTAGATAGGGGAAAATAAGTAAAGCAAGCTGGCAAGAGTACAGAAATTTGGGATTTGGGATTTGGTAGAAGCAAAGGCATCAGATTTTTTTATAATATTTTCCATGGCTCCACAACCCCCACTCCCTTATTAAAAGAGTTGATAAAATTAAATTTAGATTCTCTCTTGAAATTTGGTACACGTATGTATTATAACGATATCTGAAACTAGATTATATTTCAACATGATTGCGTTGAAGTAGTGGAGGGTAAGTATAGGTAAATAGGGAAGGATAAGTAAAGCAAGCTGGTAAGAGTTCAGAAACTTGAAATTCGGTGTATGTCCTAGAAGCCAAGGCCTCAGATTTTTTTATAATATTTTTCAACCCCACATCACCTTTACTCCATTATTAAAGGGATTGATAAAATTAAAATGAGATACTCATTTGAAATTTGGTAGACGTATGTATTATAATATCTGGAACTAGATTATATTTTGAGATGATTCCTTTGAAGGGTTGGGGGTTAAATAGGAGTAAATAGGGGAAAATAAGTAGAACAAGCTAGTAAGAGTACAGAAATTTGGGATTTGGTGTATATACTAGAAACCAAGGCCTCAGATTTCTTTCTAATATTTTTCAAACCACACCACCTCCGCTCCATTATTAATGGGATTGACAACATAAAATTGAGATATTCACTTGAAAGCTAGTACACGTATGTATTGTAATGACATCTGATGATTCCAATAAAGGAGTGGGAGGTGGTAGGTTGTGAATAGGGGAGAATAATTAGGGTAAACTACAAACTTCGTTATTAACGTATATGGTAGAAACCAACGCCTCAAACTTTTCTATGACATCTGCCCCTAATCTTATTAAAATTCTATAACGAATAATGTCCACATACTAAAGTGCAAATCTAGTCAAGATGTTTCCTTTAAAGCAACTTGGATGAAAAATCTGGATGTGGAAGTAGTGATTCCTTAGGCAGCGGTTTTTATTTTGTGCGCCTATGTAATTATGTATATTCCTTAATCCAGACTCGAACATTATCTGTCCTGGCAAATATCTTTGTTAAAGGACGCGGCAGCAGAGATCAAATATTTAATTTACGATCACCTCTCGAGAAAGCGACGTGCGTGGTGTCTTAAAAAAATATGATTGTGTACAATTTCAAAATAGATGATTGTTTACCATATTAGGTTATCGGAGAAAATCTTAGTGTGATGTTTGTTCATGAAGAATTATATTATATTTATATCCTTTTTTAAAAATGATATAAAACTATAAAATTAGACGCCTTAAATTACCATTAAAATGTTTTCCCTACATGTTTTTTGTTCTAGCCAATGAAACTTTCAATTTTATTACTTCTGCATTTTTATGGCATCTTCCACACCCACCGCCACCCCCACTTGTTGAAGGTGGTAACAAAGTAAAATTGTGATTTAGTGTGTACTAGGGCAAAAGTTCTCAAAATATGTTTGTAGCATTAGCCACTCTCACCCCCATTAAACGTCAGTCAGTCGAAAAGGTATTGAAGTGATACATCTTTTTATGGGTTTTTGGATCAGACGGTTTCAAATATTATATCAAAACTCTATGATCAATAATTCCCACATGCTGGAATAGAATGCAAACATGATATCAAGATGCCTGTTTTTAAAGATACTTGGAGGGGACATCTGGATGTGGAAGTAGCGATTCATTAGGCAGCGGTTTTTTTGTTGAAAGTTTATTTATTTTGGATAACGGAAAATATATTTCAAAATATCAAAAGTTATAACTATATATGCATAATATTTACGCACATAATAAAAATGGAGATGTGGAAAGAGGATAAAAACGGCGTTATAAATATGATCATGTTTGGTCATACAGATGCCAAATGACTTTCCATACTCCCAGTTCAGTTTTAGCATCACTTTACCAGATATCCTCTTTATTGCGCAATGGAACCAAGCCATCCCACTTCTGTCGTTCAGCTGGAAGTATAGCCCGAAAAGCATTACAAAGTCTAGAAGCTCTTAAACTTATCGAGAAGTCTGCAGATGGTGGTAGAAAACTTACCCAACAAGCTAGGAAAGATCTTGACCGAATTGCAGAGCAAGTTAAAGCAAAGGAACGGAAAGCTCTTAAGGCTTCTGCCGTTCTCGCTCTGTAAATGTATAAATGTAAATGTATTGTCGTTTACTTACCATATAATCCATTACCCATGCATTCTGGAATTTCATCGAAGGCATGCTTCCCCACCAATACCTTTCCATTATTTGGATCGAAGTAAACAATGGACGGAATGACACGTAGACCGTCTTCATCTGGAATGATCTCAACTCCCTTGCCCTTTCGATAAACAGCCGCGCAGGAGAAGGTTGTACCCAAATCAATTCCAAGTACAGGAGAGGACATCTAAAAATGAACAAATTGTTTTAAATGGCATGCAATACACACATACCGGCAAATTTAAAGGTATGGAGATAAATTGGCATAAATTTCTCATTACAATGTTGGTATAGGACATAGGACAAAAAAGCCCCAAAACTCCGCAGACATCATTGAGTACCTAGCGCTACTAGCCTTTGCTCGAAAACACTAAAACAGAAATGCTGATCAGTAGTGGTGTCAAGTTTTGTTCGTGGATGAGAAACTTTTCTGTGTAAATTTGATTAATGGTGGGGAAGTAGTGTATCGACGTCCATGAGAACAAAATATACAGTTGACTTTTACTCCTACTGTCTCTTTCGGTGGAGGTTTAATTATAGTGTGGTTTAATTGTAGTGTGTGAGGTTTAATTATAGTGTGTGTGGCATATGTTTAGCAACACACACAAACTTGGTGGTGGTGATTGATGGCAGTACTTTAACTGCAGATTGAGGACACGGGATATTCCACAGGATCATGTATCTTTCGTTCTCACCATTCTCATTATGTAACTGCCTTTATAAGAATCGAGTGGAGACACCAACAATTATTTGACCTGTATGTTCCACGAACTTGAATACAATTGAATATGTATGAAGTATGCTAGGGGTAAATAAGGGAAAACAATTAAAGCAAGCTCCTAGAAGGCAAGGCCTCCCCCCCCTTCCCATCACCCCCACATCATTATTAAAGGGGTTGAATAAAATTGAGATATTCACTTGAAATTGGTGCATATATCTATTATAACAACATCTGGATCTAAAATATATTTGAATGAATATGATTCCGTTGAGTTCCGGATGATATTAAGTGTTAATTGGGAAACACAACCTTTATTTTATATCGTTCATCCATTTTTGTCCGGAGGGACAAACATTGTTCTTTGTATTTTTGATACGTAGATATTAATTAGTTAGTTATGAAATCATGTACAAGGTATTCTATTGTCGATTATTATGACAATAGAATTTAAATCAACATCAGCTTATTTTGTTGAAAGTTAGTCAGAATCAAATTCCGACCGAACTGTTTGGTTTTTGCTTGTAATAGATATAGATATATGAATGTCACCTACGATAACACTTAGATGTCTGTACAGATAATCTAAATATAATAAATTTCCTGAGAAAATGTCGAATCTGAGTAATAATGTTATTATCGTACCATTTTTGCAATCAAATATTTAAAATAATTTGATTACTGGCGCTAAAAATACGATTAAGCCGCATACAATGTGACCCACTTTGGACTGAAACGTCCTTGTAAGAAATATGTTATTACCCGATAAAATAGGTTTTTCCTTAAATATAGACCATCAAATTTTTTTTTTTTAAATTAGTCGTAGTAATGGCTATGGAATGCACTCACTCCATTAGCTCTATCAAAACATGTACTTTATGATTTATGACAAGAATGTAGAGATTAATTTGAATTTTTCAAGGCCTACTATGATTCTTTTCAATGTCAAAAATGCACGAATTTGGTTAGCGATTTTTCACCTCTTCGCAAAATTGTGGGAGGTTACTAAAATTGGTTCAAAATCGAAAATTAAATAAAATCTTTACGTTTTGAGATCCCAGGAATCCAAAAAACTGGTTTTTGAAAAATGCCTGTGTGTGTTAGCACGATAGCGGCAAAATTGTTAAACGAATTTGGATGAAACCTCGCATGAGGGTTTCTTTAGTGCTCTAGAAGATCTGAAAAGGTTGGTTGAGATCGGGTTACGTTTAGTGCCATTTTGGACAACTTGTTTATTTTATTATTATTTACAATTTGTAATCGAGCAGTGAAAAGCAGTTAAAATTACGATTTCAATTTCTAAGAAATTAGACAAATTCATTTTAGAATTTCAATTTGCTAGCATAACCAGAATTCAGGTTATCGAAATAATGCACAGATTTCATTAATATTTTTACACATAGTTTTTCCAAATGTTATGAATCTTTCGACTTCCTATATTTGTATGATTTAATGAACATTATTAATAAACTATTTTTATTATGAATTACAATATTTCGTTATTGCGTCAAACAAGATTTATATCACTTCTTTTTCATTTTTTTCCAGTGACTTCTTCCTTTGATTTTTCACATCCTCGGGCCCGAAGTGCGAAGTACTCTTTTTTCTTCTGCGTAATTAGTTCGGTCTGTCTGTCTGTCGGTCTGTCTGTAACTTTTTTTTGTCCGCACGTTTTCTCTGGAACGGTTTAAGATATTGACTTGAAATTTTGTACACGTATATATTATAACGAGATCTGGAACTGGATTGTTTTTTGAAGATATCCGGTGAAGGGTTGGGGGTTAAAATTGGGTAAATAGGGAGAAATATGTAAAGCAAGCTGGTAAGAGTATAGAAACTTGAAATTTGATGTATGTACTATAAGCCAAGGCCCCAAAATTTATTATAATATTTTTGAACCCCCCACCACCCCTACTCCATTATTAAAGGGGTTGATAAAATAAAATTGAGATATTCGCTTGGAATTTGGTAGACGTATATATTATAACGACATCAGGAACTAGATTTTATTTTGAGATGATTCCGTTGAAGGGTTGCGGGTTAAATAGGGGTTAATAGGGGAAAATAAGTAAAGCAAGCTGGTGATAGTACAGAAACTTGAAATTCGGTGTATGTAGTAGAAGCCAAGGTATCGGATTATTTATATTATTTTTCAACCCCCACCACCCCTACTCCATTGTTAAATGGGTTGATAAAATAAAATTGAAATATTCACTTGAAATTTAGTACGCGTATGTATTATAACGACATCTGAAACTAGATTATATTTTGAAACGATTCCGTTGAAGGGTTGGGGGTTAAATAGTGGTAGATAGGGGAAACTAAGTAAAGCAAGCTGGTAAGAGTATAGAAATTTGTGATTTGGTGTATATACTAAAGGCGATGGCCTCAGATTTTTCCATAATATTTTCCATCCCCCATCACCCCAGTCCCTTATTAAAAGAGTGTGAATTAAATTTAGATTTTCACTTGAAATTTGTTACACGTATAACGATCTTAAACTGGATTATATTTTGACATGATTGCGTTGAACGAGTGGGGGTAATTGGTGGTAAATAGGGAAAAATAAGTACAGCAAGCTGGTAAAGGTACAGAAACTTGAAATTCGGCGTATTTCCTGGAAGCCAAGGCTTCATATTTTTTAGTAATATTTTTCAACCCCCACCACCTTTAATCCATTATTAAAGGGGTTGATAAAATTAACTCGAGATATTCACTTGAAATTTGGGACACGTATGTATTATAACATCTGGAACTAGATTATATTTTAAGATGATTCCGTTGAAGGGTTGAATAGGAGTAAATAGGGGGAAATAAGTATATCATGCTGGTAAGAGTACATAAATATGGGATTTGGTGTATGTACTAGAAACCAAGGTCCCAGATTTCTTTCTAATATTTTTCAAACACCACCATCTCCGCGCCATGAGTAATGGGTTTGATAAGATAAAATTGAGATATTTACTTGAAAGTTAGTACACGGATGTATTGTAACGACATCTGATTGAGATGATTCCATTGAAGAGGTGGGTCGTGGTAGGTTGTGAATAAGGGAAAATAAGTAGGGTAAACTAAAAACTTCATTTTTAACGTATTTGGTAGAAACCATCGCCTCAAATTTTTGTATGACATCTGCTCCAAATATTATTAAAATTCTATGACCAATAATTTTCACATACTAGAATGCAAATCTAGTCAAAATGTTTCCTTTAAAGTGACTAATGAAAAATCTGGATGTGGAAGTAGTGATTCCTTAGGCAGCGGTTTTTCTATTGAACTTTGAATTGGCTTTGGTTTCGACCATACTCTTCACGGTCGTAAGTGTTACAATGAGAATTATCAAATGAGAAATAGATAAATCCAATTAGAATGTCTGAATTGCTAGCATAACTAAAATAGAGGTTATCAAGAGAATATAAAGATTGGAAATTAATAATTTTATAGATATAGTCGAGTCCAATTAGGTTTTTACCTCGGAACCCGTCTACAGTGAATGGATATTCCTGAAAATGTTCGCATCTAGTTTCTAATACTTAATACAAAAAACTTTATCCTTTAGAAATCGTCGCTTTTTACTTGACAATATCATGAAAACTTATATTTTCCAAGTTATAGTGATTTGAATATTACGATTTTAGCTTTAAAAAATTGGTACCCTGAGACTGTTTTTCGTAAATAACTCAAAAGTCTTACATTTATGTAAGACGTAATGGTAAGTCGTATGGTACAAAAAATTAGATTATGAAATTACAAATTTTTATTTTTATTTCTGTTCGATGGCTAGTTCTTTGACAGGATTTTTTTTTCTATCCATACAGCTTGAAAGACAACAATGTCATGTGCAAAATAATGAGAGGTTTATAAATACTTCCACATCCATAGTGGATTGGAAGTATAGTACTTAATCGTAAAACAAATTAAATTTTTTTTTTTCCTTAATGTAGGTTTAGAATGTCATGAAACGTCGAATTTTTTTTTTTTTTTCTTAGAGAAATTCGGGATTTTTCTGCTGTCCTTCGTCATGTAATGGAAATTCAAGAGATCTGGATCGGTTTTTATTAATATATAGCATTACTAACACGCTCTAATTACACAGGTTTACAAAAAAAAAGTGATCTGGGGTCAGACCATACGTTTCTTACGTATTTTTCGACGCCGAATTGGAATCTATTTTTAGTTTTGCTCTACCACGTCAGGATTTTGAGATATCCTAACCTAAAAATGCAATAACCCGGTTTTTTGACATATTTGAGGTCATATTGCTTTGCGAATTTTCTTGTCTCGAAAAGCCATGTATGGGATCTTAAAGTACAAATCTTCCTCTTTAAAATGCCGTAGAGTTTGCTCAAATATCTTTTTTTTTCCTGAGATATCGAATTTTTAAAATTGTCTGTTTATATCATATCTTTCCCAATACATTTAATTAGTACGGAAACCTTATAGTCATTATTTAAATTGCAATATCTCGGCAAAAAAAAGAAAGATATTTGAGCAAACTCAACGGCATTTTAAAGGTGAAGACTTGTACTTTAAGATCCCACATATGGTTTCTTGAGAAAAAAATTCAGCTACATAACCTCAAATATGTCTAACTTTTAGGTTAGAATATCTCAAAATCCTGACGTGATAGAGCAAAACTAAAAATAGATTCGAATTCAGCGTCGAAAAATACTTAAGAGACGTATGGTCTGACCCCAGATCCAGACAACTTTTTGTGTTATTAGACATTTTTAAAGCTGTCGTTTTTAAAAATATACTTTAAATTAAGAAAAATATTACATTTTTACTGAAAAAATCCCTTTTTTTGTAAATAACTCCAAAACAATTGCATGAAAATATGACAATACAGAAAAATAAAGCTTAAAAGGAGATTTTAATAAGTTTTTTAAAATACAGGGTGTAATTAGTTTCATGTCATTAAAAAAAAACTGCTAATAGGGACCGACTAGACAAACAGAAAATCTATATGACCTTTTTCTCTAGGGGCACTTTGAAAAAACTGACCTGGGTTTACATTTTTAATGTTATGGTAGGAAAGATTTGAGAACCACTGTTTTTCAGGGTCAATGGATGTTATAGTTCCGAATATTAGAAATAATAAAAAACTGTAATACCCGACTTGTGTTCTCGTCGGTAGAAGTGCGGCACTTTGATGGGATTATTTGTATCGAACTTTTTATACCACTAATTATGAAAATGTTAATAATTCCTTCTCTTTCGGCACAACGCAGGCATAGCATGGCCGCAGGGGTTTAAATAGGATTTGTTTACATGTGTTTTTTAATTTGGAACAAAGCTATTGTAGCTTTTATTGTCGTTTATAAGAATTTATAAAATTTAAAAGTGGTTTATTAACATTTGTAACATTGTGTTAAAAGCTTAAAAAATAGTAATTGTTTTATGAAATTGGAAAACGAACAGTTAGACGTCCGAGATACGATAACAGAAAATAGTTGTGTATTTTATTAAGTTAGGAAAAATATGATTCTTTTAACGAATTGAGCCCATAATTTTTCCTAATCAGGTATCGAAAACTAAAAATCAAGTCTTTGGTCTCTATGAAAATCAATGTAAACAATAATAAACAGATAAAAACAAGGAAACGAATACTAATAATAATAATAATCATACCTCTAATGCCCAATAGGTAACACCCAATAACTGAACAATTCTTGTGAATTTTTTACAAAAATTGTTCGAAATGACCTCCGTCTCCACGTATACACATTTCGGTACGTCGAACTAATAACATACTTACTCCGTTCAACACATTTGGTAAATTAGGATACTTTTTTATGGTTTCTATGCACATTAAAATACGTCGTTGCAATTGTTCTAAAGCTCTTCCGCACCAGCTGCATTTCCACCACTTTCTCCATGTACCAAGTCCATATCCGAGAGCTCTGGATAAGTGTAATCTCCCATAATGTCCAAATTCTGCGTTTTAAAACACCACACTAAACTATGAATTAACGTTATCAATAAAGAAAACAAAAAGAAACACTTGGTCCAAAATCCAAAAAGTAATACAAAAAGCACGAACGAGAAGTAGTGTCTTACGTAACCAAGTACTAACGACTTGAACGATAAGTCAATAAAATAAATCTTAACATAAGTGGCACAAAATTCAAAAAGAAAAGCAACAGACAAAACCAAGGAACGGGTACGTCGCATCATGCGTGCGTTCTTTACCAAGTAAGGACAAAACTGAAATTATTACTTGAGAATATTACAAGGGAGAGATAGCACGCCTAATAGGATAATTGGCCGCGAAGAAGCAAAAAACATGACGATGTCCTCTGTCGATCGCTTTTAACTGCTTTGTCGGCATACTTATTTGCAGGAGTGTCAGAGTATCTCATGCGACAAGACGCGAGGCAATAAAACCTACCCCAATATGCCAGCAGTTCTCAAACTAGGTTATTAAGTATTTTGGAAATGTTTGTTTATTTTTTTTTTCTCCAAAACTATAAGCTTTAGACCCCATGTTATATAAGGTTTTTTTTGTTTGTCTTGGCCCTTGCATATAATATAGTTATTTCTCAAGCTGTACGGGTAGAAAAAAAATCCTATCAGCGAGTACTTCAAGCCCTTTAATTTCTATTATATACATATCTTTGATATCATACTGATTATTTCCGACATTAACATACACACTTGAATTTTACAAAGTAATTAGTTGAAGACTTCAATTTTATAATTCAGTGAACTGCCACGTATAATGTTATGTTTTAAGGGCCGTTAATTTTAGTACACCCCTGTCTGAATGAGTCTTCTTGTCCCGCCCTCGGCTGTCCACGTTAACGTTTTCGGTCAAGTGATTACAAATTCCGACGGCCAACAAAAATCGATGTATCTCCATCATTTATTATGCGATTTCGACGATCCTTGTATTTAATTTGTGGTAGCACGATGAAATATACACTACCGTATTAACATTGTTGAAAAATGATTCATAAATTTATTATAAACAATTAAAAAAAAATATTTTTTTTTTTGCCAATTATTCGAGGAGCGTAATGCCGAATGAGTATTCTGGTTTGAAATTTTTGTAGTGCAAGTTAATGCTGAAGCTAGTGAAGAATGTTCTTTCATGATGTAGTTACAGAAGGTGCGATAAAAGTATAAGCTGTACGAAAGCATGAAACGGTTAATATAAGAAACCGACCCATCGGAGAAAATGGTGGTAAATATTCATGTGGTTTACAATAATGTGCCTAAAATTTTAACATTTTAACGTTCTATTTTCTTCGGTGGGTGTTTGTGGTTGAGTGGAAGAGCGTAGGTCCTCATACCCTGAGGATCAACGAACTCTGCCTTTTGATAGATGTATTATTAAATTATTACATTTTATAAATATGTTCTATTTTAGTATCTATCAATAAAAGCAATTATTATTATTATTATTATTACTATTATTATAATTTGTAAATTGCCGATTAACTTTTTTAACGTTATAGCATTTGGACAATTTTTTTTTTTAATTAAAAACTCAATTTCTAACTCGTGTGTTTTCATGTGTTTCATTTTAAACATCGCGCCGCGTTCATGAAAACAGGATTGATGAGAGGGTAAGGAGAAAGTGAGGAAGGAGAAAAGGAGCACACATTTGGCGAAATCGCATCATAAATGACGGAGATACATCGATTTTTTTTTGCCGTCGGAATTTGAAGTCGCCTGACAGAAAACGTTAACGTGGACAGCTGAGGGCGGGACACGAAGACTCACTCATACTTTGGTGTACTAAAATTAACATTACGTCCCTTAAAACAGAACATACGTGGCAGTTCACTGAATTATAAAATTCAAGTCTTCAACTAATTACTTTGTAAATTTCATACGTTTATGTTAATAAATAAACAAATGGTGTAGTTAACGACAAAAAAAATATTTCTGCTTCTAAATATCTTACAACAATCATTTTTTTTCTAAATGCATGTAAAAGTACTAGAATATGAAAGTTTTATGTCGATATGTTAATTTGTTATTAAGATATTCGCAGAAAACACTGCCCGAAAAAGTCGTACTTTTTCAAACGCCATTTTGTTTACGAAAGTATTAAAAAATTGTTATGCCAATACAGCACAGGCAATGAAGGCAACATTTTGTAAAAACCTCACAAAAATTAATAAAAGGATCATCTCCGGGATTTAAGTAGGTAATAACCTGTAGAATGAAATGATGCATTCTTTGCACTTCCAAGTTCCGGAAAAATTCAAAAAATTTGGAAAAACTATGATTTTCGGTTTTTTTGTTCTAGCGGCTAAAATAATGAAAGTACAAAAAAAGTTTTCGACAAAATTTGTTGCTCGTCTCTTTTTCTACAAAAATGGTCCTTACAATTTTTTCTCTTACTTAAGCCGTTTAGGAGATAAATCCAGTTTTCCGCTTATAGTTTTGAACCGCTCAGAAACGCGCGGAAAATGAGAATTCTCTGGGAGTTTCGTACGACCGGACACATCGATCGATAATTCTTACTATTCAGAGCCGCTAAAAAAATGAAAAGAACACAACATGTAGAGAAAAGTCTCAGCTTTAATGTAGAACTAATCACAAAATTCATAAAAAAATTATCATAGAGAAAAACGTATTAGAAGATTGCTTAGTAAACTTTATGCAGTTGATTTATTCATATCTTTGAGTTGTATCCATCCTGTCTATTTCTCCCGTAGCAATGGGTGTTTTTCACTGCATGGATTCGATTCCACGCGCTTTATCCTATATTTTGTGAAAATTTCATTGAAGAATTTTAAGAAACAAATAAGTTGTATATGTCTTACTGTATGATTGTGCATTTTCTGAACGTGTATGAATAATGGAGACAAATTCAAAAAGTACTGCATGCATTTAAAAAACTCTTAAGTCTTTCGAAAGAATATGTTTTATTGTACCTATAGTCCAAAAATTAAGATTGTGCTATTATTATTAATTAAGATATAGCGAATTCAACTCCTAAATTTGGAGGTTATTGATCGATGAGAAATATACCCTCTACTTTGATCGCAAGGCATATTTTTCCAACAAAAGTAATTGCAATAAAATGTTAATTGGATTAATATATCATTATATAAGAATATATAAGCAAAATGAATTATCATTCTAACGACTCCCGGCAAAGATATGAAGAAATCTGTGGATCAACTGTACAAAGTTTACTAAGCCACCTTCTGACACTTTTTCTCTTTGATATTTTTTTTTATGAAGTTTGTGATTAGTTTCACATTAAAGCTGAGACTGTTCTCTACATTTTATGTTATTTTCATTTTTTTGGGGGCTCTGAATAGTAAGAATTATCGATCGATGAGTCCGGTCGTACGAAACTCCCAGAGAATTCTAATTTTTCGCGCATTTCGAAGCGACTTAATACTATAAGTGGAAAACCCGATTTATTTTCTAAACGGCTTAAGTAAGACAAACATTTTTAAAGACCTTTTTAGTAGAGAAGGAGACGAGCTACAACTTTTGTTGGAAACTTTTTTCTCTAGTTTCATCATTTTGGAAGCTAGAGCAAAGAAAACGAAAATCAAAAGGTTTTTCCAAATTTTTTTGAATTTTCCCGGAGCTTGGAAATGCAAACAATGCATCATCTCATTCTCTAGATTATTACCTACTTAACTCCCAGAGATGATCCTTTTATTAATTTTTGTTGAATACCTTGTTGTTACCCTAAATGGCTAATTTACCTGTACTAATAATGTATTCGTAAACTAGACGCCACAACGAAAAAAAATTAGCTCCGGATGAGTCATTTTTGATGACGGAAACTGGGTCAGATTGAATTAAACATCTGAGACCTTTTTTATAAACAAATGCATTTCCTCGAAAATTTGTAAATATTCTTTGATGAAAATTTTATGGTAGCTTCAGGGTTACATGAAACATGTTTCAACCAAGTTTTGAGGATTCAGGAATTTTTTTCACGTAATTAAAAATTATTGAAATTTTAGATATTTTTTGACAGTTTTTTTCGATTATTTAAAAAAAATATTAACCAATTTAAATGACTCGTGTACCACATTAACTGTCTTTATATTACCTACTAAACGTATAACATCAAATATGACTATTGTCAATCGGCTTAGAGCTACGCTTAAAAAAACCGAATTTTCGTGATTTTCTCGCAAAAGAACGTTAATTAAAAAATGTTTCCCCACTTTAAAATGGGAGGAAATTAACATGTATGCTCCTTATCAATAAATACGTCGACTAAACCATGTGGTTACCTGTAAGGACTTTCATCCAAAATTAGCCTTCCCATGAGCTAATTCTACTGGCCTATTGTACTCAGTATTAAAAACTAAATGCAAAAATATGATGAAAATCCATTATTTTTTAGAGAAAATATTTGGCTATATTGTCAAGTGACAGCGTATGCCTATTATAGAAAATTTCAAGGCACCAACTCAGTTAAGGTAAACAATGTAAATAAGTATACCTATTTGGTATATCCAATATAGAGAGAAATTATGTGCTCAGTTTATAAATAATCGCTGCATGAATCACAGAATGTATATTTGTTCTGATTACCTACCTCGATATAAGAAGTCTCGAGCAGTAACTAATCTCTTCACTTTAATGATAAGCTCTTAGCGTAACTTGCGAACCTCCACGGAAACTATCAAATCACTCATACATTCTTTAATTTCTTTAAATTTACACTAATATCCACAAAATGCACAATCAATCACGATATTTTGCGACCATTGTATGCAGTAAAACGAAATATATTTTTTATCTAATCAGCGAGAGATATTTGTACGCCTGTGAAGAAATATCGTGAACTGAGTCATTTGCCAAGCATATGATGATAAGACGAATTTAATGTTTTTTATATAGTAATTAATGAGAGTTGTTTCTACAAATCACAATCGCGGCATAGATAAATGCTAGTGTGCATTCCTGGTTGCGGGCGAGGTTGGAGTCCCACTTTCTGTGGTTTGACTTCGCACCAAAGAAACACAACAGACTTAGGCCTCCGTAGACCAAGCGCCAGATAGTTTATGTAATGAAGGCAGAAAAAGTGTAAATATTTCATACAAAGACGAGATTAGAATGCTGAATGCTGAACAAGATGCAAGTAGTGGGAGAAGTCCGCCGCAACCCACTGAAAAGGCCAAAAACCATTCCCTTTATGTTTTCATATACAGGGTATAATTATTTTCATGTCATTAAAAAACTGGTAATAGGGACCTACTAGACAAACAAAAAACCTATATGACTCTAGGGGCACTTTGAAAAAAACTGACCTAGGTAGAACATTTGAATGTTAAGGTAGGAAACATTTGAGAACCGCTGTTTTTCAGGGTCAATGGATGTTATAGTTCCGAATATTAGAAATAATAAAAAACTGTAATACCCGACTTGTGTTCCCGCCGGAAGAAGTGCGGCACTTTAATGGGATTACTTGTACCGAACTTTTTATACCACTAATTATGAAAATCTAAATAATTCCTTCTCTTGCACAACGCAAGCATAGCATAGGCCATAGCCCATTAAATAGGATTTGTTTACATGTGTTTTTTAATTTGGAACAAATTTATAATAACAGCTACACTATTGTTGTCGTTTATAAGAGTTTATACAATTTAAAAGTGGTTTATTAACGTTTGTACCATTGTGTTCAAAGCTTAAAAAATCAGCAATTATTTTATGAAATTGGAAAACGAACAGTTAGACGTCCGAGATACGATAACAGAAAATAGTTGTATATTTTAAGTTAGGAAAAAATCTTATTTTTTAACGAATTGAGCGCATACATTTTCCCAATCTGGTATCGAAAACTAAAAATCGAGTCTTTGATCTCTATGAAAATCAATGTAAACAATAATAAACAGATCTAATCAAGACAGTGAATACTAATAATAATAATAATCATATCTTTAATGCCCAATAGGTAGCACCCAATAACTGAACGATTCTTTTGAATTTTTCACAAAAATTGTTCGAAATGACCTCCATGTCCACATATACACATTTCGGCACGTCGAACTTACGACATACGCACTCCCTTCAACACATTTGGTAAATTAGGATCTTTTTTTATGGTTTTTATGCACATTAAAATACATAGTCCAAAATCTGCGTTTTAAAACGACACACTAAACTGTGAATTAACATTATCAATAAAGAAAACAAAAAGAAAAACTTGGTCCAAAATCCAAAAAATAACACACATAGCACGAACGAGAAGTAGTGTTTTACGTAACCAAGTACTAACGACTTGAACGGCAAGTCAATAAAATAAATCTTAACATAAGTGGCACAAAATTGAAAAGAACAAAAGCGACAGACAAAACCAAGGAACGGGTAGGTCGCGTCGTGTATACGTTGTTTACCAAGTAAGGACACAAACTAAAATATTACTTGAGAATATTACAAGGGAGAGTATAGCACGCGTAATAAGATAATTTGGCCGCGAAGAAGTTAAAATATTGGCGGTGTCCTCTGTCGGTCGCTTTTAACTGCTTTGTCGGCACGAATGTCAGAGTATCATGTGCGACAAGACGCGAGGCAATAAAGCCTACCGCAATATGTCAGAAGTTCTCAAACTATGTTGTTAAGTATTTGGAAATTTATGTTTATTTTTTTTCTCCAAAAAAATTTGTTATACACAATATGCCATAAAATTAGACGAAAATGGTTACTCGGGAGTTTTTGGGGTTGCTGATTACCAATCTGAAGTCTAATTTGGGAAATTCAAAATGGCGGACCGGAAATCGGGCCGTTTTCTATAAGAAATGAGAGATATGGTAAATTCAAAATGGCGAACTGGAAGTAGAGTCAATTTATCAGGAAAAATTCATATTTTTTTCGTTCTTGGGCTGAAAATTAATACTGGAGGGTTTTTGAGGTCGCTGATTACGCATCAGAGGTCCGTAACTCAAAATAGCGGATCGGAGGAACAGTCAATTTCTCCGGAAAACCTCGTATTTTTTACTTTTTTGGGCTGAAAGTATGAAAAATACGAGTATTTTCTGAAAAACATACTACTTCCGGTCTTCCATTTTGATTTTTTCCTAACTGGACATCAGATTCGTTATCAGCGATAACGAGAACCCCCGAGTTCCCACTTTCAGCCCAAAATAGAAAAGAGTGCTCATTTTCCGGAGAAATGGACTGTAATTCCGGTTCGCCACTTTGTATTTCGTAAATTGGACTTCAGTAATCATTTTCGTCTATTTCTGTGGCATATTGTGTATGATAACAAATTTTTCAATTAATTAAATTAAATTGGCCATTAATATTAGCCAATTATTGGTCCAAAATTTAAACCAAACGTTTCCGCCAAAAAATAAAAGGTACTGTTTTTTCTAAATGCCTTTCTGAACTCCTTGCAACAAGAATGAAGCCAATTGATCCTATACCCTTTTTTTTTTAGGTGAAATTCCAAAATGACGCGACTAATTGTCGATCACCGTATAGTTGCATTATTATAAGATATTTGTAATAGTGAGTCAGGTAAACAATCGATTACTTACATTCGAAGTAAGCGCGTAACATATATGGTTAACTATATCCGTATACGGATATCGTTTGCAATATTCAAGCACGGTTTTGGGTGTTATTCTGTCACATCAGGCATTGATTTATCCTGGTAGCTCTACACTAAATTTTTAAACTGACAATAGAAATACTATAACTCAAATTAATTCGTGTAGATAAGGTACCGTTGAATTTAAGTGCACCATTTTGACCAGTAATCAACGCACTTTCCATTTTACAATTAAATATGTTTGCAGGTAGCTTCGTAATGTCTGGAAAGGGGTTGCACATTTCAACACTTATCCAAGATAGTGGGTTGACTTCACTTATGCGTTCCCTGAATTTATTTTGGAAATTCGAATGATGGGTAGACGTTTTTGTATTTTTCGTTGATACGTTTTGTGTTTCAGCGAGAAGGTGCACATGAGTAGTTGAGAGTTTTACAGAACGGTTCTAAATATGGTTATTTTAAATAATTTGAATAAATGGTTTCAATTTGAGTTAGTAATTTTAATGCAGAGAGGTGACTAACAAAATATAAGCTTTAAATGATATTCTCAACAAGAGTATATCTGTTTGAAGTGAATCTACCTCAAATTTTAAAGAATAGGAGTTAGTTTCCGCTCCACTATACACGATTCTTTTATTAAAAAAAAATAATGTAATAATAATAATAATAATCATAATAATACATGTATTCACCAGTACAAAATACTTATCAAAAAGGGACAAATTTGGCACATATAGTCGTTCTTCCTTTTGCCCCACACACATACAAACACAAAATAAATACTATTTTACCTAAAAAAAAAAACGCTGTCTAAGGAATAACTACTTCCACATCCAGATATTTCATCCAAGTCATTTTAAAGGAAACATCTTGACTAAATTTGCACTCTAGTATGGTCATAGAATTTTAATAATAGTTGGGGCAGATGTCAAAAAAGTTTGAGGCGTTGGTTTCTACCATGTGCGTTAAAACTGAAGTTTCTTGTTTGGCCCCCTTATTTTCTGCTGTTTACAACCTACCACCTCCCTCCCCTTCAATGGAATCATCTCAACCAGATGTCATTACAATACATATGTGTACTAACGTTCAAGTGAATATCTCAATTTTGTTTTATCGACTCCTTTAATAATGGAGGGGTATTGGGAGGTTGAAAAATATTATAAAAAATCTAAGGCCTTGGTTTCTAGTACATACACCGAATTTCAAGTTTTTGCACTCATACTTACTTACTTTCCCCAATTTAACCCTATTTATCTCCCAACCCTTCAACTAAATTATCTCAAAATATGATCTACTTCCAGATCATAATAAATACGTGTACCAAATTTCAACTGAATATCTCAATTTTATTTTATCAATCCCTTTAATAATGGAGTACGGGTGGTGCTAGGTTGAAAAATATTATAAATAACCTGAGACTTTGGCTTCTAGTATATACACCGTATTTGAAGTTTCTGTAATCTTACCAGCCTGCTTTACTTATTTTGCCCTATTTACCCCTATTTAACCCCCAACCCTTCAACGGAATCATCTCAAAATATAATCTAGTTCCAGATGGCATTATAATACATACATGTACCAAATAACAAGTGAATAAATATCTCAATTTTATTTTATCAACCCCTTTAATAATCGAGTAAGGGGTGGTGGGGGGATGAAAAGAATTATACAAGATTTTGAGGCGTGTCTTGTAGTACATATATCAAATTTCAAGTTTCTGTACTCTTACCAGCTTGCTATACATATTTCCCCTTATTTACCCCTAATTACCCCCAACCCTTCACCGGATATCTTCAAAAAACAATCCAGTTGCAGATGTTATAATATATATATGTGTGTACAAAATTTCAAGTCAATATCTTAAACCATTCCGGAGAAAAAGTGCGGACAAAAAAGTTACAGACAGACCGACAGACAGACAGACAGAATTTTTTTTTCGCTCAAATTTAAAATATCGACGTTTCACGACATTCTAAACCCACTTCAAGAAAAAAAAAAAATGAAAATTTGTTTACGATTACTATACTTCCAATCCACTACGTGGATGTGGAAGTAATAACGAATTATTTTAACTACCTGTTTAAATTTTTAAGGAAATAAAGAAAAATATATACATAGGTGTACCTGTGTTCAAGTTCAAGTTCAATATCATGTCAGTAGTGTATCTAAAAACATACTATTCATGTATATCCAAATATTGGTATAATTCTTATCTCAGACTTACTCTGTTTTTAATAATTAGCGACCGCGGGCAATTGAGAGGTCTCAATTTTTTTTAAATCTATGGATCTTAACAATTCCTAGACTGTTAGTAACATGCCTGAACGACCTTTCCCGATGATATCCTTAATACCCCCATGATTGTGTACACATAATTTTAGATTAAACTTCTGTGTTTACTTCTATAAAATATCGGTCAGTTTTGAGCAAATAATTAGTCACTGCCAAATAATAAGATTAAATCAAAAAGTTATGTCTTTTAATGAACAATGGTCCGTCAAATACTACTCACGTTTTTGAGAATTAGGAAAAAGTATATTATACAACGAACTAAGTACCAATTTTCCACGAATACGAAAGTTTACATTACGAACCTGGGTCATTGCTGCAAACTTTCATACGAGAGACATTCCGTGAGTGGGTAAGCTATGAGACCTTCACACCAAAATCTCATGTTTTTTCTTATAGAGGTTCATTCTAGTTTTTTAAGTAATGATGTCTACTTGATGAGCGAAACCGCGGTTCATCATCGGGTATTCAAACAGCTTTTAGCAGAGCAGACTAAAGATTTTAATAGGTTTGCATTAGTCTTGGTACAGCTTTTTACAAGTCTGTATTTTACTAGTACATATTTTCATAGGTCTGTTCTGTTACTGAAACGGGTCATAGAACTACTAGAAATACACCCTATGATGAATTGCAATTTCGCTTATCAAGAAGGCATCATCGGTTAAAAACATTATGGTAAGTATATTACTTTACACACATCGTTCGAAAGAGAGTTATATTTTCGTATACATGCTCCTTTAAAACGTTTATAAGCAAAAAACTGAAAAGCTTTCTCTATATCGGTAGTTTCATGGTGAAGTTATCGTGTAGTAATTGAAGCATCGGATTAGAAAGTGGAAAAGAAACCATTTATCTTCAAAACTAAGCGAAATAATGGTGATATATCATGATTGTGTTACATCCGGTATACAAAGTTCTAGATACTAACCAATTAATAGTTAAACAACAACGTCATAGAAAAGAAACAATTATGCAAATTTGAGATTTCAATATTTCAACTATTGATATTTTGAACAAAACCAGATAGACAGAGGCAAAAAATTTGAATGGATGTCGTCAAAGACCTAATGGGAACGAGCTTTGGTGATGTTGTGCCCCTAACAAACAACCGCAACAAATGGCGTGATACCGTTAAATATGCCATACAGCAAACGGAGGCCAACTATCATGGATCACACATTATCTAGTAAATCATTGTGAATAAGAAGATTAGAGAGAACAGCGTTTCAGTACCCTCTGATGCCAACAATCAAACTACACGGTTTTATAGTAAACGTGTCAAATAAATCTAAGATTTTTCTTCCATTCCTACAAGGTATTTAAGATGCACTGGGAAGATAATCCATTTTGTACGGAAGCTTATAAAAGCAAGAAAACTGGGAAGCTTATAAAAATATTCGTAATTTCGCCTTAGCATCGGTGCGGAGAGAAAAAGCCGCGTATTTAAGTTCGTTACAAAATCAAACTTCTAATCGCGAGTTTTGGAAACGGCTACAAC
Organism: Stenurella melanura; assembly: GCA_963583905.1. Taxonomy (NCBI): domain Eukaryota; kingdom Metazoa; phylum Arthropoda; class Insecta; order Coleoptera; family Cerambycidae; genus Stenurella; species Stenurella melanura. Next base: position 3,336,730 of record OY757309.1, read on the forward strand.
AACTAAATATTCGATTTAAACGTGATAACATCATACCTCCTAATCTACAGAATGCTGCAGATATTAACGACTTCTTTCTTAGTGTATTCTGCAAGAACGATAACTGCAATAGGACGATAAACTTCTATGCTAACACCAAATTTAAAGATAATTTACTGTTCACCTTCACACTTGTTACTACCGATACCGTTTATAATGCTATTAAGAGTATAAAGTCGAACACTGCCGGAAAAGATAAAATAACTCTAAACATGTTAAAATTATGCATCCCAATAATCATAAAGCATATCACTCATATTATTAATTGCTGTCTTGAACAGGGTTACTTTCCTACAGAATGGAAAGATGCAATTATCTGTCCAATACCAAAAACAGCAAATCCTACAACCGTGGAGGATCTGAGGCCTATCAGCTTGTTGCCAATTCTTTCCAAAATACTAGAAAGAATAGTTCACGACCAGATTACCGAATATCTTTTACTGCATAACTTATACCCATTACATCAATCGGGATTTCGTAAAGCACATAGCACCACTACTGCTTTGTTGAACCTTAGTGATAATATCATCAGCGCACTAGACAAACGTATGGCAGCTATTCTTGTATCCCTAGACTACTCCAAGGCATTTGACACCATTGATCACACGCTTCTTTGTGCAAAGCTAAATTACTATGGTTTCGACGCGATATCCCTGCGGTTTTTCAATTCTTATTTGAGCGAACGTCGCCAATGCGTATCAGTCGCAGGAAATATATCTGATTTTAAAATTATCTCGTCAGGTGTTCCTCAAGGGTCCATTCTTGGTCCTCTTTTGTTTCTTGTATATACAGCAGATATATTTAATGTAGTAACTAGTTCGCATGTGCAAGCATATGCTGACGATACCCAACTTCTTCACTGTTTTGAGCCATCTAATGCAGCTATTGCCACTAATTTGATCAATCAAGATTTAGACAACATCTATCAATATTCGCATCAACATAACCTTAAAATTAACCCTACCAAATCCGTTGTTATTCTATTCTGCTCAGAACATACTCGAGATCACTTAAAGGCTTCTATTCAACTAAATATTCATCAAGAAAATTTGTCATTTTCTACTCATGCCAAAAATCTTGGGATAATAATAGACGAAGAATTACGTTTTATGCAGCACATAAAATTCTTTTACAAAAATTTTACTCCCGGCTAAAAGTACTGTATGCAAACAGGCATATCTTGAACTTTAAACAACGTAAAAAACTTTGTGAAACTTTAGTCATGCCTGTATTCAATTATTGCAATTTTGTGTATTTTTACTGCCTGGATCAAGCTACAAAAAATCGACTACAAGTTTTGCAAAACTGTTGTTGTCGTTTTATTTACAACTTAAGAAAATTTGATCATGTTTCAAGCAAATATGTTGAGTTGCGTTGGTTAAAAATGGAACAACTCGTTAAATTCCACTATGCAGTTTTCTTATTTTCTTTAATAAAATATTCTATTCCAAGTTACTTAAAAGACAAGTTAATTTTCAGATCGTCAGTACATACTGTAAACATCAGACATCGGTACGTGCTAACAGAGCCACAACATCGTACAGCCCTCTTCCAACGTAGCTTTTCTTACACATCCGCAGCCTTATATAACTCTATTGATCCCATATACAAAAATTTATCGACAGTTAATATCTTCCGTAAAAAAATCAAAGCCTGGTTCATTAATTCCAACAAAAACTAGAATATATTCTTGGGCATCATTTTGCACTGTGTTTATGATCGATTTTTTATTTAGTTATTTTGAGTAATTAATTTTTTAGTATTTCTATAAATATATTTTATAAAGTGTATACCGTCCGCCTATTGCATTGGACTATTGCAATATTGTATTGTATTTTTGTATTTTAATGTTTTATTTTTAACTTAATTAGTTAGGTAAGTGATTTATAAGGTTAAGTGTAAGAATAGCCACATGGCTAAACTTCGCCTTGTAAATTGCTATTTGTAATGTACTTGTAAATGTACATCTACACTCTTTGAATAAAGCCGTTTATTATTATTATTATTATTATATTCAAAATGGGCTGTGTCATTAATGCGATAAATAAGGAAATTGGGCCTTAGAATATATCCTTGCGTAACCTGCTTTCGATAAAACTTAGTTGCCGTATGTTTTTGTTTGTTTTAACTTTTCGATAACAGTGTAGATATGTGTAAGAGATTCATCTACTGTGTCTATATCACACGTCTCTATAATAAATATAGATATTTATTTTATTTAATTACTAAAACAATTAAATGTAGACTATTGTGTTAATGATCGACGGGTGTTCACAGATATAACAGTGAAAATGAAGACTTTACCTGAATCGCCTCAAATTTATAACGGATGCCGAATTTATCAATATATTGCTGCTGTTATAGGTAAGTTAAATTAAATTGATCGATATGAAGAGTTTCTTTACTTTCATCGTCAGGAAATAAAGTAATGCTTGTAATCCCCGTAAGGAAAATAATAGAAATTCTAAGTTGCCTTCTGCATACAATCTTGCATCCCGTTCATCATATCAGGCCATGTTTATAATTTTTAAGTAAACTGGTGAACACTCAAAGCCTAACTTTCAGTCATTATTTTAAATCTTCCTAAATTTCAAGGACCAATATCGATGAGAACTATTTTTACAGTGCCTGAAAGCTCATTCCACTGCGTTTTCCGATTTTCCTCCCGAATATTACATTGCAAAACATCAGAAAATTTCCAAATTATATATTTATTAATAGTTATTTTAGTATTACAAATATTAAAAAATCAGTAAAGGTATTTAAACAGAACTTCCCTGTGTTTATACGGGGCGGTCTCTCTAAAAAAATGCAAATTACGAAGCGACACATGAGAATAATAATAAGAATGTAGTTATCACTCACAGTGTATTTTTAAGACAAAAAAGTTGGGCTACATTGGCGTTAAGAAATACTTACATACCTTATACCTCAACTTACCCGAAAATGTTTTTGGTGAAATCGAAGCTGATCCTTTTCTCGAGAAATCATCCGGAGAAGTTTAAAATCTGAAATTATCTGAGACTTAATTTTTAAGCACTGTAAACTGGTGCTATGTAAGTTATTATATTGCATTCTTATAATGTAAGTTATTACGAGAATTGTTCCAAATATGCTGAAAAATTACACATTTTTTTTGTTGCTTAAAAAAAAATAACATAAAAAAAGAAACTTATTCTTGTGATGAAAAATCACAACTTTATCGAAAATAAAGAGGATGTACCACTCTCAGCTTTCAATCCAGGACCAACGACGAAGACGTGGTAGTTCCTCTGGTTCCAAAAGGAAATAAAAAACCAAAATAAAATATAAATAAACAAACGAAGAAAAATTATTTATATGGACTTCTAGAATTTTTTTATATGGCTTGAGACATCATCATTTATTAAAAAACAAATTATTGACTTTAGATATGTAGTATATATTATGACCTATTTACATTTACTAAATTTACGTTTCTGTTACAGCTAATTTGGGAATAATGTGCAGTGAAATGCACTATGGGTGGACCTCGCATTACATCCCCGAACTTCGTTCGGGCAACTACACTTTCGAAATAAATAGTGAAGAGGCATCATGGTTGACGGTGATACCTCTAGTCGGAGCCGTATTCGGCGCATTCTTTAGCTGTTTATTTGTGGACATCCTAGGTCGAAAATCGCTGATAATATTTTCATCCCTGCCATTCATTGGCTCTTGGCTGCTCGTCGGCCTAGCAAGATCATCGATATGGATGTTTGTTGGGCGCTTCATGTCTGGAATTGCCGACGGTCTTTCATTCACGGTAGTTCCGATGTACCTTGCGGAAATAGCGCATGCTGAAATCAGAGGTCTGATCGCCTCATTCTGTCCGTTACTCATAGTAGTTGGCCTATTGCTGATAAATATTTTCGGGGCTTACCTACCTCTAGATACGACCGCTTATATAACAACTACGCTGCCACTTCTGCTGTTGATTACAATGCCTTGGATGCCGGAGAGCCCATATTTTTATTTTATTAAAAGGAATACCGACAAAGCAAGAAAGAGTCTTCAGAAATTTAATGGGATTGAGAATGTCAGCGCCGAGTTGCACAGGATATACATGGCAGTTAAGGAGCAGTCTGAGAATAAGGGATCCTTTCTTCAATTGTTTACTGTCAAAAGTGTCCGGAAGGGGATGCTTATTTGTATAGGTGTGTAGATACTAATATATAATTTATTTGGAGTTCTTTAAAGATATTTAGTTCAGTCAACACGATTGCCGACACATGTACTACAACGTAGGTAAACCCTGGGCTATTTTAAGTTTTTTTATGGTAGGTTTACAATTGCACATAATACATTAACATTACACATACTTACAGTGTATCTTAGCCTTGCGTCATTTAAATATCCTAGCGCTCCTACAGAGATATTGAAAATTTTCAAGAATACTTTGAAATATAAAGGAGGGTCCATTTAGACGTGATATCAATACTTTTTTGGCATTTGGCCATTAGCCAAACAGCCCACCACTGACTACAGAGGAAACGACTGAACCATTTACGTTTTCCACCACCACCATTTTCATCAAATTCATAACAAACGCACATAAAATCTAGAATCTGAAAGGAGTGCCAAAAATGCTAATACTTCGCCATGACTCAACTTTTATCGTGCAATGACGTTAAATTATAAGAAATTTTAAAACAGGTAAATACAAATTTTATGCTGAAATAATTCATATATAATTTTATTTTGACGTATTTAAAAATAACTTAATTTTGACACCTTGTACTCAAAAAACAGTTGCCTAAAGCTGAAGACAGATTTTCATTAATACCCCATTTTTACTTTTTAAGGAAAATTTACTACTAATTTTACTGTACTGAAGATTACTTAACATAAGTTACTTATTTCAGAAAACACTTAAATTCATCAAACGTCGGTTTTAGGTGTTATATACTTAAAGTACCTTTCATTACTGATTATTTAATAAATCTTGAAGTGAGTCAAATATACTGGCACCATTCATGATAGATAACCCATGATATTTGAAAAAAAAAAAAAATCGGTAAAGATGTTTACACAGAACTTCCCTCTTTATGTTTACAAGGTGGTCACTCTAAAAAAGTACTAATTACCAAACAGCATATGAGAATCATAATCGGAATGTAATTGCCACTATTATTACAAAGAAAACCTGATAACTTTTGGTCAAAGAAATATACAGAGTGGCCATCCGACAGCAAAAATTACATATTAAATGTGAAAGGCTTTATAAATTTCTAATATGAATTATTTCTTAAGTTGACTGCCCTGTATATTTTTCAAATAAACTATAATAGGTGTCTTTCTTGCCAATTGTGTTGCCAAATATTGTCACATTTATACTTGCACATTCACGTAGCGGAGTGGAAGTAAAGTAGTGGTTAAAACATTTTCCATATTTTTTTTTAAATATGCTAAATAGACCTGTTTTTAGTACAAACTCACCCATATCATGGTACCAATCCATCGCAGTCCCATAAATGGCGCATTTGAATCATCCTTAAAATCAGAATTCAAATATATAACAATATACCGGAGTGCTCCATTTAAAAAAGTTTGCGACGTCGCACCTAAATGGATTACCCTGTATGTTTTAGCAAATATTTAATTTGTATACCTTTGTGCTCGCGACTACTAGTCCACTGAAATTAGCATTTGACCTGAACAAAATTAGTAAAAATCTGATTTGTTTCACAGACGTTCTTTGAGGTGTCCCAAACCCAAATCCACAAAATCACAAAAATCCTAACATGGCTACCCAAGATATTGAAGGTCAAAATTTTTTACAAATATCTCGCGTCCTATGCATCGGATGCCCAAGAGGTCAACATGAAAGTTGTAGGGAATTAAATTATCTACAAGTCGTCTTTTTATGTTTTACCAACCCCGCCCCCTTTTCGAGATATTCAAGGTAAAATTTCAAAAACATTGTTTTTCGCGAATATCTCGCGCCAGAAAAATCACACAGCGATAAAATTAACACGATAGTTGTAGAGATTTCAATTATCAAAGTAAAGAAGACACATTTTTCCCCTAATATCTCGCTCACTATGCATTGGACCGCGACAAAGCCTACATATAATTATTTACAAAAAACGTTTTTTTGAATTTCGACCTCGAATAACTCGAAAAGGGCGAAGTTTTTGGAAAAAATGCAAAATACCAATCTTTTAGATAATTGAATTCTCTACAACATTCATGTTAACTTTATTGCTGTCTGAACTTTTGGCGCGAGATATTCTCGAAAAAACATGTTTTTGAAACTTTTGAATATCTCGAAAAGGGGGGGGGGGGTTCTTGTGGGTTTGGATTTAAGACAGCTCAAAGAAGGTCTGTGCAAAAATTCAGATTTTTACTAGTTTTGTCCAGGTTTCCTGATTTTTTGACTAATTTCCGTGGACTATACCCTGTTTTTATTTCTTTTTGTTGAAATAAGCCTAGAATGTCATAAAACTTCGAGATTTTAAATTTGAGTTTAAAAAAAATTTCGGTCTGTCTGTAACTTTTTTTAGGCGCACGTTTTCTTAGGAACGGTTTAAGATATTGACTTGAACTTTGGTACACATATGTCTTATACTGTTCCTGAGAAAACGTGCGCACAAAAAAGTTGCAGATCGACGCGACAGATAGAATTTTTTTCTTAGCTTTTATTAGAATCTCGACGTTTCATGGCATTATAAACCTATTATCATGACGAGATATGGAACTAGATTATATTTTGCGCTAATTCCGGAGAAAAGTTGGTAGTTAAATAGGGGTGTATAAGGGAAAATAAGTAAAGCAAGCTGGTGAGAGTACAGTAACTTGGAATTTTTAATATTTTCAACCCAAGTTAATTTGGGACTCGGCAGCGCCGAATATGGATCCGACAGCGTCCTATTATAGATTCGGCAGCGTCCTAATATGAATTCGGTAACGCGCGGAAATTGTCGTGGTATTCGGCAGCGCGAGGAGGTTACCTTGGTGTTCGGCAGCACCCGAATATGGATTATGCAACGCCCAAATATAGAATCGTCAGCGCCCGAATGTGAATTCGACACCGTTCTAATATGGATTCGGAAAGTCATGCGAAAATCCTCATTGGACTCAAGAAGCCCATACACAGCGACGAGGCAAAGTAAACGTGTGGGCCGGTATGATTGGTGATCGTTTATTGGGACTTTTTTTAAAGAAAATCTTACGGCCGCAAGATATTTACAGTTTTTGCGAGTTGAGTTCGTGCCAGCCTTAGCAGTTATGTTTCCGAACAATGAAGATGAAGATATTCCTGCTGACAACGTCTTCAGGGTTCCCACCAAACTGGAAAACATGGAAAACTTGGAAAAGTCAGGGAATTTAGGGTAGTTCAAAAAAAGTCATGGAAAGTCAGGGAATTTCATTAAATTCTAATAAAGTCATGGAATTGGCTATGTTATCTGAAAAAGTCAGGGGATTTACATTTAGTCTTACGTTATACATTGAAGAAAAAAGGATAAAATTCTGAATGATCCAAAAAAATGTTAAATATAAATTTAACAGATTTAGAATTGTTAACTTTAAATAAAATTGATATAGGATTTGCAACTCGTAAATTGATAAAAAAAATTGCAGGTTCAAAAAAAATATATTCTATAGAGAATGTAGGACTTTTCTAACAGCGTGTGTCTCGAAGATTTTTTCCAGATCTAATTTAAAATATGATATCGTTAACGGAATTTCATGTTTAAACCCTTCATTAATATGTAATTATCCAAAGAATGAACTTACACTAAAAATACTTTATGAAAAAGGAATTATTAATTTTTAATTTTGATGCCAGCTTTCGAATTACATTAAAAAAAAATGTAAGTCATTCTGGCCACTTTTTTGGCATCTATTTATAAGCCAAATGACAATACATGAATATTTTCGGCCATTTCAGGTAGACGAAAATTAACTTTCTTGTTTTTAAATTAAAGTTCTCGCAATTCTCTTTCTTTTCTGATAAATTGTTTTCAAAAATGTTTTGGCCAAAAGGCCGAAAAAATCCATTTGTTGTCATTTGGTTCATAAATAAATGACAAAAAGTGGCCAAAATTACTTTCACAGAAATTATTTTTAATCTCATCGGAAAGCTGGTGTCCCGATCTACATTTTGAAATAAAGTGATCCATTTTGGACATAATGGCACAAAATGGCGGGCAATTCAAATTTCACATAACAAATTCATTTGTGTCCACGTGGTTCAATATTTGGATTCCAAAATTACAGCGTGTTTTGTTTTCAACACAAGGTATATTTTCTATAAGTTTGAAACCGATCGGAACTCTAGACGCCCGGCCCCTTTGCGTTAAAATTAAAAAAAGAAAAACGCTTTTCAGCCAGCTGATTCAATTTTGTACGTTATGTTCGTACTCAAATGACCCAAAACCGCGGATTTGTTGGAATTTTAATTGCGAATCATAACATTGTTGTTACAAAACTATGCACATCAATGTCCTTTTTTACTCCACTATAAGGAATAAAGTAGGCTATGTTTTAATATTTTTGTATGGCAATATCATACAAAAATAAATGGTCAAAATTTGATCAATATTACTTATGTGATTTTACTCATTAAACATTTGTACAAAAATTTAACTGCTAAGTTCTTATCGAAAATGAAGATGGGTTAATCATATAAAATTTTTGAAAATAAGCCTATCTTCTCAAGCTACACCCCCTTAAGGGGGTATGCAAAAAACTGTTTTTAATTTCTATCTGAAAATAAAGTAATCGGAAAAAGACGAAATTCATCACATCGCGATTACTAAAGAAAAGGCATCTAACAAAATGATTTCATCCATCTAGCATGTATACGAAGGAGTGATATTAACTACCTTTCTTATAATGTTGTAAATATCTTTCTGTCTGCTGTTTTTTCTACATGTTAAAAAAAGAGCTAAACATGATTCATTTATAAACTTTTTTACCTCTTGAAAAAATATCGTAAAATCGACCGTCTTTGAGAAAAAAGAACTAAATTACATCTGCCTAAGTGATCAGTCAATCATGGCATGGCATCATTATGTACCGATATGGTGCTTATGAATTATTTTCGGATAAAAATTAATAACCGTTCTTTTGCACACGCTGGACAGGAAAGGGTTATTTTGAAAATTTTTATATGAAGAACCCACCTTCATTTTCGATAAGGAATTAGTACCTAGTTAAATTTTTGCGAGTTTTATTACGGGACAATCTGCATATGTTAAAAAATTAAAATAAACATATTTTTCTGATTAACGTCCTAGAAGTCATGTAATTTAATGCCATTTTCTTCATGGAAAACCTGGAAAGTCATGGAATTTCACTAATAGTTTTTGGTGGGAACCCTGGTCTTGTTTCAGCAAGACGGGGCCCCACCTCATTTTGGGATAGCAGTGCGTCAGTTTTTAGATGACACTTTTACTAGTAGGTGGATAGGTCGTCGAGGTCCGATTGAGTGGCCCCCGCGTTCACCGAATTTAACCCCTTAGACTTTTGTCTTTGGAGTTACTTAAAGTCAAGAAGGTATTTTAACAGACCGTATACCATAGAAGAATTGAAAGACAGAATTGGCTTGGAGCTGAGACGAATTGTTCATGAAATGATTCAGAACAGCGTGCAAAGTGTCTACACCCATCTTGGTCAATGCCAAATGGTTGATGGGTCGCAATTTAAGCAATGGAGATGATTTTTTTCTCACAATTACTTATGTAAGGTATCAATAAATAAAAGTATTTTTTCCAAAAGAATGGCTTAGGTAATATCAATTTTTTTCATATCACCACAAAGCCAAAGGAATATACCACCAAAAACAGTAAACAAAAATGTCTGTTTCTATTTAAAAAAACTTATGATGACGTCATAAGTCAAAAACTAATGGCGTCATAAATTTTGTTATAGTGACAAAATGTAGCATTTACAAAACTAAAATCGACCTGTTCGAGGATTTTTTTGACAAATGACGCATATCAAAGATATGAATTTTGTGCGTTTCTTTAGGTTCACACTGTATATACAAACACGGGAGAGTTAAAATATTAAGCTTTTTGAAAACATTTACATTCCCGCTGCAGTATGTTTGCTATGCATCGGATTATTCTTTTTTGTGCAATAAGTACACTAGTTGCCTCGGTAGAATTTTCCCATAAGCAAATTACATATCTAAGTCTAGAACTTACTTGGACGAAGTAAACCTGCAATAACTGATGTGTTTCTAGTACCGTCCACAAAATAATAAAGAGAATTTTAAATGAATTAATTTTACAAATATGTTTTAAACAATGCGACTTCCAGTTGAGAAATTCATCCAAATGAATACCAAGAGACGCACGCTATCGTGTGTATTTGTTACAGCTACCACGTTGACGCCGACCTTTAAATCTTCTATTTCTTTTTGGCGATTATATGTCCTGAGCATGTCAGTTTTTTCGGCGTTGAAAAATAAATCGATGCCATTTAAAAGAAATCTTATATGCTGGTAACTGCCTCTGCACATTAAACATTAAATGGCAGCATGTGCTGTGTAATAATTGTTGTTTTTTTTGACTGAGGATATGTTGTTGACATACAGAATAAATAAAATAGGACCGATTATTGATCCCAGGGAGACCCCATATTTACATCCACGCAATCGGAGTTTATGTAATTCACAGATTTCTCAGTTTCAAATTTTAAAGATACATATTGTTTGCGATCTTGTAGGAATGTTGATATCCAGTTCAGTGCAACGCCTCTTATGTCATAAGTTTCTAAAATACACAATAGTTGTTTATGGTTGGCACAGTCGAATGTCCTACTTAGGTCGCAAAAGACCATCGCTGAACATTGGCCTGCCTCAATATACTCCACGATTTGATAATATAATGATAACACAGCAGTTGATGTGCACTTTAGGAAGAAGTCATAAAGGAAGAAAAGTCTTGTAGTTTAATGATGCATTCACCTGATTTTTCTGAATTTTTACTCGTCACTTTCTATTCACCCTCCCTCCTCTTTGGAAAAATTCGAACCTTTGTATCTCGAAAATGCGCATTTTTTCGAAAATTTTACAAAAATAAAAGTTATTTTCTTTGTCAAATTATCTAAAAATACATTTTGTATTTTCAGTTTATCTCAATTTTGCTAGTTAACAAATTCGCAACAAAATATGTTCATAACAATTGTGGGCAATAGCGGCCATTTTTTTTTTTTTTTGAGTTTGATCTAGACATCGAAACGAACAGAATTCATGAATTTTCGTAAAAATCCATTCATTCGGTATACTATTCAGTCTGAAATCCAATTATTTTTAAAATACCGAATGTCGTTAGCGATTCTTTTTACATTTACTGTATTTTTAAAAGTTTGATTACTACTTCTCGATCTATTTTAATTATTCTTATTATGTTGCAGGTCTAAGAGGTATCCAACAACTTAGTGGTGTCACAGTTATTACTTTTTACTGTAAAACCGTATTCGAGGAATCCAGAGAATTTATCTCTCCGAGCACAGCTACTATCATTTATTTCATTCTGAACCTGTACATGACTCTCATTTCCTCATTCATAGTGGACAGGTTTGGACGTCGGCCGCTGTTGATAGTTTCTATATTGGGTACGGCATTGTCACTTTTCGCCAATGGAATTTTTTTGTATGTAAAAAATTGCACACGTATCGATACTACTGGTTTAGATTTTATACCTATTGTGGCCCTTTTCTGTTACGTTGTCGTGTTCAGTATAGGTTTACAAACGATACCCTATTTTATAGTTGGGGAAGTGTTCCCCACCAACGTCAAAGCTTACGCTCTTTGTTCACTGGATATGGTCAACAGTGTGATTTTGATGTCTATATCAAAATTTTTCCATTGGTCCAATGAGACTTACGGAATGCACACACCTTTCTTCTGTTTCGCTGGATGTTGCATCAGCGGATTGATATTTGTGTTAACTTTCGTTCCCGAGACGAAGGGCAAGACACTAGAAGATATACAGGTGGAAATGCGCGGGGAAATAAAAGACTTAGACAGCGAAACGTGCGAAAAGAGTGATTCGTCTAAATATTAAATGTAAATTTATGGTTTTAGTCCAGCCAACGGAGCGCTAAAATGACCAAAATCTCTAACTTGAGTGATGGTGAATGGATTTTGATGAAACCTCGTGCAATGTGTTTCTAATGACGTTAATAAAACAGTTGAGAAAAATATTAGAGTAGAAAATGATCTGAAAGGGTAGAAAACACACCTTTTATCGCGGGTTCCGTAACTTGTGAATTTTTTCGAGAAATGCATGTAAATATATCATAGAAATACAAGATTTTTTTTTATTTGCAACTTTTCTGTAAAGTGCGTTTTCACCGAGTTTTTCCGGAAAACATGAAAAACTGCCCCTTTCTTTGAAATTGTTGCGCTTCAAAAATATGTAATTTAAAAATTTGAAAAAATTCAGACGTATGCATTGAGGCCTTCTAAACATTTTTCGTCTTTTGGAATTTTCTTATAACTTACTAATTTTCCGACTTACAGGCAATTTTTCACGATATGGAGTGTTCTATATTTTTTGCACATTCTCATTTAAAAAATATATGGAAATTCGAAAAATGAGCGCGATTTATGTATATATTACTATAAAAAAAATATGAAACCTATAAAGTTATACCATTTTTAAAGGTTCAGTATAATTTTTAAATTGAAAATGTGCAAGAAATGTAGTACATTATTAGTTGATACACTTGACCTTTACTTGGTGAAAATCCATTATCGCTAATGAAATAAAAAACTAAACGGTTTTTAACGTTTTCACAGATATTACGTCAACATGACGATCATTTTAGCTTACAAATTGAACTTATTGGACCTTAAATACAGGACATTGAATTACCTGAAAACTAATTTGCATACAATCTTAGTTATTTACTGATAATATAAAATATACTACTAAGAAATTGAATTAAAATAGACTTACGTGGAGAATGATTTGTGTCTAATTGATCGTTAAGTAAAATATTACAGTTTTTATACCTATTAGTTTCTAAGCTCTCAAGTAACGACAACTTTGATCCCTTACTAGCTGTATGAAGGGTATCAAAATTGTCATTAAATAAGTGCTTTTCTTCCAAAAGGTGATTTGCAAAGGTAGAATTATTTTTATTATTAAAAAAAGATTTTTTTATGTTCCATTATCCGTTTTTTAAAATGTCTACCTGTTTGTCCCACATATATCTTAGGGCAAGTCCTACAAGTTAGCTTATACACTCCCGACAATTCTTCTTCTTTATTCTTATCTTTATTGTTTTTAATAATAGAGCCTAAAGTATTATTAGTTTTATAAGCTATATTCAGATCTTGCTTCTTTAAGTATGTACTAATCTTTTCTGATGGGTCGCCTATGCATGTTCATGGCAATTTTGATATCCTTCATACAGCTAGTAAGGGATCAAAGTTGTCGTTGGTTGGGAGCTTAGAAATTAATAGGTATAAAAACTGTAATAATTTAATTAACCATCAATTAGACAAATAATTCTCTACTTGTAAATCTATTTTAATTCCATTTGTTAGTAGTATATTTTATATTACCAATAGACAATTACAAAAACGTTAAAAACAGTTAAATGTTTTTTATTTCATTAGTAGTATATTATTTATCGTGAAAAACTGCCTGTAACTCGGAAAATTAACAAGTTACAAGAAAATTCCAAAAGTCAAAGAATGTTTAGAAGGCCTCAATGCATACGTCTAAATTTTTTCAAATTTTTAAATTACATATTTTTAAAGCGCCACAATTTCAAATTTTTCATGTTTTTCCGGAAAAACACGATGAAAATGCACTTTACAGAAAAGTTGCAATAAAAAAAGTCTTGTATCTCAATGATACATTCACCTGAATTTTTTAGATTTTTTTGTCCAACATTTACATTTCCCCTCCCCCACTTTTAGGAATTTTCGGGTGGCCATGTCTCGAAAAATATGCATTTTTCGAAAAAATTCACAAGAATAAAAACATCTCATTTTGGACCAGAAAAGGTAAATGCATTGTATTTTTTCATTTTCGACCTAATTCTACTAGATACGGAACCCGTGATAAAAGGGGTGTTTTCTACCCCTTCCTATAATTTCTCATTCTAATCTTTTTTCAGCTTTTTTATTAACGTCATTATAAACACATTGCAGAAGGTTCCATCAAAATCCCTTCATTAGCACTCAACTTAGAGATGGGCCCCCGTTTACTGCACTATTTGTAAATATATGTTTTGTATATAACATGATCTGTAAATATTTAGTGTCTTGTAAGAAAAAAATGTGAAAGGCTTAAAAACTTTCAGCTTGTTTTTTGTACCCGAAAGAACCTATATAAAAGACTTATACATTCTTGTGCAGTGTTATTCATTATATTGTGACCCCCCTTTATTTCTGTTATTATTGGAGATAAGAAAAAGTCTCGTACAAGAGTTGTAGGGTTGTTTACAGGGTGTATCACCGGGAACTGAATCGATCGATATCTGGAAAAGTACGTAACAAAAAATTTTGAAAATTTTAATGGTTGGTGACTAAAATCAGTATGGCCAATCCAACCAAAATAATTTCAAGCACAAGGTACTTCCGATTATACCGAAAGTCGATACCAACTTGCTTATTTTAAATGGAACACCCTGTATATTCTAGACTTTCCAAAATGACCATGAAATTCTGAGTCGAGAGCACACCCTATACGTAAACAGAGCAGTTTCTGAGATATTTGACATTTTATAAAAAATTTGACAGGTGTCACGGTTTGCAATAACCGTTATAACTTTCTTCCTGTAGGAGATCATCATTTCCTTTTAGGTACGTAGAAAGAAAACAAGACGAGTTAGTCTCTACAATGAAAATGAATGCCATAATAGTATACCAAGTGTTGTATTTTTCAGGTTACATTTTGTTCAGTTACAGTTGTATAGGAATAGTCTAGTTACAACATATACATACCTTAAAAACTAGGTAAAAAATCACATACAGTATAAGAAAATTTTGACAACAAAAACAGTTTTAAAAATTGACGGATTTAACCGTTACTTTGTGGTAGTCGTTCATAATGATTTATTAAAATACTTATTTTGTTTCTACCACTGTGTTTTATTGTAACTAACGCTGGTATAGTTTAGATACCTCAACGTATCATCTTCAAAGCGACTCAAGTAAATGAGTGAACACAAGAGAAAACCTAAGCTATTATTAATAAGTAGAAAGGAAATAATAAATGGATTAAAGGATTATGAATTAAATATATTAAAGAGGGTTGCACTACATAGGTTCAACTGGCCATTAACTAAGTAATTACTTGGGGTTTTGTTTTATTTGAACATTTTTAATTATTCTAATAAATTTAATTTAAAACCTTTACTTTGTACATGTAATATATCAAGAGTATTTATTTATATCTGGAAAATGATGATTTGATTCTAACAAATGGTTTGAAAAAGTGGAGTCTGTTTTTTGGAGTCTGAAAGAGCGTAGATGTTCTTTGTATCGTGCTTCAAAGGACCGACCAGTTTGTCCTATATAGAAGGCATTATAGTCCGAACATGACAATTTATAAACTCCTGAGTTATTGAATTTTTCTATTTTATCTTTTGTATTATATAACATATGACACTTGTTTGTGGTTTAAAGGCAATCTTAAGATTATGATGTGACAATAAGTCTGAAATTTTCTGTGAAATGTGCAACGTTGTCATTAGACACATATGACCTAACAATGTGATTATGTGATAAGCGATTGATTCATATTGGTATCTCTAATTTGTTAGTAATCTGTCCAGTGAATCAATATCTGTTGCGAAACGTCAACGAATACCCCCCACGATTGTGTGCATAAGATTTCAGATTTAAATCGAGAGATTATTTTTAAACTCTCTGCTAAGGAAATAACCAGTTTTATTTGCAAAAGGAAATAATTAAAAACTAATAGCTCAAAACCCAGAAAGTTATGAAAATGTGGGGCCTACGGATTACGTATGATTTTTTTCAGATTTTTAATTGCAACTACTTCGAAACTTAATTTTTTAGACTCTCATTTATACAGATTGAAGTACCACCAAGACCATTACTTTACCGTTTCTTTGTCATAACCATAATTTTAGGCAATTTTAGGATTTGTCGAAAAGTTATGTAATAGGATATTATTTAACGGGCAATAATGTAGATAATAATTCACGCAAATGAAGTTTGTAGCGCCCGCCGTAAGCGACTGCTGTAAATCTTCAAGTGTGTTATTGTTATTGAATCCTGTAAAATGATCCATTTTAAAAAATATAAGAACAAGAACGTCCATCAAAAATAAGCAAAAAATTCGAAGTTGGAGATTCGATTTCTGCGAACCCAAAATATCCTTAATCCAGGCCCAGGCTGGAATCTCCATAGTAGTCGCTCGAATGCAAGTCAACGGAAAAAAGGTATCTTTGGATTCATTACCGTTAGTAGTCCTTTCACGCAGGAATACCATTGAATTCATATAGATAAGCTTCTTGAAGTATGCCGCAATTCAAAAATTTCAGTGCAAAATTAAAAGTGAATAATTTTCAAAAAAGTCCGACATACATCTAACAATCATAATTAACTGGGATCCAACGGGACGTATCCTCTTGCCAAGTCGTAGTGCTCTCTGATGTTTGCCTTATATGCACTAATATACGATTCAAATGTATTGACCCCTCACTTTAACCGCTAATATCTCAGAAACGGAGGAGCAGAAAAAATTGAATAAATTATGTGTTAATTATGAATCTATTCTAAATTAATTATTGAAATTCGAATAATGTACATTAGACTTTTGATGTTGTGCTAAGTTATATTGAAAAATGTCCTACTTTTTAAGACAATTTTGACCATACCACTTTTAAATCCATTATATCTTGGAAAATATGCCTATTATGTAAATAATATTTTAGACACCGATAAAGCATGGCGTTTTTTGTACGAGAACATTTATTCATAATTTTTCATTTTAAAATTTTGCAGTTATTCTCTAAAACGTGACGTCATGTTTATTTGGTTATTTATCAATGTATTTAAGACAGTTTTTTTGAAATAGTTAATTATATAAAATGTAAGCATTTTCAGTAAAAATAATTGTCATTTATCAAATATTTATTCAGTTATCAAGCGTAAAGGATAATCTCGTTGCAAGTTTGCAAGAATATATTTTATATACACTAATTATTTTTTCTGAAAATGCTTACATTTTGTATAATTAACTATTTTGACAAAAAACAATTAAAATACATTGATAAATAACCTAATAAACATGACGTCACGTTTTTGAGAACAATTGCAGAATTTTAGAATAAAAAATGAAGAAAAAATTTCTTCGTACAAAAAAATGCCCTGCTTTATCGGTGTCTAAAACATTATTTACATAGTAGGCATATTTTTCAAGATACAATGGATTTAAAACTGGTATGGTCAAAATTTCCATAAAAAGTAGGACTTTTTTCAGATAACTTAGCAGAACTTCAAAAATGTTCAATGTACTTACATTATTCAAATTTCAGTGATTGATTTAGAATAAACTCATAACGAACACACAATTTTTTGAATTTTTTCTGCTTCCCTTTTTCTAAGATATTCGCGGTTAAAGTGAGGGGTCAATACACTTGAATCGTGTATTAGTTAAATATTGAGTAATCATATTTTTTATATTTTATGAAATTATTTCAATAAATTAAAATATATTTTCAATTCGATTTCTTATTGATCCACTAATTAATTATAAGATTGACGACCAGCGTGCGATTCTGTGGCGCGTTATAGTATACAGACTGTCTATTTTACGGGGGCCACACCAAATATCTCGCTTAATATCTATTGTAGAAGAATAAAGTTTTAGAAACAGTTATCCCACTTTTAGTGAGCTATATTTCAGTAAAAAGAAATTTGAAATCCATAGCCTACTTTATGAGATACCTGAAAAATAGGAAACCACAAACGGTTATAGCTTCCCTATTTGAGGAGATACGAAAAAAGTTAAAGGAATGAAAGTTGACGGCAAAGACAATAAGAATAATAACGTGTAACAAAAAAATCGAAAAATGCAGTTGGCTTTGACATACGCTATTGTGCAAAAATGAAAAATACATGTCTCAAAGTAGGCCATGACGCCATTAATTCCGTTATTTTTTTCTCATTCCAACGATATAAAACATGTCACAGAAATTTTAACCGATAGTGTCAATATTTAATATTTTGGGAATACCACAATTCATATAATTGAATCGTAACAATCAGCTGTGCCATAATAGTAAAAATTCACTTTATAATAATTATAATTCCGTAATTATTTATTAGAATTTAATACAAACCAATAAATATCTCATAAATAAAAATACAAGTACAAAACGAACATCCAAAGAAAAAAACGAAAAACTATCTACCTACTACTATATTGAAAAGAAATTGTGTGTATTTATTTTTCTAACTACAAATGCTCAAATTGTGCACCATGAATTCTGACACATAAACGTGCTCTACGAGACACGTCACGCATTTCATTTTGGAGCATTTCAGGAGTAATTGCCTCACATGCGTTTCGAATTCTGGTTTTGATGTCCTCAATATTTTCAGGGGCAGTTTGAAATACCTTGTCTTTAATGTAACCCCAGACGAAAAAATCCAAGGGAGTAATATCTGGCGATCGAGCTGGCCATAGAATGGGTCCATAGGTGCCTATCCAGCTATCTGGCATAACTTGATTTAAATAATTTGTACATATTACAGCAGTGTGAGGTGGAGCCCCATCTTGTTGAAAATATGAATAATTTAATCTTTCTGCCACTGTTAATTCATAAAGAAAATCTTGAAATTCGTTTTGCAGGAAATTAAGGTATCTACGAGCGGTTAATTTGCCATCATAAAAATAAGGTCCAATTACTTTAGTCCCTAAAAGACCCAACCAAACATTCGTGGAAAATCTTTCTTGGAAAGCAGTCTCTCTGCACCAATGTGTATTTTCTCGTGTCCACTTATAATGCATATTTCTATTGAAAAATCCATTATTAGAAAAATTTGATTCGTCCGACCAAAGAATTTTGCTACATATCAGCGCGTCATTCCTTTTCTTATTTAATAACCATCTACAAAATCTTACTCTCCTTGGCTTATCTCCCTCATTTAAATGTTGAACTTTCCTCATTTTGTAGCATCGAAATCCGTTTTTTTTCAATATTATTTTTGCACTGTCTTTTTTTATGCGACAGTTTCTCTGAATTTGTCTCAAAGAGGTTTCCTCATTTTGGTTAATATAATTCATTACTCTATTCACTTTTCTTACATTATACGCAACACGAGCTCGCCTTACTACTTTTTTTGAAAATGAACCGTGCGTTTTTAGATTTTGAACTAACTTCCTAAACGTAGTTCGATTTGGCTGCGGAGCATCTGGAAATCTATCTCCGTAAACCGCGACTGCCATCTCAGCGTCAAAATTGCACTGACAATAAATGCTAATCATATCGAATTTGTTATTATTGGTGTACACCATAATTACTGATATAAAATTTGTCTTAGAACTCGACAACGCAACATACAACAGTGACAATCTGTCAAATTTATTAATAACTGTATACATTGTTTTTCACTAATTATGGCACAGCTGATTGTTACGATTCAATTATATGACTTGTGGTATTCGTAAAATATTAAATATTGACACTATCGGTTAAAATTTCTGTGACATGTTTTATATCGTTGGAATGAGAAAAAAATAACGGAATTAATGGCGTCATGGCCTACTTTGAGATATGTATTTTTCATTTTTGCACAATAGCGTATGTCAAAGCCAACTGCATTTTTCGATTTTTTTGTTACACGTTATTATTCTTATTGTCTTTGCCGTCAACTTTCATTCCTTTAACTTTTTTCGTATCTCCTCAAATAAGTTTGTGGTTTTCCTATTTTTCAGGTTTTTGTAATATATCTCATAAAGTAGGCTATGGATTTCAAATTTCTTTTTACTGAAATATGTCTCACAAAAAATGGGATAACTGTTTCTAAAACTTTATTCTTCTACAATAGATATTAAGCGAGATATTTGGTGTGGCCCTCGTAAAATAGACAGTCTGTATATGTGCACCAAATTTCAAGTGAATATCTCAATTATATTTTCTCAACCACTTCAATAATGGTGGTGGTTGGGGGATGGAAAGTATTATACAAGAATTTGAGCCCAATGTATACCGGGTGAGTCACGAATTGCACTCGCCCCGATATTTCCTAAAATATTTGGAATAGAAAATTGAAATTTGGAGGCCTTATTACACGACTAAAATGCCATCTTTTCAATAAAAATCAAGTTTGGTGCACATCCGGTTTGACCGGAAATGCCCACAACTTTCGATTTTTAAATGGAACACCCTATATATTTTTACATTTTTGGAATCTAGAGGAAATTTTGAATACAATACATCCATTTTGGTCACTTTTTGATAAACATTAAAAATTTTATTAATAAATATATTTCTGAATCCAGAGTGCTGTGGTGCCCAAAATATATTTTAGTTTGTGTGCTACGTTACTATAAAAATAAAAAGAACAATATGATTGCATTACTTAGTTCTCTAGAGGCGTTTAAAATTTTTAAATGTGATTTTTACCCACTAACTCGGTTTTTTTAAATGGGAATTTACTCGTTCACCAACATTTTTAAATGCCTCATTTTCATACGAATCTAATGATACCAAAATTTTGAAAATCCGCTCAGAAATATTTGAGATTTCAGCCAAAATACAATGCAACCAAGCTTTTAGAAACATGCTGCTAATAGATAGATAATACTTTAGTGGGCTTTGGAAACTAAAATGGCATATTTCTGTGTAAATCTGGTAACCTAATAACATTGGAAAAATCATAGCCATTGAATGTAATAAAACAATATAAGCTGTCAGACAGATACAAAATAAAGCGTTGCGGAAATCTCTTTGAGTAAAAATTAAAGAAAATGAATAATTTTAGTAGAAATGAAAAGGTCGATATGTTACTGATATATGGAGAGCGTCTCAAAAATTCAACTGCAGCTGCAGAACTGTATCAGCGACGATATCCCAACAGACGTCATGCAGACACTTGTTTGCCAGAGTGGAACAAGAATTAAGAAACGAACCCAATCAACAAGATGACCATCAAACATTTATTGTAAGTGAGGACAAAGAAATTGATGTATTAGGATTTGTGATGGTACACCCAACAACATCAACAAGGGAATTGTCAATGGAATGCGACATTAGTCAGTCTTCGGTTTGCAGAATTTTACAGAAACATAAGTTTCGGTCTTATAAATACCAAATACACCAACATCTTTGCGTGCAGATGATAACGACAGGAGGCTAGTATATTGCAACTGGTTCTTAAATGCATTACAACAAAACCCAGGTTTTCCTTTTCATATTTTATATTCAGATGAAAGTAGATTTACGAACCAAGGTATGTTTAACAGAAATAATACTAGGTACTGGGCTCAAGAAAATCCGAGGTTGGTAGGGCAGGGGAATATTCAGGAAAGATTTGGGTTTAATTGTTGGCTTGGCGTACTTGGAGATCGAATTATTGGACCCATATTTTTTGATGGAACACTTACTGGCGAACGATATTTATTCTTTTTACAAAACCAGACAGCAGAATTTCTTGACTTACTTCCTCTTGCCTATTTATAAAATCTGTTTTTCCAACAAGATGGTGCTCCCCCACATAATTCCAGAAGAGTGATGGAATATTTAAACAACTTGCATGATGAACGCCTTATCGCAAATCAAGGTCATATCAGGTGGCCCCTTAGGTCACCTGGCTTAACACCCCTCGACTATTATGTATGGGGCACTCTCAAAAATAAAGTTTATAAAACTTCTTCAAATACCCGTGAAGAGGTGCAAAATAAAGTTGTGAATGAAATAACGCCGGCTGAATTGCGTAGAGCCATTCAAGCACCTGTACGCAGAGCCGAATTGTGTATAGAAAAAAATGGTGGACATTTTGAACAATATCTATAAATGTCAATTTATGGTTTAATTATATTAATTATTTTAAAGATACCTACTGTTACCTAGTTTAAGTTTAATTGTTCAAACGGAATTGATTTTTATTTATTTATAGGCCTGATATTTATGTTCATTTAAATAAAACTCTGAAAATCGAACTGTTGTCGCATTCTATTGCAAATGTCCTTGTGGATGTAATTGTGTTAACCTCCACATACCTATGCTAAACTTAATTGTAACGTTCTTTGCGCTCACAATTATTAAATGTTTGATAGCTCAAGATTGCCTATAACTACACGAGTCTGTCTGACAGCTGATATTGTTTTATTACATTCAATGGCTACTATGATTTTTCCAATGTTATTAGGTTACCAGATTTACACAGAAATGTGCCATTTTAGTTTCCAAATCTATTATCTATTAGCCGCATGTTTCTAAAAGCTGGGTTGCATTGTATTTTGGCTGAAATCTCAAATATTTCTGAGCGGATTTTCAAAATTTTGGTATCTTTATATTCATATGAAAATGAGGTATTTAAAAATGTTGGTGAACGATTAAATTCCCATTTAAAAAAACCGAGTTAGTGGATAAAAAATCACATTTAAAAATTTTAAACGTCTCTAGAGAATTAAGTAATGCAATCATATTGCTCTTTTTATTTTTATAGTAACGTAGCACACAAACTAAAATATATTTTGGGCACCACAGCACTCTGGATTCAGAAATAGATTTTTTAATAAAATTTTTAATGTTTATCAAAAAGTGACCAAAATGGATGTATTGTATTCAAAATTCCCTGTAGATTCCAGAAATGTAAAAATATATAGGGTGTTCCATTTAAAAATCGAAAGTTGTGGGCATTTTCGGTCAAACCGGATGTGCACCAAACTTGATTTTTTATTGAAATGATGGCATTTTAGTCGTGTAATAAGGCGTCCGAATTTCAATTTTCTATTCTAATTATTTTAGGAAATATCGGGGCGAGCGCAATTCGTGACTCACCCGGTATACACCACATCTCAAGTTTCTGTACTCTTACCAGCTTGCTTTACTCATTTTCTAATATTTACCCCTATTTAACCCCTAACCGTTCAACGGAATCATCTCAAAATATAACCTAGTTCCAGGTGTCGTTATAATATATACGTATACCAAATTTCAAGTGAATATCTCAAATTTATTTTATCAACCTCTCTAATAATAGATTGGGTGGAAATATTATTAGATAATCTGAGGCCTTGACTTTTAGCATAAAAACCAAATCCCAAAATTTTGTGCTCTTACCAGCTTGCTTTAAGTACGCATTTTCTGCTAATTACCCCCATTTTAGCCCCAACCCTTCATCGGATAAGTTTAATATAAGTACAATCATGTTTCATATCTCGTTATGGTACATACGTGAATAAAATTTCAAGTCAATATCTTAAACCGCTCCAGAGATATCATGCGGACAAAGAAAGTTACAGACCGACAAACAAATTTTTTTCACTCGAATTTAAAGTCTAGACCTTTCGTGATATTTTAAATCTATTTCAATAAAAAAATTCTTTGGATTTTTTTTACGATTATTATAAATACTTCTAATCCATTACGTGGGTGTAATATGAAAAAAAGTTCATATATTACTTCCACAAAGAAATTTTCAAAAATTTTTATTGTTGAAATAGGTTCAGAATGTCATGAAACGTCAAGATTTTAAATTTGAGCGAAAAGAAAATTTGTCTGTCTGTCTGTAACTTTTTTGTCTGCACGTTTTCTCTGGAAATGTTTAAGATATTGACTACAACTTTTATACACGTATGTACTATAACGAAATCTGGAAATAAATTATATTTTGAGATGATTTCGTTGAAGGGTTGTGGGTAAATATCGGTAAATATAGGAAAATAAGCAAAGCAAGTTGGGAAAGGTACATAAACTTGAAATTTTATGTATATAGTAGAAGCCAAGGCTTCAGATTTTTTTATATTTTTCAATTCCCCACCACCCCCATTATATTATTAAAGGGCTTGATAAAATAAAATTGAGATGTTCACTTGAAATTTGGCACACCTGGAACTAGATTATATTTTGATATGATTCCATTGAAGGGCTGGGGGTAAAATAGAGTTGAATAGGGGAAAATAAGTAAAGCAAGCTCGTAAGAGCAGGGTGTCAAGGAGCGTGTTGTCTCACTCGGCCCCTTAACTGGGTTTACCGTGGTGAGTTGACATACACCAGGGACGGTTGACGCGAACATAGTGCTTTGGCCCTAGCCTATCACCGTCCAAGACCGTCCGCCAGCTTCACCAATGCCCCTTCGGAGGTGCTGGTAAGCATGTGGTGAAGAACCACACCCTGCACGAGGTGACACTGCTTAAACAAAAGGCGGCGGATCTAGACCGGGAGGTCAATAAATATCCCCCAAGCCAAGGTGTAAGCCATCGTGCCGAGGGCTGAATGGTACTGGGGTGATGGTACCTCAAACGATGCCTATGGGAAACCGGGCGACCTCTCATAGTATTTAGCCTTGCCCCCGTAACAGGCTCTGCGGGGGTCGACCACATTTCCTGTTCACTCGTGGGTTCAAAAATGAATTCCCAAAACAATAAAAACCTTTCTGAGGAGTGCTCTGATCACAGGGCCTCCTCTCCCACCTCTTCCGGGGAAGATTCCTTTGCAGGGATCTCCCCCCTCCTTAGAAAGGGTGGCTCCAGAAATGGGGCAACCCTATCCCGTGGCACCGGAGAAGGCTCCTCACGGGGGGCCTTCCCCAATCCCACACCTCCCACACAAGAGGGAATCTCCGTTTCGGGGGCTCCCTCTATTTCGGACGTCGCTGGAGGGCTCAACCCTACGGATGGGCAACCCAAGCGACGTAATCGCAGCGGCGCGGCTCGAAAGAGGGCCAGGAAATTGCGGGTGGAGAGGACTTCTGGGGAGGGTACACCTCGGGTAAACGTTCCCAAAAGGGGACGGCCCGAGGAAGAGACCCCCCCCAGCATCTCTAAACCTACAAAAGGAGCTAGGCCTGACCTTTCATACAGTCAGGTGGCAAGCAAAGGGGTCAAGGTGGCGGTGGCCGCAGCTGGT
Organism: Stenurella melanura; assembly: GCA_963583905.1. Lineage (NCBI taxonomy): Eukaryota > Metazoa > Arthropoda > Insecta > Coleoptera > Cerambycidae > Stenurella > Stenurella melanura. The sequence goes on from OY757309.1 coordinate 3,361,816, forward strand.
TTTCCAGAAGAGCGGCTAACGGCTGCCCTGACCGACAGTTTGCAAGAAGCCCTCGATACTCGGATGGATGGGCTCCCCTCAGGGGGGCCTCTCCCCGAGTTTGACGGCTTCAGGCTAACTGAGCAAGGAGTGGTGCAGCTGTTCTGCGGGAACGAGATGTCGCTGTCATGGCTTAGATCGGCCATAGGCGGCATCTCTCCCGTTGACGGCGTGTCACTCCAGCTCCTGGAAGGGGACAAGCTCCCCAAATACAAGAAGATGGTGGCTACGGTCCCAGGAAAACCCATGGACCAGGCCACCATCTTCAGTAGGCTGACGCGGCATAACCCGGAGCTCCGGACAGAGCTGTGGAAGGTCCACGGCACTCAGGTTGTCGAGGCCAAGGGGCTTCGACTCATTCTGGGCGTCGATGAGGCCTCCGCAGCGAAGATTGCGAGCCTGGGTTACCGCGCTCAGGCGGGGGTGATTAAGGTGTCCTTTTGGGACCCAAAACATCCCCGGGGGGAAGTAGCAGAGGCCGGCCCAAGCGGCGGCAACAACGCGCCTCCGAGCATGACGGACACAGCGATGGAGGGGCTGTCGGGCTCGGAGGAAAAGTAGAGTAGTAGGAGTAGTTAAGAAAAAAAAAAAAAAAAAAGGAAAGGAAGAAAAAAAAAAAATGGAAATACTCCAAATCAATCTGCAACACAGTGAGCCGTCCTCCGCATTAGTAGGACGACAGGCCGCTGCGGGACAGATACACATTGCCCTGATTCAGGAGCCTTGGGTTCGCCATGGCTCCATTCGAGGTTTAGACAGGCGGCACGGAGCCATTTTCTCCTCCGCACACAACATAGCTAGAGTATGCATATATGTCTCGAAGGAGATAAAAGCAACAACAATTCCCGAACTTTGTTCCAGGGACGCGGTTGCTATTAAGGTGAGCCTTAGGGAGGAAACCGACAGAGCAGAAATCGTCTTCGGCTCTGTCTACCTTCCCTACGACTCGCCAACACCGCCACCTTCAACCGAACTGGAGAAGATGGTTCAATTCTGTACTGATAGACGACTGCCTCTCATCATAGGATGTGACGCCAATGCTCACCATATCTGCTGGGGCAGCACAGGGGTCAATCCTAGAGGCAGTAGTCTATTACAGTACCTGTACACTACCGATTTAGAGATAATAAATCGGGGCAACACTCCAACCTTCGTTACCCAACGGAGGCAGGAGGTCATCGACGTCACACTGGGATCCAGACTAGCGGTCCCCCTGTTCAAAAATTGGTACGTATCAACGGAACCCTCATTGTCGGATCACCGACACATCAGGTTCAAACTGGACTGCGCTCCCTCCTCAGAGGAGAGCTGGTACAGGAACCCCAGAGATACCGACTGGGACGCCTATAGACGAGCCCTCTCGGACAAAATAAACAGGGTTATTATACCCAGAAACACAGAGGAGATAGAATCCTCTGCCAAACTTCTCAATGGAGCGATCACTGCCTCATACGAGAGCAGCTGTCCTCTAAAAAGAAGCAAGGGAAAGAACAAAGTTCCCTGGTGGAACAGGGAACTTTTGAACCTACGCAAGGAGACACGCAGGCTCCTTAACAGGGCTATGCGCACTCAACTCCCGGAGGACTGGGACGACTACAAACGATCCCAACGCCTCTACAAAAGCCACATTCGTAGCAATAAGAGGGCAGCCTGGAGGAAATTCTGCGAAAGCATTGAAGATCTTCCAGAAGCCGCTAGGCTTTGCAAAGCCCTTAAGAAAGATAAACCTTCACAGCTGGAGGACTTGAGGCTTCCTTCCGGTAGACTAACGTCTACCAATGAGGAGCGCCTCAAGCATCTATTAGCAACTCATTTCCCCGAATCCGTAGTGGAGACGGAGGAAGCACCACCCCCTCGGCCCCCCCGCGCTGCGGTCACGGCAGCGGATTGGAGGACAGCCTCGAGGGTGGTAACAGTAGAAAGGGTCAGGTGGGCTATTTCCACGTTTGAGCCGTTCAAAAGCCCAGGACCGGATGGAGTGTTTCCGGCACTTCTGCAAGAGGGGACAGAGACACTCATCCGTCCGGTCTATCATTTGTTGAGAACCTGCCTGGCCACGGGGTATATTCCTATACCCTGGAGGGCCGTCAAGGTGGTTTTCATACCTAAAGCAGGACGTACGTCGTACGACACTGCCAACTCCTACAGAGCTATCAGCCTAACATCCTTCCTTCTCAAAACTTTAGAGAGGTTGGTTGAAAGGTACGTCAAAGACGGAGCACTGACCTCAGTACCTCTGCATCCGTCACAACATGCTTACCAGGCCGGTAAGTCAGTGGAAACGGCCCTTCATCCCATCGTTTTGAGGATCGAGAAGGCGCTGCAACACAAAGAACTTGCGGCCGGAGCCTTCTTAGATATCGAAGGAGCCTTTGACCATACCTCCTTCGATTCAATCTGCGCCGCCGCTGCCTATCATGGCATCGAAGACACCATCATTAGATGGTTGAGGGCCATGTTGGCGGGAAGGCAAATAACAGCTGCCAATGAGGATACGGCAGTTAAAGTTTCAGTAAGGAGAGGCTGCCCACAAGGGGGCGTCCTATCTCCTCTGCTATGGAACCTCGTTCTCGATGGCCTATTACAGGAACTCGAGAACGAGGATCTTTTTGCGCAAGGTTACGCAGATGACCTTGCAATCATCATCTCGGGAAAATTCCCAAATACGGTCAGCGGACTCTTACAAAGGGCCTTGCAGATCGTACAAAGATGGTGCAATGACCAGGGCCTTAGAGTCAATCCCTCAAAGGCGCAAATGGTCATCTTTACTAGGAGACGCAGGCTAGACGGTTTCGTCGAACCCGTACTCTACAACACTACTCTAACGATCTCAAGGACAGTGAAGTATCTAGGGGTCATCCTGGACTCTAAGCTGACCTGGAGAGATCATATAGAGAGACAAGTACAAAGGGCCACTACAACCCTATGGGTATGTAGAAGAACCTATGGCAAAACATGGGGGCTAAACCCCAGGGTGGCTATGTGGTACTATACTGTCATAGTTAGACCAATGATTACGTATGCCTCTCTTGTCTGGTGGCCTGCCACAACCAGATCAACCATACGACGGAAGCTAACACAACTCCAAAGACTTGCCTGCTTAGGAGTCACAGGAGCAATACGCACGACCCCCACAGCAGCTCTGGAGGTCCTTCTGGACCTTGCGCCCCTTCACCTAGTGATTGTGGCCGAGGCTCGGAAAGCGGCTTACAGACTGGAATGCGGAGGTCAGTGGAAGAAAGGAGGAGAACAATCAGGTCACACAAGGGCCCTAGCTGATGCGATAGGAGCCCACTCACTTCTGGAGGCCAGGAGTGACGACGTGATGCCTTCCTTCTCCTTCGCACAACCCTTCGAGGTAGTCTTCCCGAAAAGGGAAGACTGGAGACAACTCGAGGACATACTCAGGCCTGCAGATATTGTCTGGTTCACAGACGGATCGAGGCTAGAGGAAAGTACCGGAGCGGGTATATTTGGGGAAAGGCCCAGGGCTGAGCTTTCCTATGCCCTGGGCAAATTCGCCACGGTATTCCAGACCGAGATCTTCGCTATTTTGGTCTGCGCACAGGAGAACATCCGAAGGAAATACTCCAATAAACACATATATATATGTAGCGATAGCCAAGCGGCCCTCAAGGCCCTTGCATCGAATCGGACCAAGTCAAAACTGGTCCAAAACTGTAAACAGGCCCTCTGTGAACTTGGCTCATCAAACTGGGTCAGGCTTCTCTGGGTGCCTGGACACAGCAACATTGAGGGTAACGAGCGGGCCGATGCTCTGGCCAGAAGGGGCTCTCGTGAACCTCTGCTCGGTCCGGAGCCGGCTCTCGGTTACCCTAGATCCCAAGCCAAGAGGTTGATAGATAACTGGACTCGCTCCCAGTTCATTGACCTCTGGGATTCCTATCCAGGACTCCGGCAAGCGAAGCTCCTTATCTCAGGACCCTTTCCGGAGAGAACAAAGCAATTTCTGCGTCTAAGCAGAAAGCAAATTAGAGCCGTAACAGGCCTCCTGACCGGACATGGCTCTTTTAGGAAACACCTACACACAATGGGGGTGGTTGACCACCCCGATTGCAGGTTCTGTGAGGACGAGGAGGAGACTTCCATCCACGTTCTCACTTCTTGCCCAGGACTGATGAACCTGAGGCACAAGCACTTCGGCGCTGGCTTTCCAGTGCTGGAGGAAATAAGGAGTTCTCCCGTGGGAAGGATTTCAGCCTTTGGGCTGGAATCCGGTCTGTACGGGGGAGCTCCTTAATTTGTTAGCGGTAGCACAATGGGCCACAAGGCCTGAGTGCGGCGACCTCCAGGCGCCCCGCTAAAAGAAGAAGAAGAAGAAGAGCAGGGAAACTTGATATTTGGTGTATATTCTGGAAGTGAAGGCCTCAGATTTTTTTATGTTTTTCAGTTCCTCCCACCACCCCCACTACATATTTTTTTTAATCTAATTTTTTGGCCTTTCGAACTTGGCGTTTTGGCCACACTACATAATTAAGAGGGTTAATAAAATAAATTTGAGATATCACTTGAAATTTGGCGCACATATGTATTATAACGACATCTGGAACTAGATTATATTTTGAGATAATTCCGTTGAAGGGTTGGGGGTTAAATAGGGGTAAATATGGAAAAATAAGTAAAGCAAGCTGGTAAGAAACTTGCGATTTGGTGTATATACTAGAAGCCAAGGCTTGAGACTTTTTTGTAACATTTTTCATCGGATTGACATGATTCCGTTGAAGATGTGGGGGGAGGGGGGTGCAAATTGGGGAAAATAAGTAACGCAAGCTAATAAGAGTCCACAATTTTCATTTTTGCGGATTTTGCTAGAAACCAACGCACAGTGGGCTAGAATCCAAAACTTCTGGACAAAATTCTCAAACTCTGCAAATGTAATTAATTTGCATAGGTCATTAGGGAAAAAAAAAGTAAAAAAAATGAGGGGTTGAAAATAGGAACAACATTCGATAATTTTGAAGCTCAGTTTACGTACTTTTGATACCTAAATTTCTACGAGAAAAATAATTTAAAAAATTATCAACACCTGGGGGTGAGCTATAAGGTTTGAAAATATAGATAATGCACGATTTCTTTCAAACTTGTCGTACGTGTTGATTGCACTTAGGTGTTTGTCAGGAAAATGCCTCCTCGTCCTGGTTCTTCCGGCGTGTATGAGATGGGCTTATACTTTCATGATGAATCCATTCTTTCCTGATCCTGAAATATATTTCACGAAAAAATGAGCCACCGTATAATTTCTTTTCCATTGGTCAATAGTGTACGTCAGGTATATACATTTACCTCCTTGGTTGGGACTTACTATTGTATTGGGAATGAATACCTGCTATGACGCATGCACAATTAGAATTGCTCCAAGAACGCTCTTCTATTTTTGTACATTTCACTGAAATAGACAGTTTCTGGTGGCGAATTCTTATGATTTTTTTTATTCCACAAACATTTCCCACAAGTTAAATTGTGAATTAGAGTTAAACCTCTGTAGATACAAACTATTTTCATACTTTTGTTTCGCTACCTCAACACGCGTGTTTGTATTACAAGCGTATGGGTAACATTTATTTTCCATAATAAGAAATAAAAAATCAATTTCAATGCACAGGTAATAGATTACATACCTTCAAGAGTAGCCTCCCTTTTTTTTAAATCAAAACCACACCTTGTGATAACACAAATTCACAACAGACGAACGTTGAGTATTTCGGGACCGGTTCCGACCGAGGTACAACGGCAAGTATAAAACCTATGTAGCTGTCTTTTCAGTCTAACACACAGGGAACCCTGCTTGCTGACTATGCTGCTGCTGACTATGTGAATTAGAACAGAATATAACGAACTTAGTTTTTCGATTTTTGGCCAGGATTTTGGGATTCTAGCCCACTGTGCAACGCCTGAAACTTTTTATGAAGCATGCCTCAACTATTTTTAAAATTCTATGATTTTTTTTATTTCCACATACTAGAGTGCAAATATAGTCAAGATGTTTTCCTTTAAAGAGACTTGGATGGAAAATCTGGATGTGGAAGTAACAATTCCTTGGCAGCGGTTTTTTATCTAATATCTCAGAAACACTTGGAGCTACAGTGACTAGTTTTTGCCCGTAAGACGATATCAATAAAGGTCATTATCTGATGTTATCCACTAAGGGTAAATTAGATCAGGGGTGCACAAAATTGGAAAGGGGGGGATTTACTTCTCTCCCCAAATTTTTAAAGTGAATTTTGTGTGATTGTCTCGGAATATAATTTCCTTGGCTATAAATACACAAAAAAGGTTATCTTGTTGTAACGCCGTAGGATCAACTGATTTCGAGAAATTTGTTTATGCTTATATAAACTTTATTTCATATGTAGAATCACCCATAGAAATTGTTGACCGCATATCTAAAACACCTTCTTTATAAACTAGTACAAGGTGAGCAAACATCGGAAAGAGTACTTTCTGTTCGAGGATTTTAGAAATTATGGCGAAGGCGCGGGTTGGAGTTTAATACTCATTTTAGAAGTAGTTAATACTAAATCTCGTAAGTGAAATAATCGAAATGGTGAATCCAGTATGGCCGCCATAATTGCGTGTTGCCGATTTACATGAAAATGGGCCATTAAATGGTGATTAGCTGATAATACGAGCGATATCATGAACGTTGGCCGACAATTTTTAGAATTACTTTTTAATTATTGTAAATATTGTTCTACTACTTTATATTAATTGTAGATATGACATAAATTATTTATTTATAATAAATAATGTTAGTTTAATGAACTTCATACATTATTCAATAAAAGTAAATAAATATCGTTTAACCGACGACTATGCTACCGGCAATATTAAAAATGAACAAAGAGTTTAGAAGGCGCTTGTAATGGTGAGTCAGGCAAACGATCGACTACTTTCATTTGAGGTAAGCGCATAATATATCTGGTTAACGATATTCGTATACGAATATCGTTTACAAGCACGGTTTCGGCTGTTATTCTATCACATCAAGCTTTGAATTTTTAAATTAACAATAGAACAATAGAACTTAACCCTATCATTTATAATATCGATTTTGAGGTTGGCGTTAAAATGAACAAATAACAAAGATATTACGTAATAAGTTTTACCGTTGGCTGCCGACAGTTTGTCCATCCTGAAGAATTACATGGTTTCAGGTTGTATTCATGATATATTCCGTTGGGCACTCATCAAACAGAGTATTAATGGGTTTGACAAATATTGCACAGTATATACAGGGATGAAATTATTCGATAAGAAAATTCAAACTTGATTTGTTGTAAATGACTGATTATTTGTTTTCATTTGTTTGCTTTAAAATACAGAATCACAACACGTGTGTTGCATATCGCGCATATCTGTAATTAATCTGTGAACATTTTTTTCAATTATTAACAGTAGTTCATCGATATAACAGTGGAAATGATAGTCCCAGTTAAATCCCTTCCAATTTCTAAGGGAAGTAGAATTTACCAATATGTTGCCGCTATTGTAGGTAAGTTTGCATTGTTTAAATTAAACTACCTGCAATTATACAAAGTGGTTCGATTTCGTTAATCTATGCTAAAAATTTCAATCTCTTTCCTATTTGCAATCTGCAACCACTCGTGGTATTAGTTTTTGCTTCGAATTGTGAAACCATGCCTCTTAATTCCTACAGCTTATGCTAGCTCCACACGTTGGCCCATACTGTGGCCGAAACAATTGCCAAAACATTTGCCTACAAATATACCATCCAGACGCTGGCCGATACCAGCGATGCCACAGCTATCGAATTTGGATGAAGTCTACGGAAATACTGATTTGTTATGAAATTGTGTCGAACACTTTTCTTAAGTTGGTATCACTAAAATAAAAAGAACAGTGATTATAAAGTGAGTGAAATTTGTTTTTTGAAATTCCCTGTACCGCGCATCGATGCGAAATGTGCCAAAGAATTTAAACCTATTCTACCGAAATCGCCGGAAAAGCTGTGGCAACACTGGCCAATATAGCAGTGCTTGCTAGAACCTAAAAGATGACAGACGTGGAAATTGCTGCTGCAACGGCAATGGCTGCTTTAGGTGCTTTTAATTATTTATTATAAGCGAAGTCGCAGCTAACAAAAAACCTCGACAGAAAAGAAGATAGTGGATGACAACGGTACATAAAAATAGAACAGAGTAATTTTCTTAATCTCTAGCAGATTTTTCTATGATTTTTACTTCCCTCGCATATACCGAAGGGAAATATTGTGTTCGAGAAAAAATCACCCTCCGAGAATTCTTCGGATTTTCACGTTTCAGATAATGTAGATTACGAAAATATAGGTTTTTCACTTCCGTCAGTCTGCCTGTCTGTCGGTTGGTGCATTAACTAAAAAACGACTTGACAGAGAACAGTCAAATTTGGTAGGTAGCTGACGCTACTGACACCAAAGAAACGGTTCTAGACTTTTACTGGAAAACAGGGTTGACCATTTAAAGGATATAGATAATGAAAAAAACATTGTTCTCGCTCAAATTTAAAATTCACACGTTTTATGATATTTCAAACCTATTTCAGAAAAAGAAAATTGGAAAAATGTTTAACGACGAATAAATGGAAACATAATGGTTTTTGCTCAAATATAAAATTTCCACGTTTCATGGTTTCATTCTAAACCCATTTTTTTAAAAATATTTTTGAAAATAAAAACAAAATTTTGAAAATAAAGACAAAATTTTGAAAATAAAAAAAAGATTTACACAGAATTTCCCTCTTTTTATACAGGGAAATCACTTAAAAAATTATTAATTACTAAACGACATACGAGAATAATATAATCGGAATGTAGTTTTCACTATTATTACAAAGAAAACCGGATGACTTTTGGTCAAAAAAATATACGGAATGGTCATCCGACATCAAAAATTCAATGTTAAATAGAAGGTGCCAAATATGGAAGGCTTGCGTAAATACCCATGGTTGAATTATTTCTTAGGATCATCACCCTGTATATTTTTCAATAAAACTATAATAGGTGTCTTCATTGCCAACTGTATTAACTATATGCCAAATATTATTGCCATCTGTCATATTTTTATAGTTCCACGTAGTGGAATGGAAGTACAGCAGCAATTACATTTTTTTTAATAGGTTTAGAATGTCATGAAGCGTGGAAATTTGAAATTTGAGCAAAAAAATTATTTTTCATCTATTCTGGCAGTGAAAAATTTTTCAAAATGTTTTTTGAAAGTAGGTTCAGATTGTCATAAAACGTGGACATTTTAAATTTTAGCAAAATAATATTTTTTCAATCAGTCCATAGTGTTAAAAAAATTGTTAAGAATATTAGAATGTCACAACACGTGGAAATTTGAAATTTCGGGGAAAAATTTTTATTTCATTATCTCTTCCCTTTAGAGGGTCCACCCTGTATATTTTTTCGTGAAAGTCTAGTACTTTTTCAGTTAATGCACAGACAGACAGAGACAGACTGACGGAATTGAAAACCTATATTTTCGTAATGTACGTGATTTGAAACGTGAAAATTCGAAAAATTCTCGAATTGTGATTTTTTTTCGAATACAATACTTACTCCCCTTCGGTACTTATGCGAGGAAAGTAAAAATTGCTGAAAATTGAAAAAAAAATATCACTACTATAAAGTAGATAATTGAAAATATGTTTTGCTCTCATTTAAAATTTCCACGTTTCATGGCATTCTAAATCAATTACAAAAAAAAATCTAGAATTTGTTTACTAATATAAAATGGACGGTAGGAAAAAATATTTTTTATGCTCAAATTTTAAATTTTTACATTTTATGACATTCTAAACTTATTTAAAAAAATCTTTTTTCAATAAAAAAAATATGTATATTTTTCGTAAGTTAAAATTTTTTTTTTTTGTGGACGAGAATTGGTATCTGACTCGAGCACGCCCACAATTCCTTTGATTTGTGTACTATATACGGACACCGAGGCGATCTCAGGCAAACTTGGTCCATTCGCGGCCAATCAAGAAAAACTTACCATCCACACGTTGGCTGTGGCCGTGTCCACGAAACAACGCTGTGCCTTGCGTGTTCGTGATTCTAGTTTAAAAATGAAATTTATGTTTGGGTCGTCTCGAGCTTAGAGTACGACTGGTTGAATGATAGCTAGCAAATTTATTTAATGAAGGGCGCCAGCTAGCTCTTTTGAGACTCTGAGACTTGGACTAATATTCAGATAGGCTTCGATTACACTTGTTGATTTATAGTTAGTAAATAAAACGACGAATTTTAATATAACGACGAGAAGTATAAAATTGGTTTATTGATTAAAGTACAGTCTTGGATTTCGTAGAAACACTTATAATGAAAATTTGTACACTAGATTTATTATTATTAAAACTCAACTATTTACAATAGTCACTGGACGCGAGGTTTGATTAATTTTGAGAGCAACCCGGAGAGAGAGTAGCGCGGAGACGTGGACTGGTAACGCGATGTGGAGATACTGCCTGCCTACTGCACGCTCTCGGCGGCTTTTATACTAGAGGGGAATTCCAGAACACGGAAGTGACGTTTCATCGTGACATAATATGACATCATTTTCCACCAATGAGAAGCGATGGCCTACGTGACTGAATGCATGTAGCCGGTGTGAGTCATACTTGTCTTAGAACGGTGCTCGTGCCTATCCGGAAACTGATTACGTTAATTTACGTAATTGGAATAAAGAGAGATTCAACTCCGTGCGTTGTGCGCGTGAGCAATTGGAATAATGCGGGCAATCGGCAATTCGTCCGCATGAACTGGAATTAAAATTACTATTGTGAATAGCACGACTTGAATGGCTTCGTCGACGCGGCGACGGCGACGATGGATTTGAATGAGTGTAATACGCGGGGTACTTTCGAATTTGTTAATGGATTTTAAATTAAATCTGAGTATTACTAGTTTTTTAGTGATTTGCAATGTATTTTGAATTTAAAGAATATTTGTGAGCTTTAGAATGACTGAATTATATTTTGAATATTATTTGTTAAGCGGAAGGCTATGCGTGTCGACGGCGACGAGATAAATTAGGAGTACTTTCGAAAATTTTATAAATTTAGAGAAAATTAAAATTTTGCTATCGGGTTTTTTGATCGAAATAGGTTCTTTACATGATTTTAGTGATATACTCGAGTTTCGGAGAGTTTGAATTTGATTAGAACGGAAGTTATTGAATTTTTTATATTATTTATAAAAATAGCCAAATATGTTTTTTTATAGATTTTGATGTCGGCGATCGATTTGATAATTTTAAATGAGTCTTTTTGAAAAATTTGAACTTGATAGGGGTTGAAAATATTAGGTACTACAACAGCCGAAGTTTGCTAGAATTGGCCTAACGTGTAGAACTAGCATTACATATTTTATAGTTGTTTGCTCAATACTTCAGAAAAGTGTTCTACTTTATTTACCAACGGCATAAATTCAGTCGTTGATAACCAAAATACATACCCCACAAGTTTTTTTATGCAGTAAGTGCTATGCGTACAATGTTAGTTCATTGGTGAAATTAATTTCATTTTTAAAATTTGTGGTTCATTTTTTTACTGGTACATTAAATCATTATGCGGTTACCTTACTAGCTATAAATTGTCATCAACGTTGCGCTTCGATGTCAAAATTTAACTTTCCGTTCAAAATGTCTAGCAACTTTACATCTTTCGGTCCGTCGCATCGTTCCATCCTCGAGGAAGTTCCGTATTTTTATGTGCGATTTTCTCGAACACCGCTAAAAATAGGTGAATGTAGGGGTGACTGTTGCAAAACTACTGGATAATAAAATGCTTGCAAGGCTAATGGTTAGTTAAGTGTCATACAAATATTTTTAGAGGAATAAAACCTTTTTTTTGACATTGGTTCCGATTTTACACCCCTGGCAAAAAACACCTCACTTTTGATCAAGGTGCAAAACCCTTTTGTGCATATTAACCCTTTGGATGACACAAAAAAAATACTGGCAGTAGCACCTTAGCTTTAGAAAAACCACGCCTAAGATATATCACAGAGTAAGCAAAACATCCAGACCCGTCATTTCTTGCAGCGAACGGAGTATATATTTAGCCAATGTAAAAACTTCATGTATGTTATTTCTTCTGTTTCCTCTTTGTTCTAATTTGTGTAGATTATGTTGTGACATCCAGCAGTCTCTCGAACAGTTCACGTTAACTCCAAAATCTCATATATTTCAACATGTCAGACATCATCAATTAAAAGATAACCAGTCATGTGCGCACCTGATTTTAAATATTCATGCAAATAAATGTTGATGTAAGAATGACTTAAAATTTTGCAGGTAATATGCACGCCGCAGTAACTATTGTATTTTTACTTATGTTGCAGCTAACTTAGGAATAATATGCAGCGAAATGCACTATGGGTGGACATCACATTATATCCCAGAACTTATTAACGGCAATTACACCTTCCAAATAACTAGCGACGAAGCATCATGGCTGACGGTAATACCACTATTTGGAGGTATATTTGGGGGATTCTTCACCTATTTATTTGTGGATAGCCTAGGTAGAAAGTGGTTAATAGTATTTTCATCTTTACCATTCATTGCCTCTTGGCTCCTCGTCGGAATGGCAAAATCAGTAATGTGGATGTTCATTGGACGTGTTCTATCTGGACTAGCAGACGGCCTCTCATTAACAGTAGTTCCAATGTACCTTGCGGAAATAGCGCAAGCCGAGGTCAGAGGTCGTATCACTTCGTTCAGTCCTTTGTTCATAGTAGTTGGACTGCTGCTGATAAATATTTTTGGAGCTTACTTACCCTTAGACACTTCAGCTTTTCTAACAGTTGCACTGCCAGTTTTGCTATTGATTATATTTCCTTGGATGCCAGAAAGTCCATATTTTTGTTTGATGGAACAAAATACCGACAAAGCAAGGAGAAGTCTTCAAAAATTCAACGGAAATGAAGATGTCAGTGCAGATTTGCAAAGAATATACATAGCTGTTAAGGAACAACGGGAGGATAAAGGCTCGTTTCTTCAGTTATTTACAGTCAAGAGTATCCGGAAGGGAATGCTTGTCGCTCTAGGTTTGTAGATACTAAAATATAATATAATAACTTTAGTTGTAGTGTTGCTCTGGGCTAATCTGTACGAGATTTTCCATTTTTCGATAAGGGTCTTTTTTCGTGGTTTTCCGAAAAAACTTAGAGTGCACTTTAAGAAAAAGTCATAGCGGAATAAGTCTTGTATTAATACATTCACCAGAATTTTTCTGAATTTTTTCTCGTCACTTTTTATTTCCCCTCCCCCATTTTTGAAAAAATTCGAGCCGCCATATTTCAGAAAATGTGCACTTTTTAGAAAATTTTACAAAAATAAAAAGTTGTTATTCTTTGTCAAATTATCTAAAAATACGTTTTGTTTTTAAATTTTTCTCAATTTTTCTACTTAGCAAATTAGTAAAAAAATCATTATTTATTACAATTGCGGGGTAACAGCGACCAATTTTTTTTTTCGGCTTTTATCTAGACATCAAACGAACAGAATTCACAAAGTTTCGTGCAAAACCATTCATTCGGTAAACTTTTTCAAGTTTAGGTCGATTTTCGTCTAATTTGCCTACACTAAATGTATATCCCAACACACAAGCTTTTAGGTCAGGTTATCAACATTGATAAAATGATGATACTTACTTTTGTTATCCGCACTGGGCGGTTCACTTATTCGACTGCGGTGCTGCCCCCATAAGTTTCTTTTTTACGTATGCTTTTATTGTATTTCCGTTTTAGTCACTTAAAAATATATGAAGTTGAATAAAGGCCTATAACAAAAAAAAAGGTGGCAAATTAAGATGTAAACAGCCTAAAAATCTAGCAGCTCAAGGAATCACTACTTCCACATCCAGATTTTCTGTCATAAATGCTTTTAGGAGCGTAGAAAGTGCAAAATTAATGAATAATATAAATATGAATACTCCGAAGCTCAAAAAAGGCCGAACAACATACTAAAAGACCTGACCAGTGGTTGAGAGGTGGGGGTGGGGGAAGGGGGTTAGCTTAAATACCCCCCTTTCACGATTTTCTTGAATAACACGAAAACTACGCTCTCTAGCGAAAAAGTATCTATATACAATATTAAATTAGATGACATTTCATACAAATAAGTTTGTGTTTATTTTTTTATCTGGGGTCAATACTTTTTCCAAAATTTCTATCAAATCATCTATTCTATAGCAGTGGCAAAAACATGTTTTGAACTAGGTTTAGAATGTCACGAAACCTGGAAATTTTTAATTTGAGTGGAAAACATTTTTTTCATTATCTATTCCCTTTAGACCGTCCACCCTGTACATTTTCCAGTGACAGTAGCGTTAGCTACCTATCAAATTTGACTGCTTTCCGTCAAGAAGTTTTTTAATGCACCAACAGACACACCGACAGACAGACAAACAAACAGAAAGACAGAGTGACGGAATTAAGAAACCTATATTTTCGTAGTCTACATGACCTGAAACATGAAAATCCGAAAAAAATCTCGGAGGGTGATTTTTTCTTCCCTTCGGTATGTGATTTTTCCACCCACTGTATCTCGTAAAGTATTAATCCTAGAGAAAAAATGGACAGTGATGTATCCGTAGGAAACTTGACCTACTTTAATGTTGTGTATGGATACTTTTCGTTAGAGAGCGTAGTTTTCGAGTTGTTCAAGAAAAATGTGAAAAGGGAATCATTATACTACGCCTCACCCCTCGCAGACAGTCCACTGGTCAGTATTTTTAGTATGTTGTTCAGGTGACACGCCAACAATGACAACAATACAAAAATTGGTCACTACACGAATTATTTTCCTTATTATTCTGTCGTTGATTGGACTATTTATCGTAAATAAAAATATCCGCTGCCTAAGGAATCACTACTTCCACATCCAGATTTTTCAACCAAGTCACTTTAAAGGAAAGATTTGCACTCTAGTACGTGAACTTTATTGGTCATAGAATTTTAATAATATTTGGAGCAGATGTCATAGAAAAGTTTGAGGCGTCGGTTTCTACCATATACGTTAAAGATGAAGTTTCTAGTTTACCCTACTTATTTTCCCCTATTCATAACCTACCACCTCCCACCCCTTCAATGGAATCATCTCAATCAGATATCATTGCAATATACGTTTATTAATTTTCAAGTGAATTTCTCAATTTTATGTTATCAATCCCATTAATAATGGAGAGCGGAGCGGAGGTGGTGGGGTTTGAAAAATATTAGAAAGAAATCTGAGGCCTTGGTTTCTAGTATATATACCAAATCACAAATTTCTGTACTATTACTACAGGTCGACCATCCTAGAATGGCCAACGAGATTAGGATGCGCAGTAGTTGAAACCACCCCACCTTTATGGAGCTCACTTGTTTATGTTCCTTCCTCCTGTAAACATCGGTACAGTCTTGAGAAAAGTGCTCGTAGTGTATAACTTATATTTAACACATGGTACCTATTAGAAGTATCTACTTATAAACATTAATGTTACGTGTACAAAGAACTGTTGTTCAATCGAAAACATCAATTGACCTGTGACATACCCGAATTGTTGGTAAATAAGAGAGCACCTTTTACTTGAACTTCTTCCCCCGACTGTACTACGTTCATAGTTGCGAAACTTGTCTCTATTCAACAGCGAGGATATTTCTTCTCTCTCTGCGCGGCTGCCGCGGCTGTTGGCCATCCTACAATGGTTTACTTGTAGCTTGCTTTACTTATACTCCCCTATCTATCCCTTTTTAATCCCCAACCCTTCAACGGAATCATCTCAAAATATAATCTAGTTCCAGATGTCGTTATAATACATGCGTGTACCAAACTTTAAGTGAATATCAATTATTATCAACTCTTTTTATAATGGGCGGAAGTATTGTATTTGAGAAAAAATCACCCTCCCAGATTTTTTCGGATTTTCACGTTTCAAATCATGTAGATTACGAAGATATAGGGTTTTCAATTCCGTCAGTCTGTCTGTCGGTCTGTCTGTCGGTCGGTCTGTTGGTGCATTAACTAAAAACTACTTGACGGAGAACAGTAAAATTTGGTAGGTAGCTGACGTTACTGTCAGCGAAGAAATGGTTAGACTTTTACTGGAAAATATACAGGGTGATCCGTCTAAAGGGAATAGATAATGGAAAAATAATTTTTCGCTTAAATTTAAAATTTCCACGTTTCGTGACATTCTGAACCTACTTCAAAAACAATTTTTTTTTTTAATTTTCAATTGAAAAAAATTTTGGAATTTTTAAACTTTTTAATTTTTTTTTATAAAATCGGTGATGGAAAAATTTTTTATTGCTCAAATTTAAAATTTCCACGTTTCGTGACATTATAAACCTATTAAAAAAAATTTTTTTTTGAAAATTTAAAATAGAAAAAAAATTTCAAATTTCAAAAATTTTGTATAAACTGGATGATGGGAAAACAAATGTTTAACTCAAATTTAAAATATCTTCGTTTCATGACATTCTATACATATTTCAAAAAAGCAATTTATTTTGAAAATAAAAAAAATAAATAAATATTTTTTTACCACTACCATAGAATAGATGAAAGAAAAACAATATTTCTTCAATTTTAAAATTTTCGCCATTCATTATATTCCAAAACCATTTCAACAAAAAAATGTTTTGAAAATTAAAAAAAATTATAATAATTTTACTCCACCAGTATACAGTAGATAATGAAAAAGTATTCGGGTTTTCTCTGTATTAATAGGGCTAGCTACATGGCGATTATAAGTTTCATGTCATCTCTTAATTAATAATTTATTAGAGTGACCGTCTTGTACGAATAAAGAGGAAGTTCTGTGTAAATACCTTTACCGATTCTTATTTATTGATTTTATTCAAAATAACAAGGTACTTCCTCTAGCTGACACTAACTTACTGTCCAAATTTCAATACAATCTGACTTTTTGCTCTAAAGATGCTTGCAAGAAACGTGACGGACGGACGGACAAACAATCAGACACACAGACGGCCGGACATTTTCAAAGTTGTTAAGAATTCGATCACCAACATGCGATGAGATTTTTTTCTCTACGAGCGATACTACCGGTTTTATAAATATGCCGATCGAATGCAATATACTCTTCGTTTTGTATTTGCGAGATATAAGAGGTCATCCGAAGAGACTTAATGCGATACTGCCAAAACGTCGTAGAAATAGCCCATCCAAAATCAAGTTACAACTCTGACCGACTAACCTCTTCCACAGATTATAGCAACGAGAACCTTTGAATACACTTTTTAATTATATTCTTGGCCACGAAAATAAGATTAAAATATTTATAAATGAAAACTATTAACATTTATATTGATAAATGTTAATAGTTTTCACATTGGTGTTTCCGAACATTTGAAAAATCTCTCTAAACGGGAAGATGCCAAAATAATTCAAAACTACACTCGAAGGCTGTACTCGAGGCACGTTTCTCTAATTATGTTGGTATCATCAGGAGATGATAGAAACCCTTCTAAATTATGGTTGGTGAAACACGCGTCGAGAGTACTGTTCAAATTTTTGGGAAGTTCCCTCATCGTTAATGTCATTCCAAATGTTCCAATCCACCCTTTAAACTTAGCTTTTACAGTAGAGTTACGTTAAAAGACGAGGTCCCACCGTGTCTAATTTTTTAACTATGCCCAAGTAAAAAACCGCTGCCTAAGGAATCACTACTTCCACATCCAGATTATTCGTCCAAGTCACTTTAAAGGAAACATCTTGACTATATTTGCACTCTAGTATGTGGAAATTATTGGTCATAGAATTTTAATAATATTTGGGGTAGATGTCATAGAAAAGTTTGAGGAGTTGGTTTCTACCATATACGTTAAAAATGAAGTTTCTAGTTTACCGTACTTATTTTCTACTATTTACAACCTACCACCTCAATGGAGTCATCTCAATCAGATGTCACTACAATACATACGTGTACTAACTTTCAAGTGAATATCTCAATTTGATGTTATCAATCCCATTAATAATGAAGCGGAGGTGGTAGAGTTTGAAAAATATTAGAAAGAAATCTGAGGCCTTGGTTTCTAGTATATACACCGAATCCCAAATTTCTGTAATCTTACCAGCTTGCTTTACTGATTTTCCCCTATTTGCCCCTATTTAACCCCCAACCCTTCAGCGGCATCATCTCAAATTATGATCTAGTTTCAGACGTCGTTATAATACATACGTGTACCAAATTTCAAATGAATATCTCAATTTTATTTTATCAACCCTTTTCATATTGGAGTAGGGGTGGTTGGGTTGAAAAATATTATAAGAAAATCTGACGCTGTGGCTTCTAGTACATACACCGAATTTCAAGTTTCTGTTGTCTTACCAACTTTTTACTTATATTCCTCTATTTACCCCAAATTAACCCCCAACCCTTCAACGGAATCATCCCAAAATATAATCTAATTCCACACGTCGTTATAATACATACGTGTACGAAATTTCAAATGAATATCTCAACTTTATTTTTTCAACCCCTTTAATGGGGTAGGGGTGGTGGGGGGTTGAAAAATATTATAAAAAAATCTGAGGCCTTAACTTCTAGTACATACACCGAATTTCAAGTTTCTGTACTCTTACAAGCTTGCTTTACTTATTTCCCCCTATTTACCCCTATTTAACCCCCAACCCTTCACCGGATTTCCTCAAAAAACAATCCAGTTCCAGATCTCGTTATAATATATACGTGTACAAAATTTCAGGTCAATATCTTAAACCGTTCCGGAGAAAGCGTGCGGACAAAAAAAGTTACAGACAGACAGACCGACAGACAGACCGACAGACAGACCGACAGACAGACAGAAAAATTTTTTTCGCTCAAATTTAAAATCTCGACGTTTCATGACATTCTAAACCTATTTCACGAATAAAAATTTTTGAAAATTTTTTTGCGATTACTATACTTCCAATCCACTACGTGGATGTGGAAGTAAAACAGACAGGCAGGCAATATAGAAAATTTGATATACGATGATTTAATATTTGATAACTCTAAAATGTTAAAAATGTTGATAGAATTTAGCGATTGAAGTACAAATCACTGAAATTATGAGAAATTTCGTGATTCATCAGTCAGTCACCAAACGTTTTTTTTTTAATTCGGTTATATTATAATCATCTGACATACAGAATGTCCCATTAGTGGGAATAGAGTAAGCAGGAATAGGTCAGGTCAAAATATGACAATGTAACATAACTCTATATCAAGTTGCACCCTTGAGGTAATATAACCCTCCAAAATTATTAAACACATTTTTTTTTCTTATAAAGTTCCAAGGTACACACTTTGGACATGTTACGGAGCTGGATTGATGCTAAGTTGAAATTAGTTGAGAGATAATACAAGATATTTATTGAGGCGTAGACCCAGATCATCTCTTAAAATTTTTTCCATCCTCCATCAATCAATCATGCAATCCATCAATCTGCAATAGTTTTCTTTCAAATTATGCCGAATTTAATTTGGAATTTTCTCATTATAGGAATTTTTGTAGTTAGTTAAAGAAAAAACGCAAATGTGTAACTTAAGTATAACTTCAATGTGGATTATTTCAACAATTTTAGCGTAAACCAAAGTTAATAAAACATTTTCCTAGCACACCATGATTTTCCTGTTCGTTATTAATAGAGCAGTAATAATAATAATAACAACACAGGTTTACAAAAAAAAAGTTGTCTGGATCTGGGGTCAGACCATACGTTTCTTATGTGTTTTTCGAATCTATTTTTAGTTTTGTTCTATCGCGTCAGAATTTTGAGATAATCTAACCTAAAAGTGCAAAAAACCGGTTTTTTGACATATTTGAGGTTATGTAGCTTTGCGAATTTTTTTTCCCTTAAAAAAACATGTATGGGATCTTAAGGCATAAATCTTCCTCTTTAAAATGCCGTTGAGTTTGCTCAAATATCTTTCTTTTTTTTTTTCGCCGAGATATCGAATTTTGAAAATTGTCTGTTCATATCATATCTTTCCCAATACCACAGGCCTCCAAAATTAGGCAAATTTTTTTGTATCAAAAACGCTATTATACTTTTCCGAAGGTTTTCGGTGCGCTGAATCTGAATCCGGTCTCAGAATTTCTCTATCACGTCAGGATTTTGAGATATCGTAACCTAAAAGTGCAAGGAACGCGGTTTTTTGACATATTTGAGGTTATGTAGCTTCGAGAATTTTTTTCTCAAGAAACCATGTGTGGGATCTTAAAGTACAAATTCTGTTATATTATAATCATCAGACATACAGAATGTCCCATTAGTGGGGATAGAGTAAGCAGGAATAGGTCAGGTCAAAATATGACAATGTAACATAACTCTATATCAAGTTGCACCCTTGACGTAATATAACCCTCCAAAATTATTGGAAACATTTTTTTTTCTTATAAAGTTCCAAGGTACGCACTTTGGACATGTTACGGAGCTGGATTGATGCTAAGTTGAAATTAATTGAGAGATAATACAAGACATTTATTGAGGCGTAGACCTAGATCACCTCCTAAAATTTTATAAAATTTTTCCATCCTCAAATAGAATTGGGGAAATGAATATATTACTAGCAAAAAATACTGGTAATTATTTCAAACTCTTGTTAAAGACTTATCATAGATAAGTACAAAAACATATATCTTTCTAAACAAAATACTTTGCTGGCTATATGTCACGAACAACATTGAATTAGGGAATTTGCATTTAATTATATTTTATGATTCTAATTTTATTAATTATATTTTATGATATGTAGGTATTGGTGATTTTCAGAAATCTATTTTCTCACCATAGTAAATTTTTATATTTTTTAATTTTCGTCGGGGGGAAAACGAGGTATTCCGGAAAATAACATTCTTTGCACATAAAATACAATATGGCAGCATCAGCGACTGCCATTTTTATCGGAAAAACATGGACTCCGTTTTAGAGAGCCAGTCTACGTAACATCCAAAATTTGAAAAATCTTCTCAGTTTGCATTTTTATGTTTTTGTTAATTGACGACTTATGAGACACGAATTAGTTACTGTCTTTGTTATGTTGCAGGTCTAAGAGCTATCCAACAACTCAGTGGTGTGACAGTTATTGCTTTCTACTGTAAAACTGTATTCGAGGAATCCAGGGACTTTCTTTCTCCAAGCACTTCAACTATCATTTTCTTCTCTTTAAATCTGTTCACAACTTTCCTTTCTACATTCATAGTTGATCGTTTTGGACGTCGGTCGCTCTTAGCAATTTCAATCGTGGGAACGACGTTATCACTATTAGTCAGTGGAACTTACATATATATAAAAAATTGCACAGAAGTAGATACCACAGGATTCGATTGTATACCGCTAGTAGCGCTTTTTTGTTACATTGTGGCATTTAGCGCAGGATTACAAACGATCCCCTATTTTATAGTTGGGGAGTTGTTTCCAACCAACGCTAAATCTCACGCACTTTGCTCTCTAAATATCTTCCACAATGGAATTTTAGTAATCATTTCACATTTCTTCCATTGGTCCAACGATACGTATGGAATGCATGTTCCTTTTTTTACCTTCACCGCCTGTTGTATCTCCGGCTTGATCTTTGTGATGGCTTATGTACCCGAAACAAAGGGCAAGACCTTAGAAGAAATATTGGAAGAACTATGCGGAGAAGAAAAAGTTGTAGATCGAAAAATCGACGAGAAGGATGTTCGGTGTCTGAAGAATTCGTTTGAACCATAGGATTCTGAAATGCGGTGTATGAGAGCCCCAATTGTATGTTACAATTACGTTTGACCTTTTGTCTTGAAATATCACAATATACTTTTGCATTTTTGTTTATTTATTTATTTATTTTAAAATAATTTTAACCTAGAAATTGATAATGAAACCAAACTACTACAAGAGCCACTGACACCTAAAAGTTTGTTGCATGTAAACTGATAGTCATTCTTATGGACCGATTTAGAAAGGTATCGAGATACCTTGTTAAAAATTATAGTGTTCTCTATCAGCGTTTCCTTGCAGTGGGGATTAATTAAAAGTCTACAAACCCCAACTGATGGTCATTTGTGAAATATCTTCAAGTAAGGGAATACAAGAATTTCGGTAAAATTGCCTGCTTACTCTACAGACAGGAGTGATTCCATGTAAAAGACGAACAGGCGAGTCTGCCTGGGGTAAAAAAGAGGTGATTTTACGAATTTTGTATACCATTTGAGTTAGCAACTGATTCTTATAGGAAAAATTCCGCTGAGCAAGATTTTCTTATGAAAAATGTTCCTCAACCGCGAGCTTCATGGTCAAATAATTGTTTAGACAAAATTTATTTCGTTTTTATTTAATGAAATAAAAACGGTGTGATGGATCCGAAAACATGTTGGTTCAGTCGAAAAATATTTTCAATACGCGTCGTTTGGCGCCAAGCACAACTCATTTTGTCAACCCGTTCATTTGCTTTAGCCAAAATAAATTTCTTAATTAATAAAGACAAGGTATTGTGTTTTTCAAAATACATGCTTTTGTACCAAAGAATATACCTTTTGTTTTAGGGCAATATCTTCAATACTTTTTTATTTTATTTATAGATAGATAGATAGATTTTTATTGGCCATAATTACACAAAAGTGTTTTGACAAGTCAAGTGAGATCCTAATATAACAATTGTAAAATACAAGATCTATAAAACAGGATATAAAAACGTACAACTATTTAATTAAATAAATGTATATAACAAGATTAGGATAAGTTACACACACACACACATATATCTGTACTTACATACTCACATATACACATATATAAATATATATATATATATATATATATAGGTGAAAAAAAAAACAATACAATCTTTAACCAAATAGTACATAATAAACCTACAGTTAAAAATATATAGCAAACAACACACATTATAACGTCATAGAAAAATCAGCCTGTAAGGATTCATCAAAGTCATAGAAAGCATTGTCTAACAAGAAACGTTTAATTACGGTTTTAAAGCGATTAGGTTCAAGTTCTTGTACAGCGACTGGTAGCACATTAAAGAATTTTATTGAGAAATAGCTCGTACCATTTCTTGTCTTAGATAACCTCAAAAAATCTAAAATAATATTTCTTTTGTTTCGCGTTGAGTGCTCATGAATATTATCATGTGTTATATATTTATTAAGATTATCTTTTATGTATATGAGGCACTGGAATATATATGAACATGGCGACGTAAGTATTTTTAGATTTTTAAAAGTGTCCCTACAATCGTCTCTATATGACAACCCAGCAATTATTCTTACAGCCTTTCTTTGCATAGAAAAGACTGTTTTAGCATGTGGAGAGTGACCCCATGCTAGTATGGCATAAGTTATAGTACTTTGAACTAGAGCGTGATATGCCATTAAAAGCGTTGCCTGTGAGACATGTTTTACTAGACTACGTAATAAGAAAATTTTCCGAGACACATTTGTGCAAACCATTTCTGTGTGTTTATCCCATGATAGCTTGGTGTCTAAGGTAACGCCCAAAAATTTAAAAGAGTTAGACAAATCAATTTCTAGATTATGTTGTCTTAAACTAAAAATCATTTTCTCTGTCTTATCTTTATTTAACACCAACTTGTTGCTTAAGAGCCATTCTTGAACTGTGGATAGAGAGGCTCGAGCCTCGGTTAAAAGAACATTCAAATCTACATGAGTATGAGCCAATGTTGTGTCATCAGCAAAAAGGGTGAAATTCGACATAGGAGCACTGTTAGGCAAGTCATTAATGTAGATAAGAAATAGAATAGGTCCCAGAACTGAGCCCTGTGGAACACCTAGTTTTACGTCAATTGAATTTGATATAACATTATTTATATTGACAAACTGC
Source organism: Stenurella melanura (assembly GCA_963583905.1). NCBI lineage: Eukaryota > Metazoa > Arthropoda > Insecta > Coleoptera > Cerambycidae > Stenurella > Stenurella melanura. The sequence continues at coordinate 3,385,707 of OY757309.1, forward strand.
GAATGATGTGATAGATATGACAGAATTAAATCTTTACTATTTGTAGAAAATTTGTAAAAACTTAGTTTTTTTACCAGTGCATTATGTGGTACACAGTCAAAAGCTTTGCTTAAGTCCAGAAATTGAACGTATACAAATTCCTTGGTCTCAAAACCTTTATTAATCACATCTACCAGAGAATTTATGGCTGTAGTTGTCGACAATTTAGATCGAAAACCAAATTGACAGTTATTAAACAGTTTGTACTTTTCAAAATAATTGGTCATTTGAGTTTTAAGAACAATCTCAAAAATTTTTGCAAATATAGGGACGATAGATATTGGCCTATAATTTGTAGGGTCATCCAAGCAACCTTTTTTGAACATGGGAAGTACTTTTGACAGTTTAAGAATTTTCGGAAAGCTATTACTTCTAATACATTGATTAATAAGCTTTGTGAGGGGAATAAGAATAATATATTTAATACTATTTAAAACTGTTACGTCAATATCATAAGCGTCTTTACTCTTGGTATTCTTCAAATTGTCGATTATATCAAGCACTTGAATGTATGACACCTCAGAAAATTGAAATTCCTCGCTAATACCATTTAGAGTGGAGTTATTTAAGAAATATTCAGAATTAACATTAGAGGGTGGAAGAGTGGTTATTAAGATATGAGCAATGTTACCAAAATAGTTATTAAAATCGTCAGGAGAGATAGTTGAGGGTTTGTTATGATTAGCTTTGGCATTTTTAGTTGCGTTAATTAAATTCCACATAGCTTTTTGTTTGTTATTATTTCGAAGAATGTAATTGTCGTTAGCTATTTTCTTTGCTTTTGCTAGCTCATATTTATAATTACGTTTTCTGATTTTAATTAAATCTTTGATATCACTAGAAGGATTTGCTCTATAAATATCTTGAAGAAAATTCAGCGAATCTCTCATCTGGCGAAGGTTGTCTGTGAACCAGTTTACATCAATTGAATTATTGCTTGCAACGTTTTTGGATTTTACCGGAAAAAACCTATCAAAGGTAGAGGTAACTTTATTCAAAAATATTTCAAATTTGACATCAATCGTCAAGGAGAAATTGTCGATAAATCCCCAATCAGCCTGCTGCAAGTGGTTGTGTAGATTAAGTAAACCTTCGTCGGTAATAGGTCTATACTTGATTCGTGTTTTGTCATGAGAAGGTTTACAATGTTTTACCCTTAAAATTAATCCAAAATGGTCAGAGAGTTTCGAATCAACTGTATTGGTTTCACAGGTATCATGAGGAGAATTTATAAATACATTATCCAGACAATCGTTCTGTCGAGTTGGTGAGATATTACATGCAATGAATCCAAACGAGCTAAACAGATTAATAAGTGCATGGGTATGTTTGTCAGGTTTGTGGAATGGAACATTAAAGTCGCCAGTAAATATTATATCCTTATTTTTATGGCTAACATAGTCTAGTACATCAGAAATTTTATGCAAAAATATATCAAAATCCCCTAATGATGGAGATCTATACACAGTTATAATAACATTGTCACAGACAACAGCTGCTAGTTCACAGTGCAAGTCGACAGATAGTTTATTGATTTGTGGGATATCAGAGCATTGATGTTTCCTGTGTTTAAACAATTGGTATAGTTTATTATTTAGCAAATAATTTTTTTTTTGAAAATTTGATCGACTTCAAACCAACTTTAAACGATAAATATTGATGTTGGGCATAACCCCCATAGAAGTCTGCACGGATGAAACTTTTTGCTTTTGTTTATTTAAAGTTTAAATTAACTTTGTAAATTACCAATTTCAATATCTCGGCTCTGGGTGAGCGTATCGAAATGGAGTATTGTGTATATGAAAATGCTTGCAAAAGAAAATTTTAAGACCAGAAATATCTGGATCGGATAACCGGAACCGGAAATAAAAGTCGTATTGCGTGAGTGTAGTGGGGCAGCATCATTTATTACAAAAAAAATTGAACCGCTTTTAATAAAACGATCTCTAAACACTGTGAAAGAAAATTTAACATCCGCAGCCCTTCGGTTTGAGGTTGGCGTAAAAATGAACATAGTCGAACGATTTTTTACTCGATCTCATAATCGACATTAGGTAATAAGTTTTACTGTTGGCTGCCTACACTGCCGTCCTAAGGAAAAACGTCCTATCTGCAAAAATTGCATTTTTCAGGTTATTACATTTTCTGTCCGATTTGCATGTATTCTAACTATTTTCTAGTTAAAAATGGCTGATATCCAACAAGAAGGTGAAAAACTATATTGTTTGTCCTAACTGCTCATAAAAGTATATTTATAATTCAAAATGTCCTAATTGCATTTTACAAGAAAATAAGTCCTATATGCCTTTAATACCAAGGTAAAACTTTTTAGCTTAGTAACATGAATAGCTCAACTGTTCTATCGGTTCCTCGATTGCAGAACCTGTTATAAACATGAACAGTATTCTTAGTTAAAAAGCTAAAACTTTCAATACATCAAAACTAACATAATGCTAGATAGGACGCTTTTCCTTAGGACTGCAGTACAGTTGTCCTTTCGCACTTGATCTGTTGTGAATGACTGATTATTTGTTTTCATTTGTTTGCTTTAACATACAAAATCATAGCACGTGTATCACATATCTCACATATCTGTACTGAATCTGTAAACATTTTTTCAACTATTAACAGTAGTTCATCGATTTAACAGTGGAAATGATAGTCCCATTTAAATCTCTTTCAATTTCTAAGGGCACTAGAATTTATCAATATGTTGCCGCTGTTGTAGGTAAGTTTGCATTGTTTAAATTAAGCTACCTGTAGTTATTTGCAAATCATACAGAGTGGTTCGATTTCGTTAATCTATGTATAAAAATTTCAATCTGTTTCCTATCTGCAATCTGCAACGACTAGTCGCATTAGTTCTTGCTTCGAATTGTGAAACTATGCCTCTTAATCCCTACAGCTTACAAATTTTATAATTGTTTGGTAAATACTACAGAAGAGTGATCTACTTTATTTACTAATACCATAAATTCAATCCTTGATAAAACCAAAAGTTCACACTCCGGAAGTTATCTTTATCCAATAAGTGCTATGCGTATAATATTAGTTCATTGGTGAAGTTATTTTCATTTTTAAAAATTGTAGAACATTTTTTACTGGTACATTAAATCATTATACGATTACTTTACTAGATATAAATCAACTTTACGCTTCGATGTCAAAATACAAGTTTACATTCAATGTCTACCAACTTTACATCTTTCTCTGCGTCGATCCAACCTCGAGGATGTTCCGTATTTTTGTGTGCTAAAAAGAAGAATATAGGGGTGAATAGGGCAAAACTACTGGGTAAAAAAATTCTTACAAGGGTCATACTTAATTAAGAGCCATACAAACAATTTTAGAGGAATAAAACCTTTTTTTGACCATTGGTCATTCCGATTTTACACCCTTATCAAGAACACCTTACTTTTGACCAAGCTGCAAAACGCTTTTTTTGCCTGTTAACCCTTTCGATGACAGAAGAAAATGCTGGCCATGGCACCTAAACTTTAGAAAACCACGCCTAAGATATATCCGAAATTTTGCTTAAAAGTCTCAACTTGCACCATTGGGCCGAAAGCTGTTTTTCGGAGGTTTCCGTAAGTTGGGACTAGGGCAGAACCTGATGACAGAAAATACTGGTAGGGGTGTTTTTGGATTGTTCTCGACGTCTGGAAACATATATCAAATTGCAAGCAAAAAGTGTCAACAATACATCGGTGTGAAATTTTAATTTGAATTTATCGGGTCACAGTCACTGTAATCGGCCATAGTAAGCTTTGTTCACCCCCGCTCCTGCACCTACTGACAAAGATTAAGCAAAAAATCCAAACCGGTAATTTTTTGCGGAGAACAGAGTCTCTATTTAGACAATGTGTAACTTCTTTTATGTTACTTCTTCTATTTCCATTTTTGTTCTAATTTGAGTAGATTGTCATACTGTGACATTCAGCAATCTTTATGTTGTACTTGTTAGTTATTTGCGATGGCATAAAAGGTTAGTATCTCGAACAGTTTGCGTTAACACCAAATTTTTATATATTTCAACATGTCAGACATCATCAATTAGGTACAAGATTTCCAGTCATATACTCACTTGAATTTAAATATTCATACAAATAAATGCTGATGTAAGAACGACTTTTCAGGTAATATGCACGGCACAGTAACTCTTGTAATACAATTTACATTTCTGTTGCAGCTAACCTAGGACTAATATGCGGAGAAATGCATTATGGGTGGACGTCACATTACATACCAGAACTTGTTAACGGCAATTATACGTTCCAAATAACTAGCGACGAAGTATCATGGCTGACGGTAATACCTCTATTTGGAGGTATATTTGGGGGATTCTTCACCTATTTATTTGTGGATAGCCTAAGTAGAAAGTGGCTAATAGTATTTTCATCTTTACCATTCATTGCCTCTTAGCTCCTCGTTGGTATGGCAAAATCAGTAATGTAGATGTTTATTGGACGTGTTTTATCTGGACTAGCCGATAGCCTTTCATTAACAGTAGTTCCGATGTACCTTGCAGAAATAGCGCAAGCCGAGGTCAGAGGTCTTATGACTTCGTGCAGTCCGCTGTTCATAGTAGTTGGACTGTTGCTGATAAATATTTTTGGGGCTTACTTACCCTTAGACTCTTCAGCTTTTGTAACAGTTACACCGCCGGTTTTGCTATTGATTATATTTCCTTGGATGCCAGAAAGTCCATATTTTTGTTTGATGAAACGAAATGCCGACAAAGCAAGGAGAAGTCTTCAAAAATTTAACGGAAATGAAGATGTTAGTGCAGATCTGCAAAGAATATACATGGCTGTTAGGGAACAACAAGAGGATAAAGGCTCGTTTCTTCAGTTACTTACAGTCAAGAGTATTCGGAAGGGAATGCTTGTCGCTCTAGGTTTGTAGATAATAAAATATAATATAACAACTTTAGTTGTAGTGTTGCTCGGGGCTAATCTGTACGAGATTTTCCATTTTCCGATAAGGGTCTCTTTTTCGTGGTTTTCGGGAAATACTTGGACAAAGTGCACTTTAGGTAAAAGCAATAGCAGAAAAGAGTCTTGTATTGTATTAATACATTCACCAGCATTTTTCTGAATTTTTTCTCGTCTTCCCCCTCCCCCTTTTTGGAAAAATTCAAAGCGCTGTATCTTGGAAAATATGCACTTTTTAGAACATTTTCCAAATTAAAAAGCTGTTATTTTTCTTCAAATTATCTAAAAATACAGTTTGTTTTTTTTTACCTTATCTCAATTTTGCTAGTGAATGAATTGGCAACAAAACAATTAAAAACGCGGGGTAATAGCGACCTTTTTTTTGGAGTTTGATCTAGACATCAAAACGAACCGAATCCACAAAGTTTCGTGAAGATCCATGCATTCGGTAAACTTTTTCAAGTTTAGGTCGATTTTCGTCTAATTTGGCTACACTAAATGTAAATCCCAACACACAAGCTTTTAGGTCAGGACATCAACATTGATAAAATGTTGTTATTTGTTTGATCAATAATTTTTTACTTACTTTTGTTAACAACCGCACTGGGCGGTTCACTTATTGAACTGCGGTCCTGCCCGCATCAAATCGCGTAATATTAATTTTATTCATTTTAGTACATTTTAATAAAAACTGGTTCTTAAAAAGTTTCTCCTTTACGCATATTTTTATTATTTCCGTTTTAATCACTTACAAACATATGAAGCTGGAGAAAAGCCTGTAGCAAAAAAGAGGTGACAAATTAAGATGTAAACAGCCTAAAAATTTAACAGCCTAATGAATCACTACTTCCACGTCCATATTTTCTGTCATAAATGCTTTAAGAGCGTAGAAAGCGCAAAATTCAAAAATGAAATGAAAATGAAATTAATATGAATACTCCGACTTTCGATATATTCAAAGATCAACAAGCTAATTGTACTGTTTTCCAATTTACTGCACTTTTCATATAATTGTTGCTCATTCTATAGAACGCTCTCCGCACCTTTATCGTAAATAAAAAATAATGTTACATTGCTCTTAATAATCATATTTACTGAGACATTCGAATAATGACAACGAAGAAATAAAATAAATTCAATAAAAGACTAAAAAAACCGCTGCCTAAGGAATCACTACTTCCACATCCAGATTATTCGTCCAAGTCACTTTAAAGGAAACATCTTGACTATATTTGCACTCTAGTATGTGGAAATTATTGGTCATAGAATTTTAATAATATTTGGGGTAGATGTCATAGAAAAGTTTGAGGAGTTGGTTTCTACCATATACGTTAAAAATGAAGTTTCTAGTTTACCGTACTTATTTTCCACTATTTACAACCTACCACCTCAATGGAGTCATGTCAATCAGATGTCACTACAATACATACGTGTACTAACTTTCAAGTGAATATCTCAATTTGATGTTATCAATCCAATTAATAATGAAGCGGAGGTGGTAGAGTTTGAAAAATATTAGAAAGAAATCTGAGGCCTTGGTTTCTAGTATATACACCGAATCCCAAATTTCTGTAGTCTTACCAGCTTGCTTTACTTATTTTCCCCTATTTGCCCCTATTTAACCCCCAACCCTTCAACGGCATCATCTCAAATTATGATCTAGTTTCAGACGTCCTTATAATACATACGTGTACCAAATTTCAAATGAATATCTCAATTTTATTTTATCAACCCTTTTCATATTGGAGTAGGGGTGGTTGGGTTGAAAAATATTATAAGAAAATCTGACGCTGTGTCTTCTAGTACATACACCGAATTTCAAGTTTCTGTAGTCTTACCAACGTTTTACTTATATTCCTCTATTTACCCCAAATTAACCCCCAACCCTTCAACGGAATCATCTCAAAATATAAACTAATTCCAGACGTCGTTATAATACATACGTGTACGAAATTTCAAATGAATATCTCAACTTTATTTTGTCAACCCCATTAATGGGGTACTGGTGGTGGGGGGGTTGAAAAATATTATAAAAAAATCTGAGGCCTTAACTTCTTGTACATACACCGAATTTCAAGTTTCTGTACTCATACCAGCTTGCTTTACTTATTTCCCCCTATTGACCCCTAAATAACCCCCAACCCTTCAACGGAATGAGATGATTCCGAAGTATATTCTAGTTCCAGATGTCGTTATAATTCATACGTGTACCAAATTTCAAATGAATATCTCGATTTTATTTTATCAACCCTTTTAATAATGAAGTAGGGGTGGTGGGGGTTGAAAAATATTGTAAATAATTTGAGACCTTGGCTTCTAGTACATACACCGAATTTCAAGTTTCTGTAGTCTTACCAGTTTGCTTTATTTATTTTCCCCTATTTACCCCTATTTAACCCCCAAGCCTTCAACGGAATTATCTCAAAATATAATCTAGTTCCAGATGTCGATATAATACATACGTGTAGAAAATTTCAAATGACTATCTCAATTTTATTTTATCAACCCTTTTCAAATTGGAGTAGGGGTGGTGGGGGTAGAAAAATATTATTAAAAAATCTGACGCTTTCGCTTCTAGTACATACACCGAATTTCAAGTTTCTGTACTCTTACCAACTTGTTTTACTTATATTCCTCTATTTACCCCAAATTAACCCCAACCCTTCAACGGAATCATCCCAAAATATAATCTAATTCTAGACATCGTTATAATACATACGTGTACGAAATTTCAAATGAATATCTCAACTTTATTTTATCAACCCCTTTAATGGGGTAGGGGTGGTGGGGGGTTGAAAAATATTATAAAAAATCTGAGGCCTTAACTTCTAGTACATACACCGAATTTCAAGTTTCTGTACTCTAACAAGCTTGCTTTACTTATTTACGCCTATTTACCCCTATTTAACCCCCAACCCTTCACCGGATTTCCTCAAAAAACAATCCAGTTCCAGATCTCGTTATAATATATACGTGTACAAAATTTCAGGTCAATATCTTAAACCGTTCCGGAGAAAGCGTGCGGACAAAAAAAAGTTACAGACAGACAGACCGACAGACAGACAGAAAATATTTTTTTTCGCTCAAATTTAAAATCTCGACGTTTCATGACATTCTAAACCTATTTCACGAATAAAAATGTGGAAGTAAAATTACACAACTTGGAGTAATTGTAATAGGTTTACATTATAATATTCCACAAAAAGATGGAGATCGTAAAACTGCGAGAACATGAATCTAGGTATCAAAATTTATCAAATACAAGTTTTACAAAAACGATGCTAGGCGTCGGTCGGCGTCGATACGTAATAATACAAGAATAAGATTTAGTCGAGTCGCTGTATCGAAATTAAAAAAAAAAAACAAAAAATGCTCAATACTTTATCGATTTTTTTGAAACTTTGGAAATATCTTCTTGGGTCCATAAATCGAAAAGTTAAGAGTTTTTCTTTTGTAGGTCGAACCTCTCCTGAATAATTATTCAAAATGGCAGAATTTTTTTTAGGGGAATTTTGGGGGTCGCTGATTACGGATTTGATATTAAAGAGTTCAAATTCAAAATGGCGGAATCACAATGGCGCATATGTTATTAATTATTTCGTATATTTTTACCTAACAATTGAATAACTGCCAGAAAAATAACTGAAAATGGCTCAAACTTTTTTGGGGGGGTTTCAGAGGTCGCTGATTATGAATTTGATATCAAAAAGTCCAAAATCAAAATGGCGGTTGTGATATTCTCTGCGAATATTCATAATTGCATCGGAACATTTCCAGTAAAGCTTGTTAGGTCGCGAATTATTAAGTTAACATGGAAAAGTCAGAATTGAAAATGACGGATTCAAAATGGCCGAAATATCGTCCATTATTTTAAATATTTTTGTAAATCTGCCATTCTAAAAAAATGATAACTCTTAGAGAAACCGAATTTGTTAATATAACAAAATGTGAAATATGACCATGCTTAAAGTAGGTACGTTTCTAATGATATTGGTTTGGAGTCCAAATCAGTTATTGTATTCAAAGGCCGTTACTAATAAGCATCTACTCCGCGAGCGTACGGTCGAAAAATTGCTCCGTTTTTTTCGAATTTCTGGAAAACGGTTCAGAATATTTGAATGAAATAAAATACATAGTTAAGCTAGTAAACGTACATTTCGACTGTTTCTTGTTTGAAGTCGATATCTATAATTGTTTTCAAATGTGACCTCTCACAAGCACTTATCCCACCGTCGTGAGGTCGGAAAATTGTTTTTTTTTCAATATCTAGAAAATGGTTTCGAATTTTTTAATGAAATAGAATGCAAAATAAAGCCAATAAACGTACTTTTCGACTGTTTTTTGTTTGGAGCCAATACGTGTAATTGTTTTTAAATGCGACCCCTCATAAGCACCCATCCCACCAGCAGTGTACAGCTGGAAAACTGTTCCGTTTTTTTTTTAATTTCTGGAAAACTGATTCGATTTTTTGAGTGGAATAAAAAACAAAATGTTTCTAATGAACGCACCTTCGAGTATTCTTAGTTTCTAGCAGTTTTTTATCATTTGTTGTTATTATAGTCCAAAATCACGTTGAGTTCTTTAATTATCAAGTTCACTTTTCCAACGAAAGAAATGTTTTATATATTTTCCAGAATATGTGGTATTCTATTTTTGGTGTATATCTACATACGATGTATCTATAAGATTCACATAAATATAAGCCTATGATAATACATTATACTTCGCAAAAATCATCGTTTATTTGGAAATGCGCGCGGATTTTTGTATCCTAATAAATTTTTTGTTAATAAACAAATCCTTTTTATGAATTTTTAAATTTATGTATGTAATCAGTGACCCCCAAAACCCCCCTAAAAAAATTTCAGGTATTTTGAATAATTAGTCAGGAAGTTAGTCAATTGTTAACTTAATTATTTATTTAACAATGTCGGAGGTTCGACCGACAAAAAAAAACTCTTAACTTTTTTATTTGTGGACCCAAGAAGATATTTTCAAAGTTTCGAAAAAATCGGTAAAGTATTTTTTGGGTTTTTTATAAATTTCGATACAGCGACTCGACTAATTCTAGGTATCAAGATGTATCAAATATGCTGGTTTTACAAAAACGACGTTAGGCGTTGGTCGACGTCGAGACGTAAAAAATGCAAGAACATGAATTTAGATATCAAAATTAATCAAATACTAGTTTCACAGAAGCGACGCAAGGCGTCGGTCTGCGTCGAGACGTAAAAATACAAGAATAAAAAGATATCAAAATTTTCACACATTTACACATTGCAAACACACGAGTTTTATAAAATCGACGCTAGGCGTCGGTCGGCATTAAGACGTAAAAATGCAAGATTAATTTAGTTATCAAAATATATCAAATTCAGCGTCGGTGTCGAGATGTAAAAATGCAAGAACATAAATTTAGATATTATTGTTTAACATATACACAAGTTATATAAAAACCGTCGGTTGGCGTCGAGACGTAAAGATGCAAGAATATGAATCTAGGAATCAAAATTTATCAAATACACGAGTTTTACAAAAACGACGCTAGGCGTCGGTCAGCGTCGAGACGTAAAAATGGAAGAATATGAATGTAGGTATCAAAATTTATTAAATACACAAGTTCTACAAAAACGAGCCTAGGCGTCGGTCGGCGTTGAGACGCATTAAAAAGATATCTGAGTTATTTATTTCATGATTACTAGATTTATATGTTTAAAAATTATTATTATTAGTCAATACTGCTAAACCAAGTACTCTGAATTTAATTGTTTCAATCAAGAACTGTGCGTTTGACAAGAAAAACGTGTGAGACCGCTTTCATGTAGAATTGACCAGGCTAATCAGAAGAAACATCCAAATGGAAAAATGTCAGTGACGTACCACTTTTTGTTAAAAAACATCAGAGGACATGTTTGCAGGGACGTCACTGGTGGAACTATAAAATAACTTTTCTAATTCATACATGTCGTTTTATTTTCTATTAACACATACCAGAATTGAAAATAATATCTAAAGTAGTTTCTGAGATATTAAAAAACTGCAATTAAAGAAAATGCAACACCCGGTATAATTATTTCTCAATTAATATTTTTTTTTTCCACTATTTCTGGTATGCTCGTGTTACACCTTACTGTTACATTTTTAAGGAACTTTTAAGTAAAACTCAAGCACCGGAACCATTTTTATTAAAATCTCGTATAGTGCGATAATTTAATCTTCGGGTGACTGTAGTGATGAAACTAACCATAGAGTCGGGTTAAGTTTAAAAAGACCGTTGTATGAATTAATACTGCACATACGTTTTCACTATCTCTTGCACACAAACTTAAAGCCATAGCCTAAAGACATTGTCAATGTATGTCTACCAAGATTCTTTCCCACTTCTTTTGAGACGGAAATATGAAATGTACACTGAGGAGTGAGAAACATAGTCATAAGCTCAGCGATTCTCAAACTGTGTGATTTGACGACGAATATTATTTATTTCCGTGAACTAACACCATTCTAAATATGAAAAACGTCTTTCTATGAAATATTTAAGTTATTTTTAGTGGTAAATAGTGGAACGAATAATATCAAACTACTAAGTCTTAACAATTTTCTATTACGTACATAGTACACGTCTTACAGCAGAACAAAGTAGCTAGCCTAGCTCAATCGGTAAGATGCTCAGTCTTACCGTGGTTTTCAACACGTCAGTAACTGAAAACCCTGTATGCGCAAAAAAGTTAAAAAGTGCGAAAAAAATCAACGAGTTAAAACGCAAAAAGTAGTGTAGAGTGATTATAAGAAAGGCAAGTGGCCGTGAGGAAATAAAACTAGCCAAAAGAACAGTAAGTTTTTGAAAAAACATTAAATTTAAATTAAAGTGACATTGACAGAAAAACTTTTTCGAAATAGTCTCGAACCCCCAAGCAAAAATTTCCGTAAATTCTAACCTAAAAAACCAAACACCAAGTGCGTTCCAAACCAATAATAAAGATCCCCCGACCGGTTGGTTGAAACCGGTCGAGGAAACATTAAAAATGTCAACAATGGAAGTAGACCTTGTAAATCGCATAAGAGAAGGCAAAGAGGCGGCGCTAAAGGCCGCCGAAAACACCAAAAAATCTATGGAAATCAGCGGAAATGAAAGTGACCGGTCCTGTGCCAGCACAGGCGGCACTATAAGGAAGCGAAGACACACCAAAATGGTAACAGAAGATGAAATAGTAACAAGCAAAGACAACGAAATTAAAGAAATATTCAGGTTCAAAGCTGCCCGCATCCAGGAGGATGGAAACACAAAGTTCACCCATCCTGGATCGGGCAAGCGAAAAAAGACGTCAGCCCCAGAGCCAATAGAGACGAGTAACCCTCACGAAGGAGAGGCGAAAGTAGATAAAGATATGGTAACAATACCTCCACAGAAAGAGCCTGAACCGGAGCAAAGCACATCGCAACCGCCGGCAGCCACCAGGAAACCGCCTCCGATCATAATACATGGCAAACTGAATGACCACAAGGCGTTAAATGCCTTTCTCAAGAAAACGTTACGAGGCGGTTACCTGTGGAGACACAGCCCGAAAAACACAACCCTTCAGCTTGACAACAAACAAGACTGGAGGCGAATAAATGAATACTTAAATGAGGGGGAGGTGCAATACCACACGTATACCCCTAAGGATGAGAAGGCACACGCCTTCATCATTAGGGGTATACACCATGATATTAAGGTGGAGGAAATCAAAGAAGAATTGGAACAGACGCACAAAATTCAAGTTAAGGAAATCTATACATTGAGGGGTACAAGAAACCCCTCATACATGTTGACAACTACAAGTGATATAACACTAGCAGCCCTGCAGAGTCGCGTCAGGAGCATTGACCACACTGCCGTGTACTGGGAACGCCAGTACAACACTAAGGGCATCATCCAGTGCCACAAGTGCCAACAGTGGGGGCACGCTACAACGAACTGCCACTCAGCCCCCAGATGCCTGAAATGTGCTGGCGGGCATCAAACGCGGCAGTGCACTAAGACTCCTGACACGCCGGCCACATGCGCAAACTGCAGGGGTGCGCACCCTGCCAACAGCATCAAATGCAGGGTGTACTTGGAAAAAGTTAATTACCAAGGCCAAAAGTCAACCAGAGTACCTCCCCCACCCACAGCTAAGTATATAGCAGCACCGCCTCCAGTCACAAATGCATGGACAACAAGGCAAGAAAAGACAGCCTGGCCCCAATTACCGCCGCCAACGAGACAACAGAAACCACAAGAGATGCCCCCCACCCCACCCCAGACCAGACCAGCCACCAGCAGCGCCGGAGGAGGGATGGATAATCTGCATAATTTGAAAATCCAAACAGACAGACTGGCAACGCTGGTCGACTTCGATACGATGGTAAGACGGTTGAGCGAGCTCAATGACAAGCTCGAGAGATGCACCACCACCTGGGAGAAATACCAGGTGATGATTGCTTTCTCCAATAGTCTGCCCGCCAATGGCTTTTAAGCTCAAAATTTCTTCATGGAACGCAAACGGTGTGAGTAATAAAATACCTTTCTTAATAAATTTTATAACGAGGCATAAAATTGACATTATGCTTCTGAATGAAACAAAACTAAACAGACGGGACAAGCTCCGCGTCCGAGGGTATACCACAATCAGAAAAGATAGGGCCGACAATAACAGGGGAGGCGGCGTGGCCGTACTCATAAAGTCTGACATTGCCCACACACATCGCACTCTGCGAAACACTTCGGTGGAGCACGTGTGTGTGACGCTGGACGGCGGCGTGAGTATCGTGGCCGCGTACAATAGGCCTGCGAACGGCTTCACAGCGGGTTGTCTCGAGAATCTACTGAACGCAAGCCCGCGCTGCCTGCTCATAGGCGACTTTAACGCGCGGCATAACGCATGGAACTGCCATCGAAACAATGCCAATGGCAACACTCTGTACGATTACGCGAGTAATCGTAATGTCATCATACAGTATCCGGACGATCCCACGCATTTTCCGGATAACGGTACAACACCCACCACCCTGGACATAGTGGTCAACAAGGGTGTGAGGGACTCCACGCAGCCAGTGGCTCTGGAGGAACTCACATCCGACCACAATCCAATTCTTTTGGAATTGAACAATATGTCCAGGGAAGACATAACACAAAAAATCACCTCATATAGAGACGCCGACTGGCGTCTCTATAAGAGACACATCAACACAAACCTAACACTAAGAAACGAAATCGCTACAGCCGCCGAACTGGAAAATGTAGTGGATGAGTTTACACGAATACTGCAGGATGCCAAACGGAGTGTTGCAAATGTCATTACAATAAATCCCTACAAGGACCGACTCGACGACGCGGTCAGACAAGATATAAGGGAAAAAAATCGACTTAGGCGACTTTGGCAGCGAAATCGTGATGCCGACGCTAAAGCCGAGATGATCAGACTGCAAAGGCGGATCAGGACCGCCATCAACACTGCAAAAAACCAGAAATGGCGGGATAGGCTGGAGGCGTTGAATCCTCAGGACAACTCGCTGTGGAAGCTGACGCGAGCAATGAGAAATACGCGGGAGCCCATGCCCGCCTTGACAAACGCAAACGGACGGACGGCTTTGACGGACTCGCAAAAAGCGAACGACTTAGCTGACTTCTTCCAAACAATCCACAATACAAACCCACCCAACAATTTGGACCAGGACCGCATAGAAAACGACATCAACGAACAAATCGGTCATGACATCCAATTAACCAGACAGCAATTTCTAAGCGTCATGACCAAACCCTCGGAAGTGGCCGGCATTGTCCGGACGCTACCAAATGACAAAGCGCCGGGGAAAGACGCTATCGAATATAAACTACTCAAGTATCTCCCGAGGAAGGGCATTGTACAATTGACGTACATTGTGAACGCGATCCTGCGGCTTCAACACTGGCCCAGCCAGTGGAAGTGCGCCGTGGTCGTGCCGATCCCGAAACCGAACAAAAACTCGAAGCACGTCGGCAGTTATCGACCAATCTCGTTACTGTCGGCGATCTCTAAATTGGTGGAGAAGGTCATCCTGGTCAGATTAAACACTGCCCAGGAGGAACTTCACATCGATGATGAGTGTCAGTTCGGTTTCAAGAAAGGCAGGAGCACTACGCACCAAGTCGTCAGGATCGTGAATGACGTCAAGGTGCAATGCAACCTCAGGAAGAGCACCGCCATGGTGCTCTTAGATATTGAGAAAGCGTTCGATACCGTCTGGATACCGGGGCTTATACACAAACTAAACCAACTAAACTTTCCATTATATATAACCAAACTGATTCACTCTTTCCTGACAGACAGGTCGCTGCAGGTCAGAGTGAACAACAAACTATCAACACGGCGGGACATTCGCGCGGGCGTCCCCCAGGGGTCGTGTCTGTCGCCAAAACTGTACAACCTATATATAGCGGACTTCCCGGAATTCCCGAATACCAAACTTGCTAAGTACGCCGACGACACAGCCATGTACGTGCATTCACATAACGCTCAAGCAGCAAACATGCTGCTGAAGGCACACATGGCTCGTGCCGAGGAGTATTACAGCAAGTGGAAGATTCGGGTAAACGCCGAGAAGTCTGAAACGATACTTTTCACACGTAGGTTTACCGAAAACCGAATTCTAACACCAATTTCGATCAGGGGCAGAGAAATTCCAATCAAAAATTGTGTGAAGTATCTGGGGGTACATCTAGACAAAAGACTTACCTTCAATACCCACATAAACGAGACTGTAAGAAAAGTCTACTCCACGTCCAGGAGTCTATATCCACTCCTGGCGAGGGGTAGCGGACTCAACAGGACAAATAAAAAACTGTTGTACACGATGGTGATAAGACCGGCCATCACATACGCGGCGCCGGTATGGTGTAGCATACCGGCCACGACAATGCGCAAACTCCAAGTTTTGGAGCACAAATTTATGCGCCTCATTTCAGACTCGGGAAGATACACCTCACTCAGAGATTTATATGACCGATGCAACGATATCACACCACTAGCGGACTTCGTCCGGGAAACATCGCAAAAATTTTATGCCTTTCAACTGGGCGAAAGTCCGCTTACGCGCAACATTACCCAAATCAGAATGCATAATGCCCCTTTCCAAATTAAACACCCATTACCATACCAGGCGTTGCCTATCTTTCGGCAACCCCTATAGCCAAACTGCTTTCTACCAAAACCTCTCACTATCACACACTTTTCACCACCGTAAATTTTAATCTATACCTATCCCTTTCCTATCTCTAATTGTTTGTACTCTGTTTGTATTTTTGTAATTTTTGTTATTTTGTCATTTTTTGTTAATAAATTCCCTCTCGACCGAGAAACTTGCAAAATCACGACCTACTAAACTCCTAAACTTCCTTTCCTAAACCAAAAATTCCCAATGGCGAGCAGACTATTGGGCGAAAAATTATCTCGAACGGGTTTTTTCATTGAGCTTTTTCCCGTCTTACCGACTCAAAATTAATAAATAGTGAACAACGCGAATAACGCTAAAAAGTGATATATTAAATTGTTTTAAATCCACTAAGTGGATAGTGAAGTCAAAAATGTTAGATTTAAGCCGCCACAGGCGGCAGGAGTTCTGACCATGTTAATATTAGTTTCCTTGAGCTGAACCGGTCGCGATCCGCCCAACCGCACTAACACCACGGCGCTGAGCGACGTGGTTGTACGGTTGGTCACGGATCACGATCCGGCGAAGCAATGCATGTAAATAACAGAATAGTCAATAAATTTGTTATGATGGTAAGATGCTCGATCGGGCGATAAATATAAATGGGATTGGTGCGGGATCGATCCCCAGCACTTCTACTTTTTTTTTTTTTATTTCATTCTAATAAAAGTTAATAATTTTCGTTCTATAATTTTTATTTTATTAAACTGCGCCTCGAGTTTTGTTAAAACTTTATTTTCCCCAAAAATGTGTCTTTTTTTATTTTGTCAACTAGAATTTTTATTTATTACCGCTAAAAGAAAAATAATTTATTTTCGTTATTCTCATAGAGATTTCAGATTTTTCTTTTGTTATATGAAATATTTTATTTTTACTAACATCGTTTCCACTACTAATACTACGATCCTATCCTTTCCTGGCAAGAAATGCCCAAACCTTCCCGTGTCTCTTGCTGGTCTGTAGCAATATTAGTCTTTGATTTCTTTTTCTGATCACTCATTGTTATTGACTGAATTGGGCAATTCATTTTTTTGTTATCAGTTTCATTTGTGCCCGAACCTATATACCTACAGTGTCCATCGTAAAGTTGGCTACATATCGGAAAAATTTGTATTATTGAGATTTCTAAAAAATACTATATTGGGGGTGCGTTTCTTTTTTTACATGCAAATACGTTTATTCAACTAAAATACATACAATTTTTGTCGAAACTAATCAAATATTTGTGAAATAGACACAAGAGTTTACGATTTTTCATATAGTAATTAATGGTAGGGGTTAAATTTGCACTTTTTTATTTTCCTCATATCTGCTTCAAAATCGATATATACCTATATATATTAGTCGCGTCATTTTGGCATTTTACCTCAAAAAAAGGTACAGGGTCAATTGACTTCATTTTTGTGGCAGAGTTCAGAAAGGCATTTAGAAAAAACAGTACCTTTTATTTTTTAGCGGAAATGTTTGATTTAAATTTTGGACCAATAATTGGCCAATATTAATGGCCAATTTAATTTAATTAATTGAAAAATTTGTTATCATACACAATTTAAAGACCTTGGAGTAATTTTTGACAAAAAACTCAGCTTTGTCAATCATATAGACACGTTAATTTGCGACGTAAATAGAACACTTGGTTTTATTATTCGCAATGGGCGTGATTTCTCTAATATTTCAACGTTAAAACTATTATATTTTTCTTTTTTGCGATCTAAACTAGAGTATGCGTCTCTTGTTTGGCAGCCCTGCTATAACACTCATAGTCTTAAATTAGAAAACGTGCAACGCCACTTTCTTAAATTTCTACGTCTAAAATCTCATGGTATATATCCACCAATTGGCTTTCCACAAAGTGATTTACTTCAAATGTTTTCAATGCGTAGCCTATCTGAAAGACGCAACGAATTTGCCATAAATTTCTTAAAAAAGGTGATTCATTATGATATTGACTGTAGTGAGATACTCCAGAGACTTAATTTCCATATTCCGCGAATAAATTCAAGACAAAACCAAACTTTCTACCTTCCTATAGCCCGGACTAATACTTTAAAGTTTTCACCAATCTACAGCATGTGCTCTAGCTATAACCACAGTCAGCGTGACATCGACATCTTTAATAAATAGGAGATTCTGTCTAAATCATATATGTATTTCTTATTTTCTCTATTTATTGTAAATAAATTCAACTCTTTATTCTCTTTAATATTTATATTTTCTTTTGTTATGTATCTGTACTGAAATGTACGCTAGTAAATTTAAGTAATTTTTGTACGATGTATGTGTTGTTTCCCATCTTGTAAATGGTCTTGTACTGTTAGATGGTGTATGAATAAAATAAAATAAAAATAAAATAAAATATGCCATAGAATTAGACGAAAATGGTTACTCTGGGGTTTTTGAAGTCGCTGATCACCAATCTGAAGTACGATTTGGGGAATTCAAAATGGCGGACCGGAAATCGGGCCATTTTCCATAAGAAATGACAATGGATATCTTGGCCTTGAAAATCTGTGCTAGGAGGTTTTCGAGGTTGCTAATTACGAATCTGAGGTCTGATTTGGTAAATTTAAAATGGTGGACCGGAAATAGAGTTCATTTATCAAGAAAAACTCGTATCTTTTTCGCTTTTGTCTGACCGGAATAACACTCTATTTCTCCTGAAAACTCGTATTATTTTCTTTTTTGGGCTAAACGTGGGAGGGGACTCGGAGATTCTCGTTATCGCTGATAACGAATCTGATGTCCAGTTAGGGAGAATTCAAAATGGCGAACCGGAAGTAGTATATTTTTCAGGAAATACTATTTTATTTTTCATACTTTCAGCCCGAAAAAGTAAAAAATACGAGGTTTTCCGGGGAGATTGACTGTTCCTCCCGTGTCCGCCATTTTGAATTTCGTAAATTGGACCTCTGATCCGTAGTCAGCGACCCTTAAAACCCCTGAGTACTCATTTTCAGCCCAAGAACGAAAAAATATGAATTTTTCCTGATAAATTGACTCTACTTCCGGTCCGCCATTTTGAATTTACCAAATCAGGCCTCGCATTCGTAAGCAGGGACCCCGAAAACTTCCGAGTACAGATTTTCAAGGCCAAGATATCCATTCTCATTCTTTTTATGGAAGATAGCCGATTTCCGGTCCGCCATTTTGAATTTCCCAAATTGGTGGTCAGATTGGTGATCAGCGACCCCAGAAACCCCCGAGTAACCATTTTCGTTTAACTATATGGCATATTGTGTATGATAACAAATTTTTCAATTAATTTAATTAAATTGGCCAATTATCGGAAAAGAAATGAAACCAAACATTTCCGCCAAAAAATAAAAGGTACTGTTTTCTTAAATCCCTTTCTGAACTCTTTGCACAAGAATTAAGTCAATTGACTCTCTACCTTTTTTTTTGAGGTTTTCAGATTTTTCATGCTAAAATGACGCGACTATATGGAGTCCTTGTTGTATTCTATATGCACTTTTTCTTCATAAAATTTTTCGATATCTTAACAATTTGACCCGGTACCACCGTCAACTATTTTTTACAGTCCTGCCAAACCGGTGATCACATGACATGTGTCAAAATGTAATTTTTTGTTGTTGGACATGCATAAACAAACCCCCAATAGAGTTTTTTAGAAATGTAAAAAATACATTTTTTTTCCATATGTAGCCAACTTTATGGACACTGTATAATCAGAATTCCACTAAAATTATGAAGTTACTAAATTAATAATCTTAACATTTCATGATAATATCTTTTATATATTTTTAAAATTATTTAGCGATATCATTGCTGAGAACTGTTTGAGAACTACTGGTATTTCTTATGCTTTTAATAAAATCTTAGTTCAGACATTTTAGCGGCCATGACACACGTCAGTTTAAATTGTACCCGACTCTAGCAGAGGTTTGTGTCCGTGGAGACATTCAATCAGCATCACGTGAACTAAAATATACCAAAATTTTAGCCAATTCGATAAGGACCGTTATTCCATAAGATTAGTACGTGGTTCTTTAATATTTGATAACTGTAAAATGATAAAAATGTTGATCGAAATCAGCGATTGAAGTACAAATCATTGAAATTATGAGACATTTCGTGATTCATCAGTCAGTCAACAAATGTTTTTCAAAAATTCGATTATATTACAATCATCTGACATACAGGATGTCCCATTAGTAGGGATAAAGCAAGCACGTATAAATCAGGTCAAAATATGACAATGTAACATAACTTAACTTTATACCAAGTTGTACCCCAGAGGAAATATAACCCTCCAAAATTATTGAAAACAAAATTTTATCTTACAAAGTTCTTTAGACACGTTATGGACCTCGTGTAACGCATATTTTGTACCATATAGGGCTCTCCCTATATGGCTAACTTTGGAAATTGACGACGCAAACAATAGGGACACAAACCGGGTATAAAAGGTATTTGGACAATTTAAATAAGAATGCTTTGTGTGTCGTTGAGGGATTAATTGGTTATTTGCACTGGAACACATTGCGTTAGACACCTATTTAGGTCGGTTTTGTGGGTCATCTACGGCTAAGAACAGCATGCGGGTGTACTGCGTACCTTTCTAGGAGCGCCTCACTGCGCGAATTAAGAGTTTTCATTGAGTCTGTTTTTTAATATAGATTTTGAGGCAAAGTGGATTCGATTTAGGAGAACTAGGAAATCTAAGGGGTTTAGCGGCCATCTAATAATCTGTAGAACACGCGTGTGGTAGCTGGTGGCGTTCCAGTATCAAGCGAGTTGAGTGTGTATGTAATTTGATTGAGAAGAAGGCCATTTCTTAGCGAAAGATATGTTTGACTTTTGTTGTTATGTGGTCTGTCGTTTGTAGTAATTTTGTGCGTTGAGCGCTAAAAGGAAATTTTGTGTTTTAAATTTGCCGACCTAACTGACTAAATAGACTCCTCAATAGCTAACTAGCTAACCACCTGAATGGATAGATGAATACCTAAATAGCTAGACAGATAACTAATGTATTAATTAGAGAGATCTTGTTTAAATATTCGTAGTCTACCTACGCGTGCTCCATATACCCAGGAGTCATATGGCGTAAATTCAGTACTTTTGCCTGTGAGGAAATAACTTTAAACCACATGGTATTTGCTGCCGTTGTTATTAATTAGGAAAGTCACTGCCCACCGCTGCCGCTGGTCCGCACGTGTTTATGCCTGCTAGTCGCCCGCATTCCCCGTCGTCGTAATATACTGCCGAGGAGGGACGAAACACCCGGTTACGTAACGTTTTGTTCCTAACAAAGGAAAGGACAACTGATAACTGTACGGTCAGAGTCAACCATTTTTGTAGAAAGTTCCATCAATTGAGATCCAGATAAAACCATTAGTATGAACAAGCTGTGAACCTAAAATAGTAGTATTTATGGGATTTTCCTTTTTGTACCGTAATCTACTTTTCTTCTAGTCAAAATGCACCCTTTTATAACGATATAATAATCACAAAACGAGAGTAAATAACTTTGAGAACCCGACTTCAGCTATTTTATTTATAGTAGCCCTATGACCACCCACAAAAGCTAGTACTGGCATTTTTTCTTGTCCTTAGTTTCACGATGGTCAACTGGCGCCCTTTTTACCACCATTTATTAAGATATTTTTAAGTAATAGAGATCCCTAACCCACCCCCTTTGCCTCCGACACGAGAGCTGCCTCCTAGCACAGTGGAACGTCCTTAGGGGCATTACATTGGATTGATGCTAAGTTGAAATTATTGAGGCGTAGATCTCGATCACCTCCTAAAGTTTCATAGAACTTATTCTTCTTCCATCAATCAACCATCTAATCCATCAATCTGAAATAGTTTTCTTTCAGGTTATGCAGAATTTAATTTGGAATTTTCTTATTGTACGAATTTTTATATTTAATGAAAAAAAAATACAACTCAAGTATCATTTTAATAGTGAATTATTTTATTAATTTTAAAGTAAACCAAAGTTAAATAAAACAATTTACTGGCAGACCATAATTTTCCTATTCGCTATTAATAGTGATGTAATAATAATAATAATACTAATAGTCCAGTGCACAATCTATTCGTTCCTGCTCCATGCTCATTTACTTATTGCCCGCCCAACCCATCTATGCACAAAGACCTGCCGATAAGTGTAAACTGAGAAAATGTTTGAAATTAAGGATGTTATATAGAGTGGTTCATTAAAACAGAGTTTTTCCAGTTTCCAGTTCTCGTGTTGACTTGAAATTTTTCATGTGTATATGTTTCACGACAGTAAATTTTGTCATTTTTTTACTTCCGTCGCAGGGTATTAGGGAGACTCTGATTTTTTGCACATAAAATCCAATATGACGGCGTTGGCGACTGGCATTTTTGTTGGAAAACCATGGGCTGCGTTTTAGAGAGCCAATCAACGTAACATATCCAAAATTTTAAAAATCTCAGTTTGCATTTTTATAATAATATGTTTTTGTTGATTGACCTCTTATGTTGCAGGTCTAAGAGCTATCCTACAACTTAGTGGTATGACAGTTATTGCTTTTTACTGTAAAACTGTATTCGAGGAATCCAGGGAGTTTCTTTCTCCAAGCACTTCTACTATCATTTTCTTCACTCTAAATCTGTTCACTACTTTCCTTTATATATACAAAATTGCACAGAAATCGATACCACAGGATTGGATTGTATACCGCTAGTAGCGCTTTTTTGTTACATTGTGGCATTTAGCGCAGGTTTACAGACGATCCCCTATTTTATAGTTGGGGAGTTGTTTCCAACCAGCGCTAAACCTCACGCACTTTGCTCGCTAAATATTTTCCACACTGGAATCGTAGTAATCATTTCACAATTCTTTCATTGGTCCAAGATACGTACGGAATGCACGTTCCTTTTTTTACCTTCACCGCCTGTTGTATCGCTGGCTTGATCCTTGTATTGGCTTATGTACCCGAAACAAAAGGTAAGACCTTAGAAGAAATATTGGCAGAACTATGCAGAGGAGGAAAAGTTGTAGAACGAAAAATCGACGAGAAGGATGTCCGGTGTCTGAAGAATTCGTTTGAACCATAGGATTCTGAAATGCGGTGTATGAGAGAGAGAACTGACTCAATTGTATGTTACAATTACGTTTGACTTTTTGGTTTGAAATGCCACAATTTCGATTATTTTGAAATAATACTGACCTATAAATCGACAATGGAACCAAAATATTACAAGAGCCACTGACATCCAAAAGTATGTTGCATGTAAACTAATAGTCAATAGTCAAATAAATTTGTGGGTGTCAGTGACTCTTGTAGTAAAAGAGGGAGCACCCTGAAGTTGCTTTATTCAGTCAGGAATGTTCAGGATTGCCGTAAAATGTCACTCGAATTTTAGTTTATAAATGAATCGGAAAATTGAAAAAATCATTTATCACCACCTCCGCCACCTTGAATACCTTTTTTTTACTGAATATAAATACATTTTTCTCTTTGACGTATAAGTCCCCCTAGGGCTGGAGCCGATAGCTCATGAGTAATAGCCAGAATTAAGTAGGAATGGTGGTAGGCAACTGCAGTACCATGTCTCTACAACTGGATTCGTGCACGCCATCTTTGAGACACAAGTAGTACGTTTTCTAGAAGCTAGAAACTTATAGAAGAGGATCCGGATTTCTAAATTGTTCTGCATTGCGGCACGCGAAGGTATGGCCTTTGCTAGATGGAGGCAATTTGTAGGGTATACAAGCTGATGTAAAGTCGCGGGAAGGAAGTTCTTGATGAATTGAGGTTAGATAAATAGAAAGTGATACAAAGTGAACAGTAGAGTGTAAATATCAAGTATCAACATTGTTAAAGCTTATTTTAGTCAGTAAACGTGTATTTTATTTAATAAAAGCATTCTGAAGTTTTTAGTAAGTTATTCAATGAAGAGTTTATCTTTTGTTATAATTTTTAAACCCACGGATTTTAAAGGGTGGGAATGCGTGACAATACCTTTTATTATCTTATTGTCAGAGAATGGGAATTTAATCTCGTTGACGTAAAAGGCAGGGTTGGTTCTGCCGGCGCGCCAAGATTTTCATACAAGTATGATACAATTTATCTTACCTTGTACTTTTTTTACGGAATTCCGTAGTATCTATGTAACATTGAACTAAAACACACAAGTGTATTTTTCACTATCTTAAAGTAATCCACACAAATGTAATTTTTCACGATCTATAAATGTTGAAAACATCACTAATAATTCCTGTACCGAAAGTTTCAGGAACGAAATTAGCGGAAGAGCATAGACCTATAAACACATTACCGTCTCTGGAAAAAATTTTAGAAGTAGTAGTTCATGACCAACTTACTGAATTTATAAACAGTAATAAATTGCTGCACGATAACCAATCCGGATTTAGAGAAAATCATTCATGTGAGACGGCTTTACAAAAAATAATTAATGATTTTAAATATTCCATAGACAAAGGTGAAGCTGTAGCAACTGTCTTTCTCGATTTAAAACGGGCATTTGAAGTTGTCAATAGAGAACTTTTACTTAATAAACTTTACCAGTATTTTGGGATTGTTGACACGGCGCATCGATGGTTTAGGTCCTATTTGCATGGACGGAGCCAACAAACCAAAATAAATAATACTAAGTCTGAAAAACTTTTAAATAATAACGGAGTACCACAAGGCAGCGTACTAGGGCCTATGCTTTTCACGCTATTTATTAACGATATATTTTTAATCGATTCGCAAGAATGCAAAATACATCTCTTTGCTGATGATACTATCATATATTTATCTGGATCTGATCTAAAGCAAGTTATTCTAAAAATTAACAAGACACTGGAAATAATTAACGAATGGTTTACAACGAACGGGCTAGTGGTAAATGCTAAAAAGTCAAAATATATGATATTAGGATCTAATAAATATTTAAATCAGAACGTCGATGATATTTGTGTTAAATACAACGGAGAACACCTTGAAAAGGTAATAACTATGAAATATCTAGGGATTATCATAGACTGTAAATTAACATTTAACGACCATATAAATTACACAAGCAAAAAAATATCAAAAAAACTTGGATTCGCCTATCGTGTAAGTAAACATTTAACTTCATCTACCAAGAAAACAATTTATAAGACAATAATAAAGCCACATTTTGAGCATTGTTCCAGTATATTGTATATGTGTAATGATACCCATATATCTAAACTGCAGCTACTTCAAAATAGGTGTATGCGATTTATTTTAAAATGTAATATATATACTAATATAAAAACAATGCAATGTACACTAAACTGGTTCTCGGTAAAAGATAATATAAAGTACAAGACACTGATATTCTTATATAAACTGCACAATAATTTACTACCAACATATTTGTCATCAAATATTCAACATCGTGGGGATA
This sequence comes from Stenurella melanura, assembly GCA_963583905.1. Classification (NCBI taxonomy): domain Eukaryota; kingdom Metazoa; phylum Arthropoda; class Insecta; order Coleoptera; family Cerambycidae; genus Stenurella; species Stenurella melanura. Next base: position 3,411,269 of record OY757309.1, read on the forward strand.
TTCATAATTATAACACAAGGCAAAGAAATCATATAAACATTAATTTTTCAAACTTAATGAAAACAAAATCCTCCATATACGACAACGGAGCGGCAGAATATAATAAATTACCTGAATTTATAAAACAAGCGAAGAATGTCTTTCTGTTTAAAAAACATTTGTATAAATTCATGAACAAATAATTCTAGTTTACTTTATGCATTAGGTCGATTGTTAAATATTAAGTTAATTATAATTAATCCACAAATATTATATCCTAAACTAAATAATGAAATGTATTCCTTTTTTGTAATATGTAGTAAATGTAAATGTATTTTTAAGTATACTACATCTGTATTTAATAGCTGATTGTGCTAAATAAAGATTGTTATTATTATAACGAATATAAGAGTATATTATTAATATTTGTTCTAAATGCTCTGAAGTTATCGCCTGTTATTAAAAATCCATTTATATTGAGAAAAAGACCGCTCAACGCCAACAGATGTCATCGGAGCGTATTTAAAATATGTGTAATTTCTTAAAGTTGTCGTATTGACGTCTGGTGTACAAAAGTCTACTTCTTTACCGTTTAAAAGGTCAGTTACAGGTGACAGTTATAAATCCGGAATTGGTTTTTAAAACTCTTTGCAATTTTCTTTGAACCCTCTCAGCGATTTTTCTAGGTAATTGAAAATTATATTGCCGGAGATCGAACACAATGTTTATTGCATCAACTGCAGTAAATCTTGATGTTGGCATATGTTGAAGGTTCCGCATGGCTATAGGAGTTCGCGAGAAACTTACGTGTATGGTCTCCAGTATTTCTTTAAATAACCGTACAGGATGTGGTCCTTTCAGAAAAACTTTCTTTACACTATCAACATTAGCGTAGCACCCTCTAATAGTCCATGTGCTAGACATGTTACATGCAGCATATTGCGACATGTTTCCTTCATAATTCGTCCTGCAGCTTTCATATAATTCACTTCATCAGAAAAGAATAATAAGACCTTTTTCTTATTTTCTACATATTTGTCACCCCATAACTTTCATAGACTTAAATTCACTGTCTTTACTATAATGCGACAATTTGTCGTTTCTACAACTATAGTCCACGCACTGAATAATTTTTCTCTAATGCACCCACTAAAACATTTGCTACCTTCTCACCACAAGCATTGGTGGTTTCATCCACACTAACCCAGATGTATTTCCCAGTAAGCTAAGAAGAATTTTTTTGTCTAACATTATCACGCTCCGTAGATATATATTTCCTTCTGAGTGTCATTTCCGACGGCAGCTGAACGTTGTTATATTTACCACTAATACAGTTTTCCAAAATTTTACTAAAAAGTGGATTATCTAGTTTTGACCACGGTATATTACATCCCACCATCACTTCCACTAAATCTAAATTAAAGCTGCGTTGACTCTCAGCATCCCCAACTAGCACAATTAGTCGCGGGAACGTAGCAATGACTATTGTAGGCACTTTAAAGTGCTTTGGTACTAGTCACAGACACGTAATAGGAACGTTCCTAATAAGTATTTATGACCAAAATGGGGAATATTTTTTGGTGACGATAACGTTCCAGCCACGTTCCTGGAACTTGTCTGGCTACGTTCCAATGACGTTGTTGCTCCGGAGCGGCGACGTGGCGGCGTAGACGTCGCAACTTTCAGAAAACTTTACTACACCCTACTCTTTCAAATCGATGTTGCCCCTTCTTTGTCTTGCAACCGATTTTATTATATTTATGTTTCATTCTTACATATGATTCTTGTTCTTGTTCATTTCCCTAACTCAGAAATTTAATAGACTATCAGAAGGTAATATTAGACAGCAAAACTTGTGCTATTTTCCAATGGTCTAAGGGTCACAATTAAAACGAATGCAATTTTACTGACAAACATAATGATAAGACGTCCGAATCTAACCACGTGCCTTTAAAATTTGCATTTTTTAATGAAAATATTGTTTTTAAAACATGTAATGTCATGCGAGAACATGACACACTAAATACCGAAACCTATTTTTGATTGTTCTTCGGAACTTAACATTACTTTTTTTGTATTAATTTGTTGTATTTGGTGAAGAAATGGCGATAAATTAAATTTATTAGTCAATTGTGAAATTATGGTTCATGTGTTATAACAATGGCGTCGATAATTTTGGCCATCAACATGGCGTATTTCAGAAAATGTGACTTTAAGGTCGTTTTCACTAAGAAATGCTACTTGAAAGTAATTGCTACTTGGCGATAGTGACGAAAACTGCAAATACGTAACTTTAAAGTTATATTTACCACAAATCTGCGAATGGAACTGTAGCATCACTTCAAAGTCGTAGCAAAGTTGTGACTACCACAAATTACCTCTTCAAAGTTGCCGCTGCCACTTCATGGTTACATTTTTCCCGATATTGATTCGTAACGTACGTGTTAGCCGTACGTTGAGGTCTAGACTGAACGCGTTCCTAGCTTTTGCTGTTTATCATTTATCTAACTTCACATTGAAAAACCTATCAGCTGTCGCAATATACTTGTATGCAGCCATATATCAACGACTTAATAAACATAAACCTTGTTGGTATAATATATTATTACAGTGATAGATAACATAGAAGGAAAGGTAGGTGTAATAAAACTGTGTTGAAATATTAAATTTCGTTGCCTTATTTTGAACATAAAATGTTGCATAGCATAATACAGCAGCATATAATTCTAGTCTAGGCTAGGCAACCATATTATATGGGTTAGGTTTGTTGCATTAACTTTATCTATGGTCGACATTGGGAACTAGATGGGGAAATTTACTTCATGGTAAATTTCAGAGGTGATGTGCACTTTGTAGTAGCCGTACACAGTTCTGTAGGTAGCAGTACTGGTCGTTCCTAAATGACTGATAATGTTAAAATACGTGTTGACTTATTTTATAAGAAATTAACTGAAGTTTTTAATGAGAACATACCCAAGTTCAAAACTCCAAAAAATAAAAGACAGTTTCCCCCTTGGTTTAACGGTGAAATTATAAAAAATATAAAGATAAAACATAAAAAATTGATATTATTTAAACGCCATGGTAATAATGAATCGCTAACTGAATTTCGTAGACTTAGATCACAAATCAAGTCGGATATTAAAATTGCATTTCAAATTTATACAAATCGAATCGAAAATAATATCACATCGGAACCCAATAAATTCTGGGCTTACATCAATGGAAAAAAAGGGAAAACTAGCATACCTAAAGACATGACTTATAACAAGGAGCATCTAGAGACCCCTAATGATATCGTCGATGCATTTGCTAACTTTTTCGAGCAATCTTACTTCCTTAACATCTCGGACGCCCCTGTAACCGAGTTTAATAATCTTTCGTTTGACTGTTTGGACATTAATCGCTTTTCCGAGGCTGAAGTTTGCATGGCGTTAAAAAGAATTAAACCTAAATTTACTACGGGCCCAGATGGAATTCCAGCATTTCTACTGAAAGACTGTGCCAGCATTTTTGCATATCCTCTCTGCATAATTTTTAATTTATGTCTTAGGAAATGCTATTCTCCTGATATTTGGAAATACTTCAAAGTGTGCCCTGTGTATAAAAAAGGTGAAAGAAATGATAGCGATAACTATCATATGTATCTTTGGTAAAGCTTTTGAAATCCTACTACATAACATTTATGCACATGTTCAATTGAAAATATCTACGCAACAACACGGTTTTATGAAAGATCGCTCCACCGTAACGAACTTAATCTGCGCTCAGTACATTGCTGAATCAAGTGATTCTCAAATACAGGTAGACTCAGTCTATACTGACTTTTCTAAGGCGTTTGACAGACTGAACCAGAGGAAACATCTGTGTAAACTTGACAAATTCGGATTATCTGACGGTTTACTTCAATTTCTTGAGAGTTACTTGGCTGATAGAGTTCAATTCGTATCTTATAATGGATACAAATCTGTTGAATACCGAGCCACGTCAGGAGTACCCCAGGGATCAATACTTGGACCCCTTTTCTTTAATATTTTTATTAACGACATCAGTGATCACTTAGACGTATATTTCTTAATATATGCCGATGACGTCAAGATGTTGCATAGGATTAATGATTTTAATGACTACAAAAAACTTCAAAACAACTTATCTAAGTTATCGGCTTGGTGCGATGAAAATGATCTTCACCTAAATGTTGGCAAGTGCAATGTTATGAGTTATACAAACAAGGAATCCCCAATTATATATAATTATAATGTTAATGGCGACATGCTGAACAGACCATCTACGTTTAAGGATCTAGGTGTAACTTTTGATAAAAAATTAACCTTCACTAACCATATTGATGCTGCAATTTCGCATGCGTAACAGCCATGATTTTAATGATGCGAAAACCTTAAAGATGCTTTATTTTGCTTTCTCTCGGTCCAAACTGGAGTATGCTTCACTTGTCTGGCAGTCTGGGTATAATACTCATAATGTTGGAAAACATTCAGCGCCGCTTCCTGAAATTTTTAAACTGGAAAACTGAAGGTACATATCCATCAGTTGAAGCTTCTCAAAATCAATTACTTGAAAAATTTGATATTACTAGTCTTTCCGAAAGGCGTGAGTCCTTTGCTTTGCGTTTTCTAGATAAAATTATGCATAATAAAATAGATTGTAGTGAAATATTAAGCCAACTGAACTTCTATGTCCCACGGATTAATTCTCGTCATTCTCATACTTTTTATTTATCCACTCCTAGACCTAACGAATTCAAGTTTTCTCCTCTGTTTAATATTTCTACTAGTTATGATACTCATTGTAGTGAATTGGACATATTTGCCTAGCAGTCAGAAATTTCATCTACTGTCGTGCAGTCTAATCGCCTTCATAATTTCTATTTGTATTTTTTAGTTAGGTTAGGTTAAGTTAGTTTAGATTTCCATCCTATAAACGGTTTTGTACTGTCGGATGATGTATGATTAAATAAATAAAAAATAAATAAATAATTTTTAAATTTAAATCTACCTATTTTGCAAACCACTAAAATTATTGAGTGAAAATTCATAGTAATAGTTTTGTTATGGTTCTACTTAGGTACCCTAATTTTTTTTTTAAATATACGAACTAAGAAAGAACAGTAATGCCAAAAATAACAAATATTTCCCTATCGGATGTCTGTTTCTAGGGAATGGCCACCTTAATGCACTGACAGACAAACAGATATACTGGCGGAATTGAGAAACCGATTTGATTTTAATATTTTTGTCTAGTTTAGTTTTATTAATTTTTGTTTTAGTACTTATTTTCGTAATCTACATGATCTGAAACACGAAAATCCGAAAAAATCTCGGAGGGAGATGTTTTCTCGAATACAATACTTCCCTTCGGTATGCCAGGGAAGTAGAAATATTTCCTAAAATACGAACAAGGAATTCTACTAATGAGTAAACAAAATACAGACTGAATGAATAACAGTGCACAATATGATGACTCCAATAGCGTTCAATCTGACTTTGTTCTTTCTTGTTACACATACAATATGTATATATCCCATCATTTTAATTTTGATCAATTAAAACTTGGTATTTTCCTTTCTCGGTCAATAATTTAACACTTGCTCGTGTCTGACGATCGTTTTATTAGGACGCAAAATTTTAATGTTATTAATGGCAATCGAGTCAGTTAACGACACTCATTACTAAACAACACAGTGCCACATGTAGTCGAAACTGAAAACAATTACTACTTTTTATTTAAGTAGTATCTAGCGGATTTAATTTAATTGTATTGGTCATCAATAGTATTTAACCAAATTAATAGTTATGACAATTACGTCAAGTGCTACCTTTAAAATATCCGATGGGAATAGAATTTATCAGTACGTCGCAGCTGTTGCTGGTAAGTTTGAAATGAAACTTCGATTGTCGATTGTTTATATTTATCGAAAATGGTATAGACCTGCAGCAGCGCACCCTTATTTCTTTGGCCGAAGCGGCCACCTCGAGATAACTCGTTTTGTTCACAAATGTTTTATATTAAATTATTTTAAAATCGATAAAAATTAAATCAAAACTACTGAAACAACGGTAGCGGCAATTTAAAAAATGGCGCATACGACATGCGACATAACATTTAATTTTGAATGTGGAGCGTTAATGCATCAGGATTCACCGTCATCTCATAACACCTTCTTAAAAAACACAACTGAAGTTTAAGATCTCCTCTATGCATAAAAATTTGTCTGTCATTGAAAAAATGTGTTTCAGACTTAATTTTGAAGCACCGTGGCGACGGTTTGTTTTTTAAATAAGCTTTTACAATGGCCGCGTCAAAACACCACCGTAATTTTTCTCTATAATTAAGCTTGAGGTCTCTTTTATGCATAAGAATTGGTCTGTCAGCGAAAATATGTTTTTCAGTACGACAGACTTAGTTTTTAAAGTGTCGCGACCACATTTTTTAATTAAAAAATGTGCTATGACCATTGCTAACTAAAAAAATAATTTTTTCAATTCTAAATTAATATTGTAGATTCCTTATATATATTCAAATATTTTTATTATCGGAAAAATGATTTTACCATGACAGACTTCATTTTTATGCGTCGCGGTAACGTTTTTTTTAATTTTTAAATAAAAATTTAAATATAAAAATTTTCAAACAGACAAGTTGTAATAGGTAGGTCTTAAACTGCATTTTAAAACAAAAATCAAGGATGTGTTATGAAGTGTACTTTCATCAATAAACAATAATTCATAAAAATTTAACTCTGACAAAGTCATTAATAAAAATTGTCAGACAGACCAGTAGTTGTAATAGATAGGAATAATCTTACACTTCATTTTAAAACAAACATCAAGGAGGTGTTATGAAGTGTACTGTCATAAAAAAAATACTCTATAAAAATTAAGTCTGTCACATTAGTTAACAAAAATTGACCGACAGACCAATTTTTTAAAAATTATTTGCCACAAATTGAGAAAATCTCAAGCAGGTGTTTTGATGCAAAATCATTTTTTTAGCTAATTTCAAAAATTCATAAAAAATAACAATTAACAAATTTTTTATGGTCTGGTGGGTGCAACATGATATTTACATGTATTGCAATCATTTTCGCCTTTTAAATTTGAGGTGTTCGATGGGGTACCTTTTTCTCGTGGGAGCTCGGTCTAATATGTATACAACACTCCTCAACCAGTTTTTAGTTTGATGAAAACGCCGACGAGAGTGGCTTTTGTAGTACTTTTCTAGGATGTCTGACGATTCCGAAAATGCTAACGGAAAATCGGATCTGCTAGGATTCGCAATATAATCGATTATTTAGCTTTTAAAACAGTAATCTCATTCTTTCAGTTCTTAAAAAAAACCCGCTGCGTGATTTATTTGGTTGGTTATCTCCAGTGGTTATTGTAAAAACCACCATCGGAAAAAAAATTGTACGTTTTGCACCTCTAAAAATTGATCTAAAAATATGAATAAAACCGCTGGCTCAGGAATCACTACTTCCACATCTAGATTTTTCATCCAAGTGATTTTAAAGGAGACATCTTGACGAGATTTGCACTCTAGTATGTGGAAATTATAGGTCATAGAACTTTAATAATATTTGGGGCAGATCTCATAGAAAAGTTTGAAGTTTCTACCATATACGTTAAAAATGAAGTTTCTAGTTTACTCTACATATTTTCCTCTATTCACAACCTACCGCTTCCCACCCCTTCAATGGAATCATCTCAATCAGATATCATTACAATATATACGTGTACTAAGTTTCAAGTGAATATCTCAATTTTATGTTATCAATCCCATTATTAATGGAGCGGTATTGGTGGGGTTTGATAAATATTAGAAAGAAATCTGAGGCCATGGTTTCTAGTATATACACCAAATCCCAAATTTTTGTACTCTTACCAGCTTGATTCACTTATTTTCCCATATTTACTACTATTTAACCCCTTCAACGGAATCATCTCAAAATAGATTCTAGTTTCAGATGTCTTTATAATACATACGTCTACCAAATTTAATGTGAAGTAAATCTCAATTTCATTTTATCAACCCCTTTAATAATGGAGTAAGGGTGGTGGAGGGTTGAAAAATATTATTAAAATATCTGAGGCCTTGGCGTCTAGGACATACACCGAATTTCTAGTTTCTGTACTCTTACCATCATCTCAAAATATAATCTATGGGGGATATAGAAAAACCTGAGGCCTTCGCTTCTAGTATATACACTAAATCCCAAATTACTATACTCTTACCAGCTTGCTTTACTTATTTTCCCCTATCTACCCCTATTTAACCGCCAACCCTTCAACGAAATTATCTCAAAATATAATCTAGATCCAGATGTCGTTATAATACATACGTGTACTAAATTTCAAATGAATATCTCAATTTTATTTTATAATGGAGTAGGGATGTTGCGGGGTTGAAAAATATTATAAAAAAATATGAGGCTTTAACTTCTAGTACAAACACTGAATTTCAAGTACTGTACTCTTACCAACTTGCTTTACATATTTCCCCCTATTTAACCCTATTTACCCCCCAAGCTTCACCGGGTATCTTCAGAAATCCAGTTCCAGATCTTGTTATAATATATACGTGTACAAAATTTCAAGTCAATATCTTAAACCGTTCCGGAGAAAACGTGCGGACAAAAAAGTTACAGACAGACATAAAAATTTTTTCGCTCAAATTCAAAATCTCGACGTTTCATGACATTCTAAACCTATTTCACAAAAAAAAAAAAAAAATTGAAAATTTTTTTACAATTACTATACTTCCAATCCACTACGTGGATGTGGAATTAATTAGTTTTTGATCTGGATGACTGACCTTGGTACACCTATGTATTTTTTGACGCTGAATCCGAATCCGAGGTAAAAAAGAATCCTACACCCTTAAATTTTTGTGTCTCTGCCTCTGCAAAAACATCCCTTCAATAAGGTAAAGGGTCTAGCCGGTTTTGCATATGAAAAGTGAACTGGCGTCTATTGTTATGCTTTAACCGTTTAATTGCTCTTTGCCTGAAGTATTCCTACAGTTAATTTCAGGCCTCTGCTTTCACCTATAAGGAAGACATGGGGGTGACAACCCTAAACGACAACTTTGCTTTTATCTGGAGCTATGACAGATATTCGAATGAGTCTAGCGCCAAAAAATAGATATCAGTTAGTGCTATGCTGTGTATTTTACGTCCACATCCACGTAGTGGATTGGAAGTATAGTAATCGCAAAAAAATATTCAAAAATTTTTCTTCTTCTAATAGGTTTAGAATGTCACGAAACGTCGAGATTTTAAATTTGAGAGAAAACAAATTTTCTGTCTGGTTGTCGGTCAGTCGGTCTGTCTGTAACTTTTCTTTATCCGCACGTTTTCTCCGAAACGGTTTAAGATATTAACTTGAAATTTTGTACACGTATATATCATAACGAGAGCTGGAACTAGATTGTTTTCTGAAGATGTCGGGTGAAGGGTTGGGGGGTAAGTAGGGGTAAATAGGGGAAAATAAGTAAAGCAAGCTGGTAAGAGTACAGAAACTTGAAATTCGGTATATGCACTACAAACCAAGGTCTCAGATTATTTAAAATATTTTCCAACCCCCCACCACTCCTACTCTATTACTAAAGGGGTTGATAATATAAAACTGAGATATTTCCTTGAAATTGGGTACACGTATGTATTACAATGACATCTGGAACTAGATTATATTTTGAAATGATTCCGTTGAAGGGTTGGGGGTTAAATAGGGTTAATTAGGGAAAATAAGTAAAGCAAGCTGGTATGAGTACAAAAACTTGAAATTCGGTGTATGTACTAGAAGTCAAGGCCTCAGATTATAATATTTTTCAACCCCCCACCACCCCTACTCCATTATTAAAGGAGTTGAGAAAATAAAATTGAGATATTCACTTGAAATTTGGTACACGTTGAATGGTTGGGGGTTAAATAGGGGTAAACAGGGGAAAATAAGTGAAGCAAGCTGGTAAAAGTACAGAACCTTGAAATTCGGTGTATGTACTTGAAGGCATGGCCTCGTATTTTTTTATAATATTTTTCAACCCCCCGATTCCCCTACTCTACTATTAAAGGGGTTGACAAAATAAAATTGAGATATTCACTAGAACTTTGGCACACGTATGTATTATCACAACATCTGGAACCAGATTATATTTTGAGATGCTTCTGCTGAAGGGGTGGGGTTAAATAGGGGTAGATATGGGAAAATAAATAAAACAAGCTGGTAAGAGTACAGAAATTTGAGATTTGGTGCATATGCTAGAAGCGAAGGCCTCAGGTTTTTTTATAATATTTTCCATCCCTCCACCACCCCCACTCCCTTATTAAAAGAATTGATAAAATTAAATTTAGATTTTCACTTGAAATTTGGTACACGTATATATTATATCGATATCTGAAACTAGAGCCAAGGCCTCAGATTTTTTAATAATATTTTTCAACCCCCCACCACCCTTACTCCATTATTAAAGGGGTTGATAAAGTGAAATGCAGATATTTACTTGAAATTTGGTAGACGTTTGTATTATAACGATATCTGAAACTAGAGCCAAGGATTCAGATTTTTTAATAATATTTTTCAACCCCCCACCACCCTTACTCCATTATTAAAGGGGTTGATAAAGTGAAATGCAGATATTTACTTGAAATTTGTAGACGTATGTATTATAACGACATCTGGAACTAGATTATATTTTGAAATGATTCCGTTCAAGGGTTGAGGGTTAAATAGGAGTAAATAGGGGAAAATAAGTAAATCAAGCTGGTAAGAGGACAGAAATTTGGGATTTGGTGTATATACTAGAAACCGAGGCCTCAGATTTCTTTTTAATATTTTTCAAACCCCACCACCTCCAATTTTTTTCCGAGGGTGGTTTTTACAATAACCACTGGAGATACGCCAACCAAATAAATCACGTATATTCATCTAAAAGTTAACTACAATGCGTTAAAAATACAGAAGCCTGAATTTGGTACAACATAGAGGTAAAAAATTATAACTAATATATTACCTAAGTATATAATATATTTATTTTTACCAACCATGTAAGTATATAGAAAATATAAAATAAAAACTAATGTAATCACGTATATAACATATGTATTTTTAGTACACATCTATTGTTTATCTAAACAAGTTTATACAAAATTATTTATATACAGGGTGTCTCAGTTCTACTTGATAAGCCTTATCTGGAAAACGGTGAGACACAGAAAAGAATGTTAAATGGGAAAGTTACTCTTTTTAAAAAAATTCATTTAATTAATCATTCTATTTTCAAATATAGAAGGTGCCTCAAGAAGGCGGTAGGTTATGCAACTGTTTCAAATGAACAACACCCTCTATATGTTTATATTTTTGGATTCTCCTTTTATTTCCGAATTAATTTTATTTACCATGTCCTACACCTATCATTAGCGGTTTACGATATACCAACGGTTTAATCTTAATTCCGCCATGTTCCATTTTCTTCAACGAATAAGGCTGGCCCTGATTACATTACAAAAGCAGAAGTTATTATCACCAAATAATCCCATAAGTTGTAAGAATTTCTTGTACACGAGAACTTTTAAGGAGGTATGAGTTGTGTCAAATAGAATATGAGCGACAATTTGAGCTTCTTTTGTAATAAACATAATAGTTACTTTGTTGTGTATTGTATTATTCCTTATAGCCCGGGAGACAGGGACAGATTTTTCGCGTTAATATCTATAAAGCTAGATTTTTTTCCAAAAAGGAGATGTTGTACATCACGGTACAAATAGGAAACGGAAAAATGCGAAATTAAAAAATATTGATGAGGCTACCAAAAATGTAATACGGCGTATAATTCATAATATGTATGAAGAAAATATATATAAAACTGATATAATACTTCAAAAATATGTTATTGGCGAAATGAACAAAAACAGCCTATCTAATAAACAAAAAATAATAAAGTTAATACAATTTTCAAAAAATTATAACATTTTCTTATGACAAGCATTTTTATTTACCTCCGCCCATGTACAACAAAGAGATGCCGACTGTTTTTTCCCGCGTTCAGTTTTTAAACGGTTTCAATTCTGCTCGTATAAAGTATACCCCCTCGCTAAGCCCTGGGCATTAAAAATGAAGAGTACGAGACATAAAAAAATCCCCATTCATGCCTTACTGATAAATGCTTATATTCATAAATTTACCTTATTGAAGGGATGTTTTCGCCTCTACACCAAAATTTAAGAGTAGAGGAATTTTTTTGACCTCGAATTCTGATTCAGCGTCTGAAAATACATAGGAATACCAACGACAGTCATCCAGATCAAAAACAATTTTTTTGTGTGGCAGTAGAACACAAGCTTCTTTGTACAATACATAATACATACCATCGCAAGCAAAGAATTTTAATCATTCACACCGAATAGGTATGTCCAAATTCTTTTAACAGAAAGAACTACAATAGTGGCAATTATTCACCAAATTAGTCAGGAATATTATTGGTTTATATTCGAAATTGTTAAACAAATACCGATTAAACTAACAACAATAATGCTTCTCTTCATATTATCAACCGTTGGATTTTTGTTTTGATTGTTAAGTAGCGTCCATGGTCGTTGATGACGAGCCTATTAATTACAACAATTTGTTGTTGTATCATATTTGATTTAATCAGATTAAGTATATTATAATCGGATAGAAACTTATGATAACTACTTGCCATGCACACAAAGAAATTTTTTGTTTCTAATTTTTGACCAGACCACTCTACCCTTATGTACTTTGAGCCGCTGAAGCCAAATCTGGAGTCAGAATTGTGCCTGTACACCTACCAGTTTTTTATGGTTAAAAAATAGTCCAAAAATGGGTCAAAAAGGGAAGTTTCTAATAATTTGTCAAAGTACAGAAAAAAATTTCCCAGCAATCGAGTAACTGTAAGTAAGCTATTTTTAGACTCAATACCCTTATTATAGTAAAGGAACCCCTTACAGGTTATAAAACCCTCCTAAATAATAAAATCCCATGTATCACGTTAAAAAATCTGACATATTTTTTTTCTTTTGGGTTAATTTTTTTGGACTTTTAACTTTATCACAATATAACCTTAGGGTGTGGTCAAACTATCCCCAGAAAAAAATTGTCATATGGACATAAGTAAAACTAAAGTCCTGCGATTCACATCACATTCTGTTTATTACTTAAGGTGGCCATTACCTAGAAAGAGACATCCGATAGGGAAATATTTGTTATTCTTGGCCACAACTTTTTTTTCTTAGTACGTATATTTAAAAAACTATGTGAGTACCTACCTAAGTAGAACCATAATATGACTATTACTATGAATTATTCTCACTCAATAATTTCAGTGATTTGTAAAGTAGCTAGATTTAAATTTAAATCTAGCTACTTTGCAAATCACTGAAATTATTGAGTGAGAATAATTCATAGTAATAGTCGTATTATGGTTCTACTTAGGTAGGTACTCACATAGTTTTTTTAAATATACGTACTAAGAAAAAAAAGTTATGGGCAAAACTAATAAATATTTTCCTCGGATGACTCTTTCTAGGGAATGGCCACCTTAAGTAAATTTTAAGACACTTGATTACAAAAAGACGTCAAAGCAATAAACCTAAGGGGGGATATAACTACCCCCAATTAAAGAAATATATCCAGTGCGTTTTAAAAGAGTAAATTAAATTTTTTATTAATTTGCTTTAATATTAGGTTTGCGTTCCAATGGTATAAACAGATTTACTTTCAACTTGTTCAAAAACAACCGTTGATTTTTCCAGAAAATTAAAAGTAAAAGAGTTGTTTATTTCAGAAAATTCAATTATTTTTGTTTTGTTGCTTCTACTGTAATGAAATCTTTTATTTTTGAGTAGTGACAGTCTTCGTATTACTTCCACATCCACGTAGTGGATTGGAAGTATAGTAATCGCAAAAAAATTTTCAAAAATTTTTACTCGTGAAATAGGTTTAGAATGTCATGAAACGTCGAGATTTTAAATTTGAGCGAAAAAAAATTTTCTGTCTGTCGGTCGGTCTGTCTGTCTGTAACTTTTTTTGTCCGCACGCTTTCTCCGGAACGGTTTAAGATATTGACCTGAAATTTTGTACACGTATATATTATAACGAGATCTGGAACTGGATTGTTTTTTGAGGAAATCCGGTGAAGGGTTGGGGGTTAAATAGGGGTAAATAGGGGGAAATAAGTAAAGCAAGCTTGTAAGAGTACAGACACTTGAAATTCGGTGTATGTACAAGAAGTTAAGGCCTTAGATTTTTTATAATATTTTTATTATTATTTATATTATTTTTTTTTTTTTGAGATGATGCCGTTGAAGGGTTGGGGGTTAAATAGGGGCAAATAGGGGAAAATAAGTAAAGCAAGCTGGTAAGACTACAGAAATTTGGGATTCGGTGTATATACTAGAAACCAAGGCCTCAGATTTCTTTCTAATATTTTTCAAACTCTACCATCTCCGCTTCATTATTAATGGGATTGATAACATCAAATTGAGATATTCACTTGAAAGTTAGTACACGTATGTATTGTAGTGACATCTGATTGAGATGACTCCATTGAGGTGGTAGGTTGTAAATAGTGGAAAATAAGTACGGAAAACTAGAAACTTCATTTTTAACGTATATGGTAGAAACCAACTCCTCAAACTTTTCTATGACATCTACCCCAAATATTATTAAAATTCTATGACCAATAATTTCCACATACTAGAGTGCAAATATAGTCAAGATGTTTCCTTTAAAGTGACTTGGACGAATAATCTGGATGTGGAAGTAGTGATTCCTTGGGCAGCGGTTTTTTTACTGTTTCCGGTAAATCTCTCTTTAACATCTAAACATGGTCAGCCATCATATTGATGCTCCAGTTTCCCTGATACCTTATTTCCATAACTTTTAGATCTTGGTGAAATCTTCTTCCTTGTTCTTCACTGAAATTTCCAAGAAGTGGTTGAAAATTTTCTCGGAAATCATAGAAGTGAAAATTATAAGGAGATAGTGAAAAAGATGGTCAGTAACTTTGCCTAAACCGTTCGTTGTCCATAAAAAATGAAAGAGATCACTTTTGTGCGGAATATCTATATAATCTTTCATTTTTATTATAACCTCAATTGGCCTCGGAGCCATAAAAAGCGCGATATTCGCAAATAACCGTTTTTTATGAACTTTGACCTTGAAGAATTTTTTATACCATAGTGATCTCGTTCTCGACTTTTAATATATTTTTTAAAACGCCAGAATGAATGGATTTAAAATAAAAAATTGAAGGATATATTTTGTTAGATCAGGAAAGTCTAATTTCACTGGGCTAAAAGGTTTATAAAAATTACATCAATGGTTCCAAAGTTATAGCATGCTATGATTACTATACTTAGGTTGCCTGCTGTCACACACATGGCCTGTAATAGCAAAAGAATGGCGCGCTGCGCCGAAAATTCCCAATTTTGAAATCGGTGTAACTTTTATATTAATGTAATTTTTATAATCCTTCGGCGTTTTCAAGTTAAAGCCTTTCACTTTCAGAATGTTTTTTCAGAATCTAAAAATTTCTTCCCGTTCCAAAGTTATTGAAGGTAAAAAATAAAAAAGACGCATTTTTTCAATGTTTATACGTTAACAACTATTTAAACTTAAACCTTTTCAACATAACATACTTGACTTTTTTCCTGCTTTAACTCATACTTTACGATAGAAGTAGTTTGGAATCGAAAATCATATGATTTACAATTTGTTTTTAAATTGCAAATTCTCGCGGAGTTATGGCAAAAAATTCAAATTGTACACATCAGCGAGCTCTCGCCAACATATCAGCGAACGTATTCGAACGACAATCATGTGGGGAACGTTCGCACAACCGTTCGACGAACGATCGTCAAGTCTTCCGATTTTTGCGCGAGCCTTATTTACCAAGTTGTTTTTTCACACTCTCTTTTCCTCTTTTGAGTTTAATATTATCTGTGAAGTGATAAACTTGGTTTCCCTCGGTTATCTGGGTTTCGGGTTTTCTGTTTATGGCTTAACTTTTTCAGTCGTTTGGTTTATAGGGTTATCGATTAAGAATTACATGGTATGCTTTGCTTCCATCTATTGGGTTATCTGTGAAAAATCCTTGCCTACCCAATAAAAGTGCTGAAATTACGCCACTACAGCTAGAAATATAAAATTTACACAAATTAGAGTATGGTGTTCCCCAGACCGTTCAGTAGTCGACAGCTCAAAAACATGTTCTTGCTATTTTTATGAATCAAAATGTGGGACATTGACTTACAGACATTGTTAAGCATCATTTCAAGATGTCAAAGCGGAGAGATGAGGCCTCCAAATTAGTCCCTTATCCTTGGATTATGTATCAAGTTGGTAACCAACTATCTTCGCAATGTCTAGTGTGATCGTCACGGCCTGAACAAAATATGAATCTACGTAACTTTGAGAAACAATCAACAATCTCTTAAATTTTGCCTCTCACTGTTTTCAGACATTGCTTAGTTGCGATTTGATTCTCCTAACAAGACAAAATATTTTTTTCTGTGTTTTTAGATAAATAATCGGTATATCCCGTTTGTTTTAAAATGTTGATTTGAAGAAGTTAATTGCTAATAAATTAAACACTGCTTTTAGATGAATCAACCAATATATTATAAATACTCTACATATGTTTCGGCTTATTAGGCCTTTATCAAGAGTATTACATGGTGAATACTGAGTATTCACTATGTAATACTCTTGATAAAGGCCAAATAAGCCGAAACATATGTAGAGTATTTATAATATATTGATTGATTCATCTAAAAGCAGTGTTTAATTTATTAACAATTATTTTCAAGATGTTTCACAAGGTACCTACCACAAGTTCAGTTCAGTGTATTATGAAGTTAATTGCACCTAAAACATCAAACATCGACCATTTGTTAAGAATGGAAACCTGAATTGAACTGAAAAATCATGAAAATCGAAACAATCACCTATTGTTTGAAACCCCCTCGACATGGGTATCAAATGAGAAGGTATGACAAGTAGAATACATTAAGTTGTGTGACATTATTCTAAATCCAATACGGCGACCGACAAAAAATGACGGATGTACCTATTTCTTTACAACACCTTTGATATGGGTATAATAATGAAACAGTTTGGCTAGAGTAAACGAAATGATGGCGTTTGAATAAAAATAATGAGACAGACAGGAAACTAAATAGTAAAAAATAAATAAAAAAAATATTTTTTTAAACAATGGTTTTCTTTTAAAACTGAATTGCACCAAAAAGTAGAAAATAATTTTTATTCGGTTATTAAATTACAAAATGATGATGAAACAGAAAACCATTATATTACATATTACTGTTGCTGATATATTGCAACATACTATTCATAACGTATCACAATGCTGATCGTTAATTATTAACACAAAAGAAAGTATCTAAATATTGTTTAAATGTTATTTGTGGCATTATCTTAATTTTTTTCCTTCTTCAATTCTTTGGGGCTTCCTGCCACATGTATGTTTTCTTTTTAAGCGGTGCTCGGGGAATCTACAAAATATCACAATTAACCAGTATGTTACTGGTAAATAACCTCTACGCCTGTGACTTTTACGTCAAAGGATCAGTTAGAGGTTGCTTTTATAAATATTTAATTTCAAGTTTTTATACTTATTTGTGTTGTCTGTTTAAAAAAGTAACCTCTAACTAATCCTTTGACGTAAAAATCACAGGCATAGAGGTTATTTACCAGTAACATACTGGTTAATTGTGATATTTTGTAGATTCCCCGAGCACCACTTAAAAAGAAAACATACATGTGGCAAGAAGTTCCAAAGAATTGAAGAATGAAAGTATCGTAATATTCAATTCCTATTGCAGCAAATTTGGGAATAATATGCAGCGAAATGCACTATGGATGGCCTTCACCATACGTGCCAGTCCTTGTCGATGGCAATCCCAGCAACTACACATTCCGAATATCCAGTGAAGAGGGCTCATGGCTGAGGGTGATACCGCTGATTGGAGCCATGTTTGGGGCATTCTTCACGGGCTTAGTTGTGGATATCCTGGGTAGAAAAAGACTGGTAGTATTTTCCTCTATACCATTTATTGCCTCTTGGCTCTTCGTCGCCTTCGCAAAATCATCAGCTTTGATGTTCTTCGGGAGATTTCTAGCTGGAGCTGCGGACGGACTTTCCTTCACGGCTGTCCCAATGTACCTTGGAGAAATTGCCGAGCCTAAAATTAGAGGTTTGCTGGCTTCGATTTGTCCGGTCTGCATAGTGTTTGGTCTACTGCTGATACACATTTTTGGAGCATACTTGCCTTTAGATACGGCCGCATTTGTAGCAACGATACTTCCAATTCTTCTGTTGATTATATTTCCGTGGATGCCGGAAAGTCCGTATTTTTATTTGATGAAAGGAAATGTGGAGGAGGCAAGAAAGAGCCTTCAAAGGTTTAGAGGAGTTAAGGATGTTAGTGCGGAATTGAACCGAATATCCAAGGCTGTGAAGGAGCAGAACGAGAACAAGGGGACGTTTTTCCAGTTGTTTACGGTCAAGAGCAACAGGAAGGGGATGATCATTACTTTAGGTTTGTACAGTTGTTAACAATATACGATGATAATTTAAGAAATAGTGTAGAGAATATAGTTACAACATTTATTTGCATGCAGTTTTCATAAGGAATAAGAACAGAATTCATTTAAAATTATTTTTTACGTTATATCCCAAATTTGTACCTATTAACATCACTGTAATAGAGGCAGATTTGAAATTTTGGCGGTTTACAGGGTGTCCCAGATTTAAAGTGACATAGACCGACGAGCGATAGAGCACACTTTTTTGAGTTCAAAACACCCCCATACTTACCCTTGAAAGTGAATGGTTTTCGAGATATAGGGTATTTTATGATTCTTGACTGAAACTAAAATTCACTATATATTTGGAATGGGTGGACGTATTTGGATTAAAGTTGGTACACATATAGTGCACTCCTAGTCCAATTAACAGCATAATTTAGTTTGTAAAAATTCCAGGACAGGACACAATTTTTATTATTTTGCATTTAGGGTCAATTACATCACCCTGTATATCAGTTTTTTGTAAATGGCGGATAACTATTGAAATTTCTATGGATTATTGTGCAAAACACTGTCATAATATTCGATGGCACGTTTATGGTTACTTCCTAGCAAATTTTCGAAAATAATGGTGAATGATATTTAAATTCTACAAAATACGCAAACAACCAGTTAACGTCGCTATTTTATTAATTTTACTTAAACACTTGTTCAATAATTATTTAATGTATTATTGTTACTTAAATTTGATTCTAATTGCACTTAAAATTTGTACGGCCATATGGAATATTCCATAGAAAAACAGTTTGCTTGAAAATAAAAGTAGGCGTGTGTCAATTCTCTTATAGTTTAATACATAGTAATGTAAGTCACCTTTAGAAATTAAGTCTAAGTATTCAAAGAAGTCATCTGAGTCATTAAAATAAGGTTTTATATTAACTAATCTACTATAATAATTTTAAGATGCCATTCCAATTTACAAATGAAGAATATGCAGATATGATTTATGTGCATGGTTTTTGCAACGGAAATGGATGAGCTGCAGAGAGAGAATATGAAAGACGTTTTAGAAATCGTCGTACACCAAATCGTACAATATTTTCAGAGGTGTAATTTAGTAAGGAACATGGGCAATTTCCCTCACAGGCAAAACATGAACATGTTCTCAGAGATTTTCAACAGCGAAAGGAAGTATTACATATTGTTCATATGAATCCAACTGTAAGCATCAGGAAAATCAGTCATCAATCAGAAATTCCCAGAACAAGAGTATGGCGAACTTTAAAAAAAGAAAATTTATATCCTTTTCATGTTTAAGTAGTTCAACGACTTGAAGACGGTGACAGCGCTCCGCGTTCAACATTTTGTAGGTGGGTAGTTGCGCACAGACGAACAGTTTCTAGAATTCTGTTCACGGACGAAGCTCAGATCAGTGGAAACGCTTTTTAAACGTTCACAAAAACGTATTGACGCTGGGGGTGTTCATTTCGAAAATTTATTATAGTCTTAATTAATTGTACCAGTGTGTAAAATAACTAGTGCCTTTTTAAAATTTGTGCTGTAAATTATGATTAAGCAAACTGTTTTTCTTTATTTTTTCCTTTTTTCTGTTTTTCATTTTTCTTTTTAAGTAACAATAATACATGAAATAATTATTAAACAAGTGTTTAAGTAAAATTAATAAAATAGCGGCGTTAACTGGTTGTTTGCGTATTTTGTAGAATTTAAATATCATTCACCATTATTTTAGAAAATTTGCTAGGAAGTAAGCATAAACATGCCATCGAATATTATGACAGTGTTTTGCACAATAATCCATAGACATTTCAATAGTTATCCGCCATTTACAATAAACTGATATACAGGGTGATGTAATTGACCCTAAATGCAAAATAATAAAAATTGAGTCCTGTCCTGGAATTTGTACAAACTAAATTATGCCATTAATTGGACTAGGAGTGCACTATATGTACATCAACTTTAATCCAAATACGTCCAGCCATTCCAAATATATAGTGAATTTTAGTTTCAGTCAGGAATCATAAAATACCCTGTATCTCGAAAACCATTCGCTTTCAAGGTTAAGTGTGGGGGTATTTTGAACTCTAAAAAGTGTGCTCTATCTCTCATCGGTCTATGTCACTTTAAATCTGGGACACCCTGTATAAGTCTAACAAAGGATTTTTTTATTTAAATTGTTTGGTTGTCCGGCTTTTCTATACCGAGTGTCAACGGAATTATTAGACGTCATAGTTTCCATAGATTTCAAAATATGGTTTACATTTGACAGGGGTAGTATATACCAAAAACGGCAAATTTTTAATAATTTAATACTATTCCATCAATCTTGTTTTCCCCAGAAATGACCCCAACTTTGAAATTTGAAATGGAACAAATATTTTTGTATTCTTAAATTCTGGAGACGAATAATTTAAATATGACGGTGTAGTTCAGATTTGGAGTAAATATGTGAGCTGGGGTGATCGGAACAAGAATCATTGGACCTATTTTCTTTCAAGGACCTTTGACATGGGAGAGAAATTTAGAATTCCTTCAAAATGACATTGAAAAAATGTTGATGGACTTACGACTTGCAGTTTGTGAACAAATGTATTTTCAACAGGGAGGGGCTCCGCCTTATAATGCCGCTCGAGTTAAGTGAACTGGTATAATGGGCGAGTAATTGAAACATATGGACCTGTACGTTGGCCTGCCCGCTCAACAGATCTAAGCATTTTAGATATTATGTGTGGGGGTTATGTGAGTGTCAAATACTTCAAATTTTACAAAATCGTATCCGCGAAGTGTTTGCAAGTATAAGTTTTGCTATGTTGTAAACTTTTATTCGAAACACCATTGATCGAGCCAGAAAATGTCAAGAAGAGGTGGGGATGCACTTTGAACGTTTACTATCATGTAACTAATCTTTGAATGTTTTATTATTGTAAAAATAAGTCATTTCGGGGAGCACACTTCTTTCATCTGCAGCGTTGTATTGTTGACAAAATGAATGTTTTGAATCTAATTTTATTCAATTTCCACGGTATTCTTACTTGATAAGCGGATTTCTTCGATATTTTAATAATTTTCCACCAAAGAACTTGTGTATTTGGAATAATATCAAACCGATTTCAATTTGAAGATATCAATGAATTGGTCGTGATAATTAGTATTTAACTACTGGTTGTATAAAAGATGTTGCCTTTTGAAAAATTTGATTAGTGATTTTGAATTGCCGTAGCTACTAAATCAATTCGAAAAATCCCACGTTTACATTTTTCTCTTACTGTTTTGATCCATTTGATTGATTTGAGTAGTCTAAATGCAAACATAAAATGAGCCCTAAAAAATCAAGTAGCTTCTAACAATTTTTAAAACGCAGTCCTACTTAGAATTTCCTCCGGAATCTAAAAATTAAAAATATACAGGGTGTTCCATTTAAAATTCCAAAGTTGGGGTCATTCCCGGGGAAACCAGAACTGATGGAAAAGTGTAAAATTTTGACAATTAAAAAACATGTCTCAGAAAAAGTTATTTGATTCCGACCATGACACAAAATGTCATTATTAGTCTTTTTGGTGCACACTTTTAAGGAAATTTCAAGGTCAACTTCAATTTTTTAAGTAGAATCCTGTTTTTTAGTATTGTTTTCTGCGCATTTCTTTCTTAGAACTTTCAAGATCTAGACAGCCATGGATTTCTTACTACAATGTTTGTCAATTTTGCACATTTTTATTAAGTTAGTCAGTGTTAAACTCGATGTTAACGTTATCATAATCGGACCTAACCTAACCTGAAATAAAATTTTATTATTTGCAGGCTTAAGAGGCTTCCAACAACTAAGTGGTACCACAGCTATTATTTTCTACTGCCAAACCGTCTTCGAAGAAGCCAAAGACTTCATTTCACCAAACATTTCCACCATCATTTATTTCACGGTTCAGTTGTTCCTGTCTGCGATTGCATCATTTATAGTCGACTTTTCTGGCAGACGTCCTCTGCTAATATTCTCAATAACCGGAACGGCACTATCTTTGTTTGCCAACGGAATATATTTGTACTTAAAAACTAATGTGGATATGACAGGATTTGATTTTATACCGATTGTGGCACTTTTATGTTTCATCGTGGTATTCAGTATAGGCCTACAAACGATACCGCTTTTGATAATGGGAGAAATTTTTCCGACTAACGTTAAGGCCTTCGCTCTTTGCTCAATGGATATATACTACAGTGTAATTGTAACCCTTATATCGTTATTTTTCGACTGGACTAACGAGGCCTATGGAATGCACGTACCTTTTTTTGCGTTCACAGGTTGTTGCGTCCTTGGATTGATATTTATCATATTTTACGTACCTGAGACGAAAGGGAAGACCTTAGAAGATATACAGACAGAACTACGTGGGGATGCAAGAGTTATGGACAGAAAAATGACTGAAGAAGCTCGCTTGTATTAAAATAACTTAAACTCGTTTATTTGTTGTCGCAAATGTTAATTTGAGTTTCACGATGTACGAGCAATAAATCGATAAATTAAGAAATATATATTTAAAACACTAACTGATTTCTTTTTACAATTCACAGCATCTCGCGCTGGAGTACGAAGGCGTAGAAAGGCCACGCTGTACAATATTCTTTTTCTAACTCGGAATTCACAATTGCAAGTCGAATTTCACAATTGCATGTGGGAATTCACAGTTGTAAGTGGGAATTCACAATTGTAAGTCGGAATTCACAATTGTAATTCGGAATTCACAATTGTTAAGTCAGAATTCAACAATTGTAATAAAATACTAAAGTTAAGAGTATCATTCCTAATATAAACGCAGTAGTTAAGAGAGGTGTAGTGATTAATTGATGAAATGGATGCTTTTATTGCATTTTACTTTAATTTGGGTCTTCAACCAAAAGAAATACTCTCCTGTTTGTCGGGACAGTCCTCTCCCTAGTTATATTTATCTTATTCGCGCTGTCTGTACAGTGGACGTGGGCGATTTAAGGGCCAGGCAACCCGGGCAACTTCCCGGGGCGCCGGCTCGGAGGGACGCCAAACTGTTACAATTTTTTCTTGATTTTCCATTTTTAATTTAATTGTAGTTAGGTTTTGTTGGAAAATAATAGAGAGTTATCGCCACTCATCCGTAAAAATACCCGGTCGGTTAAAAATCACATTAAAATAACCGGTAGTGCGTTTAACGTTGACTTCTGTTTTTAGTTACCGCATATCTCCGGTTATTGGTTATTTCATTGGTATCAGCTTCAAAACATAGATGGTGGTACGAAACATTTGCTACAAGACATAACCTTAAAGTTGAGTCACGTTCATCGTGTGACAAGTGAAAAGTGGTATATAAAAAAGTTATTTAGTAGTTGATTTTATAAATATATAAAACAAGCAATAACTATTTCAAGATGGAGGCTTTACTTGAAGCTGCTGTGCTAGGGGACCTAGAAGTTGAAGATGTTGAAGCTGGCATATTGGTGGACATTCTTCAGGACAATCAAGTTCAACGAAATAGGGCTATACAGCATGGCCGTCTAAATTTAGACGACTTAACGGATGAAGAAATCCTAAAGTATTTTCGATTCAGAAGAGAGCATTTGGAAAGGTTAGTAAGAGCATTGAGAATTCCGAACGTAATAAGGACGGCAGATCGCCATATGGCTACTGGACTTGAAGGCTTGTGTATATATCTGCGTCGTTTAGCATATCCCAATAGATTAGTAGATTTAGAACCACTGTTTGGATTGTCGGCCCAGTCATTGTCAGATGTTTCAAACACAGTGATGGAAATTATCTATGACAATCATTTTCATCTGCTGCGAAATTTAGGCAATTTGACATGGCTAAATCATGCTAAGCTTCGACAGTATGCTCATGCCGTTGCGGATAAAGGAGCTCCAGTATATAACTGTTGGGGATTTATTGACGGAACTGCCCGAGCAACTTGCAGACCAACAGTAGACCAGGAAAATTATTACTCTGGACATAAAAGACACCATTGTGTCAAATACCAATCAGTGATTGCTCCTGATGGCATTGTAGTGCACTTGACTGATGCTTTTCCTGGTCGTAGACATGATGCTGGTATATTTAGGGAGTCGAATTTATACCCACAACTCGAACAGCATACCACCTTTCCAAATGACGAGTTTTTCGTCATTTATGGCGATCAAGCATATGGGATACGACAGCTGTTATTGTGTCCTTTTGGCAACAGAAATCTTACTCATGAACAGCAAAATTTTAACCTTGCAATGAGTTCTGTGCGCCAAGTTGTGGAATGGGGATTTGGGAAAGTTATTGCAGAATTTGCATTCTTGGATTTCAAAAAAAATCAAAAGATTTTATTACAAGACATCAATAAAATGTATCTTACAGCCATGATTTTAACAAATTGCCATACGTGCCTGTATGGTAGCGAAACAAGCCAATATTTCAATCTTGACTCGCCAGAGTTAGAAGAGTATTTGCGTATTTTGTAAGGTTTAAAAAAAACACAATGTACAACACATATTTAGGATTTAATAAAAATTAAATTAATTTTTCTTTAATAAATGCGATATTATTTCTTGTTGTTGCCTTATGAATAACATTGATTCTCGGAATTAACTGAATCGATCTCTAAACGTCTTAATCTTTCGGTTCTTTCCAATTCAAATTTTGCCTCTTCTAAATGTAATTCTCTTTCTCTAATAGTTAGTTTTCTCTCATCTAAAGCCATTTGTCGTTTTTTGAGTTCTAGTTCAACTGCATTCTTCTCTCGTAAATAATCCAACGCTGTGTTCTTTACATTTGCTCTCATACGTTTGCGCGATGGGACTGTAAATAAATAGTTGTGATTTACTTGACATTGCAGTCAGACTACTACTGCCTACTAAGGTATGTACATAATTATTGTGATTTAAGAGATTTTAAATATCTAAGATAGGTACCTAATATTCGAGATGCAGAAGATGGTACTGGTGGTTGAGGTTGAGAAAGGCTGGTTCTTAAATTAGGTTGTCTGGGGGTCTGTGAAGTTGACGGCTCTGATTCTAGGGGAAGTGGTTGTGAAATTGACGGTTCTGGTGTTAAAGCAAATGATGGCGGCAAGCTGCTATCTAGTTGATGAGATGTATCTACCTGCTCACTCTCTAATAAGAAGTTGTCTTCTGCAACCACATGAGTTACTGTAAATAAATAAAGAACATCAGCACAGCATTTACATTAACAAGCATAGTAGTTACTTGTCTCTGTGTCAACTCTTCTGCTAAAGGCAGATGCAGTCTCATCACGAAATTGTACAGCCCTCTGTTTCTCCTTTGTTAGCTTTTTTGTATTTTCCGTTGACCAGTTTTTAAAATCTCGTGCCAAATCATTTATGTCCTGCAGTAAGGAATCTCGTTCGGTACGTTGTTCTTCAGTTCCAGATCTACAACAAGGATTTTTGAAAATATACATTCTCTAAGCAACTAATATTTTATTCAAAACTAATTCCAATATGGTAGCAAAATACTTACTTTTTTCGATTATTCCAGTCATCCCGTGAAAATAGTTTAACTAAATAATCCACGTGCTCCTTGATTGTCCTTGCTGAAAAGTCCTTCTTCGTTGATTTTACAACTGTGTTTTTAATATTTTCCCACCTAGATGGTATTTCAAATGGGTTTTCGATTAACACTTCTCTTAGCAAACACAAGTCATCCTCTATTGTGAAACGATACCTATTTTTTGTTTGTTTTTCCATTTTGTCTATTTTGCAGCTAGTTTTGTATGTTGTATTTTTCACTTTTGACAGTTTTGACACATGTATAAGATTTGCATTTTGCGTTCACGTAAGATCGGTTAAATCGACCCGTTAAACATGCTGAAATAACCGGCCCCGTAATCACTTATTACGTCCGCTTATTGAGAGCGCATGCGCTTTCGCCATTTTGGCAAGTTTACGTGACGGTTATTTTAACGTGATGAGTAGCGGTAACTCCCTAATATCAAATAATATCAGTATATATGTCCGTTAAAATGGAAATAATGCAGAACAGTCGAATAACGTTAAAACCGCCTAAATAATTTAAAAATGTAATACAAAAATTTTGTTTAGTCATGAGACACCTCACTACTCATACCTCAAGCCGTCTATTATTGAATGACACGGGAGTCGATCATAATAGGTTTTGCACAAATGAAGGCCGGCAACGTGTACTTTTCATTTAGAAAAAGTTCAGAATATCCAGGAAATTGTTATACCAACATTAGCTGTTTGTATATCATATATTACACAATTTACTCTTTATAAATAAACAAATATATGGCAATTTGTTTTGTGCGAAATATTGAAACGGTAAAGAGGAACCTTCCTCTAAGTAAATTCGTGCCGAGGGTCTTCAAATAGTATAAATGCACATTGATATATAAGCATAAATTACTTGAGAATGGTTTGTCAAAATGCAATGAGAATATCTTTTCCATTTTTAATGACCTGAAAATCGCTATGAGAATTTTTAGGATATACAGGGTGTAATTAGTTTCATGTCACTAAAGAAACTGGTGACGGGGACCGACCGGACAAACAAAAAACCTATAAGACTTTTTCTCTAGGGGCACTTTGAGAAAACTGACCTAGGTCAAAAATTTCAATGTTAAGGTAGGAGAAATTTGAGAACCACTGGTTTTCTGGCTCAATGGACGTATAGTTCGGAATCATAGGAGTTTGCTACCTACTTTTAAAATACGCGAAGATAATCAAGCTTATACCAACATTCCAGTAGTTTTCAAACAATATTACTAAACATTTTAGAAATTTTTGTTTAATTTTTTCTCCTAAAATCTGGGCTTTAGACCCCATGTTTTATAAGATTTTTGTTTGTCCAGTCGTTCCCCACAACCAGCTTTTTTTTAATGACATGAAACTTATTGCACCCTGTATAAAGAATGAAAAGTAAAATGCCGACATCCCCCCACTAAAACTACCCCTTAAGCAGAAGAGAGTGTTTGACTGATACTATGTAAACTGATGTCCAGATCGGCTATATCTAAATTTAAAATAGGAATTTTATACTCTAAGGCAGGCGCAGGCGGTCGGAAAATATCGTAGAAAAACTTGTATTTATTATTTCTCTTTGAAGGGATATCATTTCCTTCCTATTCATTTAGAGTACCTTTATTTTTGAACGTACCATCAGCCACATAAATACCGAGAAAAATTTGGATCACTAACTCGTAAATTCATAATCCAACATGTAATTGCAAATTCTGAGATACAGTTGTGAATTCCGACTTAACAGTTCTGAATTCCGATTTACAATTGTGAATTCCGAGATAGAATTGTGAATTCCTACTTACAGTTGTCAATTCTGACTTATAATTGTGAATTCCGACTTGCAATTATGAATTCCGAGTTAGAAAATAATATTGAATAGCATGGCCTTTCTACGCTTTCGTACTGGAGCGGCTTTCATTATCTTGTTTTATTTTTCATTTTTCCTTTTATTTTGTTAAACGTATTATCTACGCACAAAGCAAAGCAACGAAATAATCAACAAACGTCAATATATCAACAACGGTAAAGGACTACTTGAAAATTCTGACGGACACAATTAATAAACGTCAAAGTATCAACAAATGTCATAGACTACTAAAAAAATCTATTAAAAAAAAAACGATAAATCAATTTTTCATTAAAAAAATTCTGTCTGGTTGGTTTTCATCTGCTCTGTGTAAAACGATCGGTGAATAAAAATCGCTGTCTAAGGAATCACTACGTCCACATCCAGATTTTCTATCCAAGTCTTTTTAAAGGAAAACATCTTGACTATATTTGCACTCTAGTATGTGGAAATTGGTAATAGAATTTTAATAGTATTTGACGCGGATGTCATAAAAAAATTTCAGGCGCTGGTTTCTAGCATATACTCCAAAAATTAAGTTTCAGGACGCTTGCTCCACTTATTATCCCCAACTTATATCCCCACCCCTTCAACGGAATCATCTCAATCAGATGTCATTACAATACATGCGTGTACTAAATCTCAAGTGAATATCTCAATTTTATTTTGTCAACCCCTTTAATAATGAAGTGTGGTGGTATATACACCAAATCTCAAGTCTCTGTTCTCTTACCAGCTTGCCTTACTAATTTTCCCATATCTACCTCTACTTACCCTCACCCCTTCAACGGAATCGTCTCAAATCATAATCTAGTTCCATATGGCGTTATAATATATATGTGTAATAATAGAATGGGGGTGGTGAATGGGTTGAAAAAATGTTATAAAAAAAATCTGAGGCCTTCGCTTCTAGCATATAGTAGCAATACCAGTATGGCGTCGGTAGACGAGGTCGCGATTGTGTCTGCGGAATTAAATAAATTAAAGAAAAATGAAATAATCGATATACTAGTAACTTTAAACACGCCAAAAAGCGTTTCAAATAAGCAACTAGTAAACTATGTGACTAAACTTCGCGAAAAGTGTATTATTAATAGTGAAAACGACATTTTCCTGGATAGCAGAGACTCAATAGAAACGGAGGAGCAGTTTAAAGACATCAGCTGTGACAAATTAAAATCAGAAATACGGACTCTCGAAAATAAACTGGAAAGCATAAGTAAGCTATCTTATCATCTAGAAAAAAGAACACAAGAACAGGAGGACTTAATTACATTGTTAAAACAATTAAACAATACCAATCTAATCAATCAAACAGTCAACGCCATCTACTAGTACAACCACAAATCCAATCACAAACAAAACTCAGAACAATAATTTAAATAGCCTATGTAGACAAGAAAGTACCCAACAAAAAGAATATGCTACAATCGCTATGAGTATCCCAACAAAAACAGCGCAGATTATTGATAAAGAAACCCATCCAAAAATCACACAAAGATCTGATAAAAACACAAATAAAAATATAAACATTTCTAGACGGAATCCCCTCCAAAAAAATAATACGTATAATAGATACAAACCTATAATAGGCTGCAGTAAAAATGCATCAGTCCAGACTATTCCAAAAAAAGGATATCTACATGTTTATAGGATAAGTGCTGAAACTACAGCTGACGAACTGTTAGCGACACTAAAGGTAAACGCACCAGCAATCAATTTTGAATGTGAAGATTTGAATCGTAGTGAACGGTCATCTTCTTATAAGGTGGCATTTCCCATTGAGCAGGTAACGGAAGTATACAATCCAGATATATGGCCTAGCGGAGCTGCAGTTAGAAGATTCAGGTTTCCTCCCAAACAGGATTTTTCAAAGACACCACCGATGACTCAGGGAGATTAACAAGTGGTATTTTCCACATCAATATACAATGTCTCTCAAATAAGGTAGACCAACTATCTCTTTTTCTTGAAAATCAAAAATATTCAGTCGTGTGTCTGTCTGAACATTGGCTTAATGAAAGTCAAATAAAACTTATTAAAATAAAAAATTATAACCTTGCAGCTTATTACTGTAGGCCAACAATTAAGCATGGCGGTGTAGCAATTTTTGTTAAAAGTGACACTAAATATACTCCATTAGCCGATCTAAATGAATTTTGTAGTGAAACTCATGCAGAGTTTTGTGGCTTAAATTGTTACACAATAAAAACAATTGTTATAGCATTGTACAGATCCTGTCTAGGTGAATTTAATTTATTTTTAAATAAATTCGATGAATTATTAAACACAGTTTCTGAAAAGTACAAAAAAATCGTCATATTAGGAGATTTTAATATAAATTTCACTGGGCACTCTAATAATTTAACAGAACTTGTTTGTTTAATAAAATCATATGGGCTCGAAATAACAATTCTAGAAGCTACCAGGGCTAGTGAAACCTGCTCTAGCTGTATAGACAACGTTTTGACAAACATAGAAGGTGGTTGTTTTGAGACGGGTGTTATCGAACCATGCCTATCTGACCATTATGGTCAATATATTTCGGTAAAAGGTAACAATTGAAGACACAAGTGGATAAAGGGTTCATGTAACAGAAAGATTATTTGGAGAAAAATGAGTTAAAAGTTGATTGACTGGTACTTTTTTTGTATGGGATTTTTCATAATTCAAATGACTATTAGTAAAATTCAAATGATGATGTGTACACAACGAAACTTAAAGTAATACTCAGAATATAAGAAAAATTTTGTACATAGATCATTGATCCACTAAAAAAAATAATAACTCAAGTAAAATGGGATTGATAAAGCCTTCGTCTGTTTTACTTCTTAGTTGCATTTCCTACTTTTCTTTCGTGGTTCTTGTGGTTTTTGAATTTTGAATTGATCTATAAAGTTGTGTTAAAAAACTTTGTATGGGTCCTTCACAAGTATTATCTGCTCTTCTAAATTTGAGATTTTCTCATTCGTTAATTGGTTTGTCATGTTTGCAATATGGTTCATATTATAGTCATTAGGCTGGATTTTTCTGTGACCTGACTTGAAGATATCTACCTTCATAAATGGTGTATTCTCATCTAGACATATTTTATAAAGATAACTACCATATTCTTCAACATGAATCCATGTCACGTTATCTCTAAAATTAACCTTCTCATCCAACGTATTTTTTGTTCCGTTGATTAAATTTAAATGAACAGCAACTTCCTCTAAATTTTGAAAGTGGTCTTTCATATCCATAACAATAGAGCCTTTCGCACTTGAAGATTTTGAAGTAACGTTTTCTCGATCAGACTGTAAGAAAGAATGCCCCACTACAGGAAATTTGTGGTCAAATGTCTTAAAAACACCTTTCAAAATCAGGTACTGATATAGGGCAATCACATGGAAATTTTTATTCTGGCTACTACAAGAATCAAGCCATAAGATCGGGTGTTGAATTGCTGGAGTGGTACCGTCTACTAAAGGATGGATGAATGACTTGATGAAGGATCTATCGACAGTGGTGAGTGAATGAAGGATTTATGTTCATAATTTATTCGTACATAAACCCTTTATTCATCAATAATCTTATAAATTAGGTGTACATAGATCATTCAACACCTGATAATTTCCTTATTTGGACAAATTGAAGCATGGAACCCATCCCAAATGAATTATATGTGCTTAAAACCTTCATCCATGCAAAAATATAATTTTTTTTAGAAAATGTCACATAGACCCTTCATCCACTCGCGTCTTCAATTGTGCAACCTCAAAGATGACATGGAAGCGTAAAATCACGTCCGTGGGAATCGAAAAGTTAAAACTTTCCCTCGTTGAAATAAATTGGAACATATTCAATGATCCCAGTAACGATCTAAATTTCCTATCGAGTTTCTTAATAAACAACTATAAGGCTCTAATACATAAACATTTTCCATTGAAAAAATGTTTTTCGGGAGAGAAGTCACCAGTTCAATGGTTTAACAATGATCTACGTAATATGAGAGATAGACTCACAGCCATTAAACAGGTACATTGTACTACAAGGCATCCTAATGATAAAGCAGCTTATATCACTTATAAAAATTTATATAAAAAGGAAATAATCAAAGCCAAAAAAACCGCCTACGACTTATTCATAAAAAACTCTGATAATAAATCCAGGGATAGCTGGAAATTAATACATTTCGAAAGTAATACATGCCGGAAAAGTAATAATAATGATACTAATGTTGGCCCCAATAGCTTTGTTGATTTTTTTTCTACGGTAGCAGATACAATCATAAATAGTCTACCTGCAACTAACGTAACTCTCATCATCGAAAAACTAAGTTTTTATGGAGTCAGGGGAATACCGTTGTCTCTGTTAAAGTCGTATCTGGAGAATAGGCAACAATGCGTCTCACATAACAATATGACATCTCATTTTAGATCAGTAAAACATGGAGTGCCTCAGGGATCTGTACTGGGACCTCTATTGTTTATAATTTATGTAAATGATTTATTTTATTACTTATTCCCTAGCAGTATAGTTATGTTTGCTGATGACGCAACTCTTACAGATAGTGCCAAAAATATTAACAGTCTACAAAATATCATTGATGAAACTGAAAGTCGAGCAGAACTCTGGTATAATGCTAATGCACTCAAACTAAATCGTGACAAAACACAAAGACTAATTTTTTCTACTAGGTATGACGTAATGAAGGGAGATAGTGTCAGTTTACTCGGTATAGTTATCGATGATACCTTAAGTTGGAGCCATCATATACAACAACTTAGCAACAAGCTATCAAGCTATTTATTTCTTCTGCGAAGATTAAGAACAATTCTACAACTGCACACTTTGCTCTCAGTATACTATTCACTAATCCACTCCCACATAAGTTATGGGATAATACTCTGGGGGAACTCAAGCAGCGCTGCAAAAATATTTCGACAACAGAAAGAGTCTATAAGAATCATAGCAAGAGCAGGTTTCAGGGAACACTGTCAACCACTATTTATTAAATATGGTATAATGC
The DNA here is from genome assembly GCA_963583905.1 of Stenurella melanura. Classification (NCBI taxonomy): domain Eukaryota; kingdom Metazoa; phylum Arthropoda; class Insecta; order Coleoptera; family Cerambycidae; genus Stenurella; species Stenurella melanura. The sequence continues at coordinate 3,444,218 of OY757309.1, forward strand.
CCATTCCTTGCCTATATATTTACTACTCTCTTTTAGAGATTCATAAAAACAAGAATTCGTATGTAACTCCATCTGAGCTACATAACCATAACACAAGGTCGGCCAATTTGTTAAAACCTCCTAAATATCGCTTAACAAAATCAATTAAAAACTCATTAAACTTGAACTTATATAATAAACTACCCGAAAATATAAAACAATACAATTTTCACAAATTTAAAACTGTTATTAGAAACCATATCTTGAAGTTTTGTTTTTATACAACTGAAGATTTTATGACTACCCCCATAACTGTTATATAACATGCTGTGTAACTTACGCAGTACGCCTCTAGGCGGTTTTTATTTATTATGTCTGTTTATTAATTTATTTCACATTGTACGACTCATCTTTATTTATGTGTATATTATTCATAGGTAATAACAATGTAATGACCTGCTACAAATGTATTTGTATATGTAAAGTAGTCAAATAAACGCCTATCTATCTATCTATCTATCTATACCTACAAGAAATCCCAAGTTTCCGTACTGTTACTAACTTACTACTATTTTCCCCTATTTGCCTCCCAACCTTCACCGAATATGTTCAAAATACAACGTTTTTAAAAAAATTTATATTTTGTTTGTCTATTGATTTTATATAATTTGGAAGGTGTTTAAATTATTTTGGCACCTATACGGCTGGCGACTTTAAAGGCGATATTTAATCTAGAAAATAGTAAATGTCAGTTATATATTTGGCGAGTATTTGCCTGCTGATAATTATTACTACAAACTTATATTCATTATTGAAGGCAAATAAACAAATTTCAAAAATATGTAAACTATATAAAGTATTATTTTGAAGCTCTTAAAAATATCTTTACATGTGTGAATGCTGGATACGCCAGCAATAAAATTCGTTTTTGATTCTCAAATACGTCATATAAAATGTCCCCCTAAAAGTAGATTCCATATCTTTGTCGATCCTCTACCGTACCACTTTGCATCTGAGGGACATACAATAAATAAATAATGTATGTACTTTTGTATTTCTGGATTATCATGAATTTTTGTAGACGACAAATATGCACTGCTATTGTCTTCACACTTGAAATTTTGAAACCTTTTCTCTCTGCTTGTCCTACAACTTGGTTAACTGCATTCTGGAGTCTTTCTTGTATTTCGTCCATTGAATTTGCTGAATAAAAAAAGCCAAGGTCGTCCACATACATACATTTCTGTGCTATTGTCTAAATGTTGTTTGTGGCATTAACATCATTTTTTCTAATTCTTTGGGACTTCCTACCACATGCATTTTTTTCTTCTAAAATCGGTGCTCTGGGAATCTACAAAATATCACAATTAACCCGCATGTTACTGATAAATAACCTCTACGCCTGTGACTTTTACGTCAAAGGATCATTTAGAGGTTGCTTTTTTTAAATAAATAACACAAATAAGTATAAAAACTTGAAATTAAATATTTCGCCGATTTTGGAAATCTAATCTGTCTCCTTTTTCAAGTTGTTTTTTTGAAAAATCTTTTTTGCTGTATATGATAAATACACAGCTCTAAGAATGTTTGATATATTCAATATCCATAGATACTTACTATTTACATAGAACTGTTGATCTAGTTAACAGTTTTTTAAATTTTCATACAATGTTAAGTTTGTAAAGTTCTTCTTTCAACATTGACAACCAGGTTGTACAGACATCTATGGAACAATTCGAGTCGCATCTATCCTCATTCAATGGTATCACTGATTCTTTAATTTTTCTACTCAGCGATAATATTATTGAATGAGTATAGATGCGTGTCTAATTGTTCCGTAGATGTCTGTACTACCTGGTTGCCAATGTTAAAAGAAGAACTTCACAAACTTAACATTAAGTACATAAAAATTTAAAAAAAACTGTTAACTGTATCAACAGTTCTATGTATCTGTGGATATTGAATATAATAAACATTCTTAGAGCTATGTATTTATCATGCACAGCAAAAAAGATTTTTCAAAGAAGTCTTGAAAAGGGAAACAGATTAGATTTCCGAAACGTCGGCGAAAAATTTAATTCCAAGTTTTTATACTTATTTGTGTTTTTTGTTTAAAAAAAAAGCAACCACTAACTGATCCTTTGACTTCAATCTCACAGGCGTAGAGGTTATTTACCAGTAACATACTGGTTAATTGTGATATTTAGTAGATTGCCGAGCACCGGTAAAAATAAATACATGTGGCAGTAAGTCCCAAAGAATTAAAGAAAAGATATGTACTGTATCATATGTACTGTATCAGCGCGGCGCCGCTGATACTGTGTACTGCAATAATAAACAGTTATATTGAGAGTTGACCCTTGGGAATGCCATTTTCAGTCGTGTGACTCTCAGAAATATTATTTCCCAGTTTAACTCTAAGAGGACGGTCATTCAGGAAATACATTTATTAATGAACATTACTCTTCGTAAATGTTTTATTGTACGAAATATATAATCCAATTATTAAATTAAGGCACACCGGGTGCAAACAGACACACGTACAATGTACATATCAATAAATTATTAATACTAGGAACTTTACAATTATTTACACTACCTACTAAACTAATCAGTAATTTCTACACCCACAAAGACGATGCCATATTGTTAGAGTTATTAGTTATAAACAGCTTATAGGCACACGGAATTATAGTCATACTATTTTTACCAAACATTGTCTTGGAATGCAGTTTTTTCTTAAAATTTGTTCTTGGCGTCTCAACAATGCAGCAACATTTAAATAAGTTCACATCGTTTCTGTTTTGTTCTTTTTTTGGTCATATGCATGACACACTCATAAATGTTGGTGAATTGCTGTTGCTGACTAAAAATTCAATTGTTTCTTTCATTTGGATATTTTGAAATGACCATGACCGCAGGTAGCATCATGTAAGTATGTAATTCGAATGCAAAATATTATGTTTGACGCACTTCCTTTACGTAGCACGTCAACTTATTTTCTCAAGCGACAATGAAACTCTTACCACTCTTAGTGAAATAGCTACTTATTTACAGACAAATTGCCAGGTTTGTTCTACATTTTTATCTGTTACTTCTTGAGACGCCAAGAACAATACAAGAATAACATTAATCTTTCAAGTCACTTAGTTTACATAAAATAAATCAAAATAAAGTAACAGATCGTTGTAGGTCATTGATGTTTTCATTACCCTACACAGAGAAAATCAGTGCAGTTGGAAAGCTTACAACCAACATTTCTTGTTGGAAATCGACTAAAAAATATAAACAAAAATAATTTTATTGAAAAAAATATAATGTTTCCTTTTGTTATAATAAACAAAATTGTTTTAAACAATTTTCGTCTAGTAATATGGATTTTCATAATCTGTAGTGTCTCCTGAACTAATTTCAACAAAAAACTGCGTCCGAAATGTATTCGACACTCATGGGCCCATACAGGCTGGTCTAATAGTCCAATATTCACGTAGAATTAACGTTTTGTCGGTAATATGCGGTACCATGAAACAATTCTATCTCGGTATTGATTATTGCAAAAATGTTAGTACTTTAAAATATCTGTGAAAAAAATATGTTACAAATTTTGGAGGTCCATTGAAATGTTACATCGATCCTGCATTTTGGATGGGACAACATTTTTTTTAATGTGTAGGAGAGGTCAGCGTGAGTATAAAACTCGGTTATTGGGGTTGAAAGCCCTCCCATTTGGCCTTCATCAAGAAAAAGGGGGTGTAAACAGTTTTTCTGCGATATCATGAGAACCGTAAGTTTCACAAAATGTTTCTAAAGACTTCTTGTAGAGAATCGAATTCTCTACAATATCAGTCCAGATACTTCTTACTGCAGAATTGAAAATGAAAAAGTTATAATTCAAAATAGACTAAAATTTCCGAGAAAAATATCATTTAAGAAATTGATTGAGGAAACCGTTAATCTTCCAAGAATATTGCGTTTTTCTTACTAAATAAGAGGCAGCAGAAACCTTCTGTCTCAATTTAATGAATTTTGTGTTTATATCATCTCTGGTACATGATAACGGTTATACTGTGTTTTTTCAGAATCCTTGAAAATAATCAATGTTTTTTCTCCTCGAGAACAAAAATATAATCTTCCAAAAATATTGCATTTCTCTTATTTAAAGGTTTATGATTTTTTTTAATAATAAATATTAGGTACTTTTGCAGCTATCTTCAAATTAAATATACAGCTTGAGGACGCAAAGTAATCGGCAAATGCAGGGGCGGATTGGCAAGGGAAAGGCCCGTTGATAAAACTCAGCCATAAAGGCTCCTAGTGTATTTTGACAAAACGCCAATCTTTGAATTGAATAAACGCTAGTTTGCTTGTTAATAATACTAGTTGCACATTGTATTTGTGTATACAGGTGGTTATTGTCGACATTCCTTAACTTCCCTTTTTCCCAAAGGTAAGGTGGGTCTGAAGTTGTTCTTCACATAACCTTTGAATTCGTCACATGGGCAACTCTCTTGCTGACAGTATGACTTTAAGTTTCTGAATGCAGATAGCTGAAAACATAATACACTTGTATCAGAGAAGAAGGTACAAAACATTATTATAAAAGTGTACAAGGATCACAATAAAACATTCAACCAAGTACTCAGCATTTTTATTATTCAAAAAAAGAAATTAGAGCTCTGGCTGGTTTGAGTCAACTTGTAAGTTGCAAATCTTGGTTCATAACATTTAATATATTATCTTTGCCCACCAAAATTAATTGCTGTAATTTATTTGACATACAGAAGAATTTGAGCGAATATGCCAGAAATGGTGAAAATCATGAATATAATAGGTACTCGAAATCGCAATGATATACAAACACTGTATCAGAGATTAGAGTCAACAAGGAGAAAGAATTTTGTATTGCTCTATTTAACTCTTTGCTTCAAGAATTGAAATCTTTACCAAACAGACAATTTAAGTTAAGAAAGCATTTTTTGGCCAGTGCTTACTACGATGTGTCGGATTTTAAATATGTACAAATTTAGATTAATGTTTGTTCTTTGTTAGTTTACTTGAATTGTCCTGTACTTATATTACACAAACCATATTATAACATTGACTATACTAGGATAATATCCTAGTGTTTTATACAATTATATTTTTATCTATTATTCATATTTACATTCATGTTTTTTATTTTTACTTACTTTTTTTACATATTTATCTTGACGTGTCTAAACACTACGGTATATTTTTAAATGACCAATAAATTATTATTAACAATTTTTATGAGACGAAATTTTGACAATTCAAAATTCTGAAATAATTCTGCCGTAACAATAAAAAGCGGATTGTTTAATTTATTCCACGAAATATTACACCCGGCCATCATTTTCGCTAAATCTAAATTAAATGTGGGTTCACTTTAAATACGCCTAAGATAACTTGTTATGTAACGGTGATTTTCTTATCAAAAATGGGTTATTTAGGTATGGATAAATATCATACTTATGTTCTAATATACAGGGTGTCCCGAATTGCATAGGCCAAACTTCACTAAGTAATACAACTTTTGAAAATAAGAAAAAAAGTATACAGGGTGTTTGGTGCATCGTGTGCCAAATTGAAATGGCCGACAGAAAGGGTTATCTGCTATCCTTTCAGGCCCCTTAACACTTCCCACGCCCTGCGGGATTTTTCATATCGGCTTTTTATCTTTTTTATGAGAAAAATCCCAAATTCTACATTTAAATTCAAATTATAAAAAAAGTATTCGGCGTAGACTGCGAATTTCATTTTTATTTTGATGTGTGTTGTTGAAGGGTTCTTTCAAATCCAAAATTACTGGCATCAGTCATCTAGTTGTTTTTTTATTCACTCGCAAAGTTTCGGAATAGGTAAAATTAAAATTTAACCTTAGACTTTACATGGCTATAAAAAAAAACTCAAAGCGACCGGGATCTTCCAACTCCCTCAAAAATTCTCTAGTCTATCCTCTTGCTAATGATGTGCCACATGTCATACAAATCTTTTAATAACTTCGTGAATTTGCTAAATTAGTGATGTAACATATTTTGATACCTAAATATTAAAACATGCTATTCCGTTGCGAACGACAGCCGAATTTTGGTGGAGAGCATAGGCCGTGGGTTAGGATTGTGTGTGGACACTCAAGAGGGCGCCACCGGCTGTATATTACGTAATAAGATTTAAATAATTTTGCCAGCTCGGAACAAAATTAAGTTATTAGCAACCATGCGATGGAATACTCAAAATATATCTGTGATATTTAAACTCTACTTTACTCTCAAATCTCAAAATTTAAGCAAATATCAGGAGTATCAGTGCAAATAATAAGAACATGTAGACATTAGACATTTATTACAACACACGTGAGACATACAACAATAAAAAGAATAAAAAACTCTACCTAATTGTGGTTTATGCGTATTAAAAATATTCTGTGCCGTTGATAAAAACTTGATTTGAATTCAAACTCAAATCCTTGACTGAGACTTTCTTGCAACTACGAGTTTGCCAATATACAACAACTATGAGTTATAACTTACAACCATGAATTAAAGATTTACCATGAATTAAAGATTTACCATGAATTAAATATTATATGCGTGACACAATAGTAGGTGAATTAACATCTCACGGTACCATGGGTGTTTTACAGCAAAACTCTTAAATATATTATCATTCTATACACGTAACTTAGAGCTTGATTTATAGTTGCAAGATTGTGTTATTACTTACTTCAACATATGAACTAAAACCACTGAATTAAACTATAATATTTTCTTTAGAATATTTAACTAAAATGAACAAAAAAACCTGGTTAAGGCCTTGGCATTTCCAGTGACGACTGCAGTGTGACTTGTCACCATTTCTCTCGACGTTGGCTGCAGCTGCAGTTCCGTGTTGCATCAAGTTGCTACCTGAATCTCCGGGAGACTGCTGCGAACGACTCTGCCAGTCCTAAACTTCTCAAAGTGTCAGCGTAACCCAAAACCAAATATCTGAGTAATGGACTTCCTCCTATTACTCCTCCAACTACTGGGTCCCCTTACACAACCAAAATTACAGCACCAAACCTGTGCTCATCCCCATTGTAAGCCTCTCCAAACATAACTTATTCTCAAAGGGCCAGTCCCTCCAAACATACACTTGTACCAAACATATGCTTATACCAAACATGGGCTTATACCAAACATGGGCTTATAAGAACTAAATAAAACATCAACTAAGTAAAATAAAAAGCCTACCTCCTATAGAGAGTATTGTATAACCTTCACGAAACACGTGGCGATCAGATTTATGGCAACCGACAAAACTCCTTCCTGGGAATTCACAAAATCTTCACAGCAAGGCGGTGAGGACCATTGGGTACATCAATCAAATCCCTTTTCAGTGCAAACGATGTAAAACCCAAAAATTCCACACAAAATCGGAACCGCCGCTGTTCACTCGTGGCTGTCTCAAAGATGAATTCCCCACGGAAAATCCGCTTGACAATTCACCATGTTCTTAGTGTTGCCAACTTGAGCATCTAGAGAACTCTTTCTCTGGCCAATAAAAATGCGCCAACAAAAAGGACTTGTAATTTAAAGACTGAATTACACCATTGTGTAATATCCCAACAACAGAATACGTGAGTAACACCTCTAACTTAAAATATTATACACAAAAGAAAGCACGCTTTCTTTCCCTGTTAAGAATTTCAGATATGCAACCCACCATGCCCCTTGAAGTACGAGTGGTTGCCTATCAAACAAACGAATTAATGGGTTAATTTACTGTATTGAAACTGAAATTATTAATGTAGATTTTTCAAATGCTACACCACCCCCTTCCAAAAATAAAAAAGAAAAAATCTTAACTAAAAACTTAAAACTCAAAAAAAAGATTCTTTTCTTTTTTGACGTTACATCTGCCAGTGACCACAAGTGTTACAACGGAAAGCTCAAATGACATGAATTGCTAGGATACTTTGGTAACTGCGTGTACCACACGTCCATAAGGAATCAAAATCAGTAAAAGTCATAATCGGTAAAGTCATAATCAGTAAAATCATAATCAGGAAAGTCTTATCCAAGGGAAACTCAAAATCACGAGACTGGTCACACTATCGGAACTATAACAAACTGATCAGATGAACTCTACACAACAATACAAATCAAAATGATTTCATAATCAAGAGATCTATCTACAAAACACAAATTAAGACTCAAACTCCCAATTTGAAGCCTGATGTAAGCCATCTTAGCCTACCGAAATTTCAGAATTTGAACCAAAGTGAGCCTTTAGGTCCTTGACGTGCCATTCACCAGCGTCAGTTCCATCAACATTGGTGAGGGCATACACTACACGCGAAACTTTCTTACGTACCGTACACAGTACATACTTAGGAGCTAACTTCCTAGAAAACCCAATCGCCGCGTCCGAGAGAACTTTATTTTTGCGCCAAACAAGGTCGCCTTCCTTAAACGAAACGTCTCTCTTCCGGAGATTGTAAACTCTACTATTGCGCTGATACGCAACATGAAGTCTTTTACGAACTTCCTTAAAAACATCTACAAGGCACTTCAACTCTGAAGCATAGCCTTGCCTATCACCTGGCGATATCTCAACATCGTCAGTGGAGACTACTTCTCCATAATAATTTCCCGAAATAGGAACATGTCTACCAAAATTCAAAAAAGACGGGGTGAACCCTGTCACCTCATGCTTTGCAGTGTTGATAGCCTGCCTAATCTTATGAATTTCTTTGTCCCAATTCTTGTGCTCTTTTATGTAGCACCTAATGGCAGTACCAACTGTCTTGTTATTGCGCTCAACAAAATTGCACTGTGGAGAATAACGTGCACTGAACCAAATCTTTTGTACCTGATACTCTTTTGCCAGTTTCTTAAACTCAGAGCCTGCAAACTGTTTTCCATTATCACACAAAATGAACTGAGGTACACCAAAGACAAGAAAAACTTCATTCTCCATAAACTTAACCACGTTTTGCGCAGTAGCCTTACGCATAGGACAAACTAATGTGTACTTCGTGAACCAGTCACCTACCACAAGTAAATGAGTGTTTCCCTTCGAAGATCGTGGGAATGGGCCCATAATATCAACAGACACTATCTGCCAAGGATAACTTGCAGATTTTTCGCCACCCATAAGTCCCATTCTAGCCGTGTTTGCTATCTTCTGAGAAGCACAAACTTGACACTTTCGAACATACTTCATGACGTCCTGGCGCATTTTTGGCCAGTAATAATGTTCTTGCAGACGAGCCAATGTCTTGAAGAACCCAAAATGTGCACAAACTGCAGGATCATGGCATGAACTCATGATTTGCTGCCTTTGTCCCTTCGGAACAAGTAACTTCCACTCCGTAAGATTCGTCTGCACCGATACACGAGATGGAATGAGCTTATAGACTAAACCATTTACTACTTTCCATTGAGGATAACGCTTTGGAAAAGAAGAAATATTTTCACGCATGGATCGATACCAATCATCCAAATTTTCCAAAGAAATTTCTAACAAAAGAACTTCCGGTTCGGCCGGAGGAATGCGAGACAGTGCATCTGGAACTACATTGCAAGAACCTTTTCGATGAACCATATCAAAAGTATGTTGGCGCAGTCGAACTGCCCAACGTGCCAATTTTCCCGTCGGATTCTTTAAGTTGTTCAACCATAGCAGCGAATGATGATCAGTGACCACTGTGAATCGAGTTCCTTCGACATAAGGCCTGAATTTTTCGGTACAAAACAAAACACTCAAACATTCTCGTTGTGTCACTGAATAGTTTCTCTCCGCTCGAGACAACGATCTGCTTGCATAAGCAATAACTGTTTCCTCACCATCCAAAAATTGTGTCAGAACACCACCTATCCCCGTATCACTCGCATCACTCTGAATCGTGAAAGGTTTAGAGAAATCAGGTTGCGACAATATAGGGGCGGAAACCAATGCTTCCTTGATTTTTAGAAAAGATATTTCTGCTTCAGCAGACCATGAGATAGGCTGTTTCTTCTTCTTTCCCTTCGTGAGATCACTCAAGGGAGCTACCAAGGTAGAAAAGTTGCTTATGAATCTCCTGTACCATGAACAAAGACCAAGAAATCTTTTGACTTCTGTCACATTCGTAGGACGAGGGTAGTTCACCATAGAAGAAACCTTATCAGGATCTGTACTTAGACCATTTGAACCCACGACAAAACCTAGAAATTTCAAGGACGTCTTGAAAAATTCGCACTTTTTCAGATTAATAGTGAGATTGGCCTCTTTCAAAAGGTCTCTCACTTCTGAAAGCAACTGAACATGTTCCTCAAAGGTGGAACTCGTAATGATCACATCATCCAAGTATGCAAAGATCTTAGGCTCATACTTGGGACCGAAGATTGCGTCAACCAATCTTTGCTGTGTTTGACTAGCATTACACAAACCAAATGGCATGACCGTAAAATGAAATAGACCTCTACCAGCTACACTAAATGCTGTCTTTTCCTTGGATGACTCATCCAATGGAATTTGCCAAAAAGCTTTCCTCAAGTCTATTGACGAGATGTACTTAGCATCACGCAGCAGATTAAGTATTCTGTCGATATTCGGCAGAGGGTAGGAATCATGCTTGGTTATCTCGTTGAGAGGACGACCATCAAAACAAAAACGATACTCTCCACAACTCTTTTTGACCAGGAGCACAGGAGAGCTCCAAGGGCTGTGAGAAGGTTCCACAACACCTAACTTAAGCATGTCATCTAACTCAGAATTTAAGATTTTCATCATGTACGGAGACATGTGATACTGTTTCTTCTTAAATGGCTTAGCATCTCCAGTGTCAATTGTTAGAGTTATTTTGTTAGTGTGCCCCAATGTGGTCTCACTACTAACTTCCTCAAAAGATTTAATAACCTCATCAGCTTTTCTCCGCTGATGAACACTAAGCTCCTCAAGTGTCATCAAATCATAAACCTTGTCAACATTTCCCGAACTTTGAGTTAACTCAACATTAGCATGACCCAATGTGCTTTGCACATACCAGTGGTCTGCTTTGAAATCTACCATAATTTCAAACTGCTTCGCAAAGTCGCTACCAAAAATAAAAGACTGAGGCAAAGAAGGCACTACTAAAGCTTTCACAATTTGACAGACATTTCCTATACATATGGGCAAATCAACCAAACCCGTTACTGTTTGCTGATTCCCATTCGCAACAAACACACTTTGAGTATGAGACGGATTGATCTCTAAGTTCAATTGTCTCAACAACTCAAGGCCACCTGAACCAATAATAGAAGCATTTGCTCCCGAATCAAGTAAAGCCACTATGTCCCTACCATATAATTTTACTGAAACGTAAGGCCTGTTATCAGTACCTTTCTTAACAAACAATGGCGCAGCTTGCCCCTGCAAGTCTGTCTTACCCGAAAACTTATAAAAATTCCTAACATATGAGAGCCAAGACTGCCACTCTCTCTTACTAAAATACGAAAATTTTCGTTTGGCCAACTTACTGGGAACAGTGTGGCGGCCAGAACACACCTCCTTCACTGGTTTTTTGAACAACTCTTGCACTTAGCTAACCTAACATTAGGCATACCACAACGAAAACAAAATATTTTCCTTCTAGCTTTGCAAGACGAAAAAGTGTGGTTCGACTTACCACAATTCCAACAAATTTTTCTACTCTGAGCCTGTGCTGAAGTATTGGGATTATTGGCGCTATTCCCGTTTCCTGAAGTACTTGCGACTACCTGCTCTACTTTGGCAACACCCTGTTCAACCTTAGGAGTCGTACTCCCTACATGACTAAAACTGCTACTACTCTTTGCATTTTGTTTACTATTACACGAACAACAACATCGACTAACTGAAGGTGAGTCTTCAACTGATAAGTTAGAAACTTGCGGTACATGACTGTGCCTAGACTTTAAGTAAGCCGCTTCCTCTAATTTTTTGCACAAACCAAACAATTTAGCAACCGTATCTGCCTCACATAAAGCTAATTGACCTAAATATTCCGGTAATAAATTATTCCGAATGTGCTTAACTTTCGTGACTTCACTAGGAGCATGACTAAGTCGACTATACAAATTTTCCATTTGCGCAAAGAATATGGTTACCTTTTCATGCTTCTTTTGCTTACGACTTTTAATTTGTTCCCAAATTTCATCTTCCGCGTTGGGTGGTAAAAAGTCTTTCTTTATCAAAGAAACTAAAGAGGGCCAACTATCTATACTATTCTTAATGCTACGATACCAAACAAAAGCATCCCCCACAAAAAGTTCTACAGCGGCATTAAATAATTCTTGCTCATCAACTTTACGCGCCTGCGCTAACTCATTAACACGCTCAATGAAAGAATAAACACTCTTAGGATCCCCATTGAATTTTACTCCCCACTGAGAAATTGGAATAGTTTTGCTCGCACACGTCACTACAGGAGTGGGCACGTGAACAACCTGACTGTGCACAGTTTGATTCAAGTCATCATTCGGAACCGTAGCTGTCACTCGTTCATGTAAATCGGCCTCTAATTCTATACACGTCGCATAGGATTCATTTCTAAAAGTGTTTGCAGCTTCCGCGTTATCACCTTCTACAATAATGCGTTGAACACGACCGGTAACATGAGCAATACGAGACTTTATTCTCTTAAACAAAGAATCAGAGGAAGTGCCTTCGAAATCAGCAATTAAACTTTTGATCGAATCTAATGTAGCATTTACAGCTAGCTGCTCAGTATTGAAATCAAGTTCATAAGTATCTAAATTGATAAGACGACCCGGCCTATCACGTTCTTTTTCCAACAATCTATTTAAAATTTTCCTCTTATCTTGTTGATTTCTATTGGAATAAACATTTCTGATGTTCAACTCATATTCCAGCTCTTCAAGCAATAAATGATTAGATTTAAAAGTATCTTCCATGATCAAAAAAATTTTAAAAGTGCAAATTTCTAACTAAATTAAACGTTAATGTAAAGAGCAATAACAATCACAAATGCAGGTAGTAAACAACACACAAGTCCGCTGCTTAAAATAGCAAAATGTTCCAAAAACTCTAAGTCCCAACACTTACTTACTTACTTACTACACCCTGTATAGTAAAATATACAATTGCTATTAAGTGCAGCAAACACCAAACTTAAAACTGCAGCAAGAATTATCATCAATAAATTCAAACACAAATTTTGGAAATATTCTTTTCCACCCTGTATATTGATTTAATAATTCCCCTCAAAATCTGAAATATTTTCACTATGCAGTTTTAATTTTTCAACCAGTACTTCTCCGGAAAATGTAGTCTATTTTTTAAAAGTGGCAACGTCGCAAATCAATCGCCGGAGTCTAAAGAAATGCCAGTGTTTTATTGTACATCTCACAAAAACTTTATCAATAGGAACCGTATTCCTGCATGAAATAAAATAGAAATGTTAATGTCTACACACGTTCCTGATATTTGATTAAAATTAAATTAATTACTACTAAATTACTCAAACAAAACCAAAAATTTTGTGTCCACACTCGGCTCTTATAAAAATATGAAACTTTATTACTCTCGGTGTAACAATCGCGCCTCCACGTTGTTGCGTCACTTTTGGTGTAGCAATCGGGCCTCCACGTTGTAGCGCCACTTTTGGTGTAACATATTTTGATACCTAAATATTAAAACATGCTATTCCGTTGCGAACGACAGCCGAATTTTGGTGGAGAGCATAGGCCGTGGGTTAGGATTGTGTGTGGACACTCAAGAGGGCGCCACCGGCTGTATATTACGTAATAAGATTTAAATAATTTTGCCAGCTCGGAACAAAATTAAGTTATTAGCAACCATGCGATGGAATACTCAAAATATATCTGTGATATTTAAACTCTACTTTACTCTCAAATCTCAAAATTTAAGCAAATATCAGGAGTATCAGTGCAAATAATAAGAACATGTAGACATTAGACATTTATTACAACACACGTGAGACATACAACAATAAAAAGAATAAAAAACTCTACCTAATTGTGGTTTATGCGTATTAAAAATATTCTGTGCCGTTGATAAAAACTTGATTTGAATTCAAACTCAAATCCTTGACTGAGACTTTCTTGCAACTACGAGTTTGCCAATATACAACAACTATGAGTTATAACTTACAACCATGAATTAAAGATTTACCATGAATTAAAGATTTACCATGAATTAAATATTATATGCGTGACACAATAGTAGGTGAATTAACATCTCACGGTACCATGGGTGTTTTACAGCAAAACTCTTAAATATATTATCATTCTATACACGTAACTTAGAGCTTGATTTATAGTTGCAAGATTGTGTTATTACTTACTTCAACATATGAACTAAAACCACTGAATTAAACTATAATATTTTCTTTAGAATATTTAACTAAAATGAACAAAAAAACCTGGTTAAGGCCTTGGCATTTCCTGTGACGACTGCAGTGTGACTTGTCACCATTTCTCTCGACGTTGGCTGCAGCTGCAGTTCCGTGTTGCATCAAGTTGCTACCTGAATCTCCGGGAGACTGCTGCGAACGACTCTGCCAGTCCTAAACTTCTCAAAGTGTCAGCGTAACCCAAAACCAAATATCTGAGTAATGGACTTCCTCCTATTACTCCTCCAACTACTGGGTCCCCTTACACAACCAAAATTACAGCACCAAACCTGTGCTCATCCCCATTGTAAGCCTCTCCAAACATAACTTATTCTCAAAGGGCCAGTCCCTCCAAACATACACTTGTACCAAACATATGCTTATACCAAACATGGGCTTATACCAAACATGGGCTTATACCAAACACTCTGTAATAATTACAATAAATAAGAACTAAATAAAACATCAACTAAGTAAAATAAAAAGCCTACCTCCTATAGAGAGTATTGTATAACCTTCACGAAACACGTGGCGATCAGATTTATGGCAACCGACAAAACTCCTTCCTGGGAATTCACAAAATCTTCACAGCAAGGCGGTGAGGACCATTGGGTACATCAATCAAATCCCTTTTCAGTGCAAACGATGTAAAACCCAAAAATTCCACACAAAATCGGAACCGCCGCTGTTCACTCGTGGCTGTCTCAAAGATGAATCCCCCACGGAAAATCCGCTTGACAATTCACCATGTTCTTAGTGTTGCCAACTTGAGCATCTAGAGAACTCTTTCTCTGGCCAATAAAAATGCGCCAATAAAAAGGACTTGTAATTTAAAGACTGAATTACACCATTGTGTAATATCCCAACAACAGAATACGTGAGTAACACCTCTAACTTAAAATATTATACACAAAAGAAAGCACGCTTTCTTTCCCTGTTAAGAATTTCAGATATGCAACCCACCATGCCCCTTGAAGTACGAGTGGTTGCCTATCAAACAAACGAATTAATGGGTTAATTTACTGTATTGAAACTGAAATTATTAATGTAGATTTTTCAAATGCTACAGTGAATCGGATCACATAAGGCTAATATTCAAAATTCTGAATAAAACATTATTTTTGCTTAAATTATGCATGGGAAACAGGTAAAATCTGTTACCTCACTCTTGCGAAGTAAAATCTATCTTTAGTCTCTTTCTGTTCATGGGTTTTACTTGAAATGAAGAAACAATTACATTTTTATCATTTATTAAAAAATTTTAAAAATCTTGCTTAAAGTGTTGGCATCTGTTGCGAATGTAGGCCCGACACCTGCTTCGTATTTCGATAGTTGTTGTTTGAAGTCGTATTTCCTCCCTAATTGCACCGAAAGCCGTTTTTATGCGTTGGACAAGTTCCTCCCTAGTCGCAACCTCCGTCGCGTAGACGAGCTCTTTGGCAGGTCCCCAGACATAAAAATCCAACGGTGTTAGGTCTGAGGAACGTGGAGGCCATTGAATAGGGCCATCCCTCCCAATCCACGCATACGCCTCTAGTTTTTAAAAAGGACGGCTGTCCCGCGCACTGGCGATTGATTGCAAGAGAATATCTAGACAAGGTGTTCCCAAATACGTGGATTGGGCGGGATGGCCCTATTCAATGGCCTCCACATTCCCCAGACCTAACTCCGTTGGATTTTTATGACTGAGGACGCGCCAAAGAGCTCGTGTACGCGACGGAGGTTGTCCAACGCATAGAAACGGCTTTCGGTACAATTAGGGAGGAAATACGACTTCATACAATGACTGTCGAAATACGAAGCAGGTGTCGGGCCTGCATTCGCAACAGAGGCCAACACTTTGAGCAAGTTTTTTAATTTTTTTTAATAAATAATAAAAATGTAATTGTTTCTTTATTTCAAGTAAAACCCATAAACAGAAAGAGACTGAAGATAGATTTTACTTCGCAAGAGTGAGATAATAGATTTTACCTGTTTCCCATGCATAATTTAAACAAAAATAATTTTTTTTTCAGAATTTTGAATATTAGCCTTATGCGACCCGATTCACTAATTTAGCGAACTCACGAAGTTATTAAAATATTTTTCTGACATGTGGCACATCATTAGCAAGAGGATAGACTAGAGAATTTTTGAGGGAGTTGGAAGATCCCGGTCGCTTTGAGTTTTTTTTTATAGCAATGTAAAATCTAAGGTTAAATTTCAATTTTACCTATTCCGAAACTTTGCGAGTGAATAAAAAAACAACTAGACGTCTGATGCCAGTAATTTTGTATTTAAAAGAACCCTTCAACAATACACATCAAAATAAAAATGAAATTCGCAGTCTACGCCTAATACTTTTTTTATAATTTGAATTTAGATGCAGAATTTGGGATTTTTCTCATAAAAAAGATAAAATGTCGATATGAAAAATACCGCAGGGCATGGGAAGTGTTAAGGGGCCTGAAAGGATAGCAGATAACCCTTTCTGTCGGCCATTTCAATTTGGCACACGATGCACCAAACACCCTGTATAAACTATAAACATGGGTCGGGATGTGATTAGCTTCCGAGATACAGGGTGTTCAAGTAATTCTCCTGAAAATGTTTTTTTATGAATATTTTCGAAACGTCTAAAGATAAACAAATGATAATTTACACAGGAATTTAACTTTTTATGCTTTTTAAGAAAAATGACAACTATGTACGAAAATCATTCAAGAGCGGGTGAAACCGGGGGGGGGGGGGGGGGCAGGTATAATTTAGCCCCAACTTTATTGTGTGACACTTTTAAATTAATTTATGAGCAGAACTTAAAGATTTGAAGTTTTCTACAAAAAAAAAGTCTCTTGTGTCATTTCTCTTAAATTCTCAGTTTTTGAGTAAGTCTTATCTGAACTTTATTCGGGAATAGTTTTTTATGAATAATTTTAGCAGAACAGAAAAAACAATGACAGTAAAACAAAATTTGATTACATCTTTTATTAGACAACAATGAATTAGATTAAAGTAAGGTAAATTACAAATTACAAGAGTTGTTCAACGTGCATTCCGCCAGCTTCAACACATTTCTGAGCATCTGCGCCGTACAGAGTGTGTAGCTTTACGAAAGAAATCAGGATTAGCCCGCAAATTTTCATATTCTTCGAGAATTCCATCTATTAACTCTTATCTCGTGTTTACAGGGATTGCGTAGATTTTGTCCTTTAAATAGCACCAGACAAAAAAATCAACTGGAGTTAAATCCGGTAAACGGGGTGGCCAGGCTCCGACCGATCCACCGTTCAGGATAATTATTGTTTACCCACAAACGGTACTCAGCAGCAAAATATGCAGGAGCTCCGTCCATTTGAAATTAAGAGGAATATCCTCGAGATATTGAAAAAAATGGTTATTTAAAAAATCATTAAATAATGGTCCATTGAAACGGGAAGGAAGGATGTAGGGACCACAAAAAGTCCCGTTTAACACCACACCATACATTAACGCTAAACTCCTGTTAAATGCCATAGGGCGAATTATAGGAGGATGCTGATGAGCCCAGATTCTTAAATTATTAAAATTAACCGATCCATTATGGTTAAAGGTAGCTTCATCATTCCAAATAATTTTACTTCCGGATTTTGTTCCATGCCATTTATAAACCAATTACAAAAATTGATACGCCTTTCGGGATCACCTGGTTGAAGGCTTTGGACTGGCTGCATTCGAAAAGCTTTTCTGTGGTCTTTTTTCAGAATCCGAAAAACTTCGTTTTTGGAAACATAGCTTGCGCACGCTGTTGGACCGCTCTTCTGATACTCAATTTATTATTATCGTTAAATTTGGCACAATTATGTTTTTAAATCTCTCATTTCGCTGTTCCTCATTTCTTGGACCTCTTTTAAGTCCAACCTTTCTAAATTCTAGGTGGATTCGAATAAAAACATCATTAGATGGTTTCCTTCTATTAGTAGGAAATCTTCTGCAATATTCGCGTACCGCGGCATTCGCGTTTCCATTACAATACCCATAAATAAAATGATTATCCGCGTACTCCACATTACTAAACATGACCAATTTTTATTTTTCAATAGAACGCTTTTTCAAAAAGAAAATAATAAAACTAGAGATACGAACTACAGACAACCAAAAAACAACAATGTCATTATTGTCATTCTGGTATTGCATGCTAGATTATTTTTCATTTGTTACAAACATTACAATCACGGCACACTCCTGCATACCAGGAATGCTGGTTAATAATAGTTACTAATTAATAAAGTTCAGAAGATTAACTCAACTGATAATTTTAGAGAAAAAACACAAGAGAATTTTTTTGCGTAGATAACTTCAAATTTTTAAGTTCTGCTCATAAATTAATTTAAAAGTGTCACACAATAAAGTTAGGACTAAATTATACCTAGCCCCCCCCCTCTTTTGCTATTTTTAAAATTTGTGTCCTGCAATTATTCTCTGAATATCAAGATGGAGGGGGAATATATGCACACAAAGTTCGCAAAAACTACTTTTTCGGCGATAACTCGGAAAATAATGCTTGTGTGAGGAAAAGTCTAGGTCAAAGTTAAAGAGAATTTGAGAATTACCTACGTGATCTGAGCCAAGGTTTGTCCCAAAATATTAATTAGATCTCGAGTTATGGACAATTTAAGAATGCGCTAAAGAAGTTTTTTGCCGATGGTTCAAGTGTTAAATCGATGGTTTCTCCAGGAAAGAGGGATGATAGGGACTTGAAATTCTTGATGAATGTAAGGAAAGTGTAAAGATTAAATCTGGTCAAGGTGAGAAGTTGGTGGGGGAATTAGAGAGCGAAGGAGAGGGGTGACGGTAAGAAATTTGGGAGCTACATAACTTCACCCAAAATCTCGACAGAATGTTGGGTCTTTGCTCATTGTATACTCCCATCAACTTCCATATGTGAAAACGGTTTTTGATTTTTGACAAAAATTGCGAAGCTACACCCGAAAAACGATTTTGCATTTTTTTCAAATCGCGTTTTTTGTAGGAAAAAGGGTTATATTTAAATGTTTTTTGCGATTTTTTTTCACTTTAATTTGAAAAAAACATCATGGCAATAGGATGATTAGGTCACGAGCTGGTAACGCTCTTGCCTCTGTGAAGGGAGAACAAAAAGGGTTATTGACTTTGGACTAGGCTCATTTTCAACTCTCTATTCAACTCTTTGAACGTTTTAAAGGGGAGATCAAACCAAAAAATATTTGCGGGCTAAAATGGCGAGTTGTACGGGGTGTGTACAGGACGAGCTAATATTTCAGGGTGTGGTTCCTTAGGCTATTTTATGAAGGAAAGTTCATATGAACATATGCCCACAACGACTTCAGTATTTTGCTATAGGGTGTTGAATTATTGTTCTGTGTTAATAGGATATAAAACCACATATTTTGTTTAGTTAAGCAAGTTATTTTATAGCTCCACCAGTGGCGTCCCTGCAAACATGCCCTCTGATATTTTTTACAAAAAAAGTGGTACGCCACGACATTTTTCCATGTTGATATTTTTTCTGATTAGCCTGGCCAATTCTACATGGTCTCTTGTGATTTTCAGAGACAGAATAATTGCCTGACACAAACTTAAAAAATAGCAAAAAAAATTCTTCAAGTTCCATTCTTGACTTACGCTCCTTTTTCCTGCCAGATCCGCTTTACTATACTGCCTGTTTCATGACACAAACGAT
The DNA here is from genome assembly GCA_963583905.1 of Stenurella melanura. Taxonomy (NCBI): domain Eukaryota; kingdom Metazoa; phylum Arthropoda; class Insecta; order Coleoptera; family Cerambycidae; genus Stenurella; species Stenurella melanura. The sequence continues at coordinate 3,464,257 of OY757309.1, forward strand.
CACTTGTAATCACTAGTAAGCAGTCAATGATAGAGACAGGAAACATGGTTCCACTCATTTAGAGTTACAAGCGCGATTACTTCTAAAAATATCATGACAATATAACGTTACTTTGGAAGGATCTGCATATAATGTTCTCGAAAGGAGCATGTCGTTTATCGTTCGCTACTAGTAACCAGTTATTTTAGCATTGAGTAGCTCGGTAGTACGTTATCTAAAAATATTCGACAAAATAACGTAACGGTAATAACTATCAATCTCTAGACTGATTATTTACAATTGCCAAGCTTCGGCTATGTGTTTAAATGTGGGTAAATATTCTTACAAATGAGTCTGAGTACACCCCTCATAAATTGTGAAATAGCGCTCTGACATCAGAACACTGGTTATAACGAAAGTTCTGATGGTTCTGACTTATAAGTCAGAAGTCTGAGTTTTCAAGGAAATTGTGCTGTTGTGGCCTTTCTACGCTTTCGTAGTATTCTTTAAAAATATGTAAACATTTTTTGAAGGATTAAAGATAGGTGAATCTAATAACTTAGCATTTTATATTACGATTTTTAGAGTGCATCCATATACGTTTCCATTTGTTTAGTGCAAATAAAAAAGGCCATAAAAACCGGCCATCAGCATATCAAAGTCGGTACAATTACTACTAACAAGAGTACTACAGAGCCGTACTACAAATGTTTGCACATTAGACTGAGCAAAATAATACCAGAGATTTAAAAATCGTGTCCTCGGCAGAAACTAAATGGCGTTTCTGGAAAACTGAAAAATTTTACTCTGTCTTACGTCAGACAAGTTTAAAGTACGGCTCTGTTTACGTTACCTGGGTCTGATGTTCTAGTTAGGGGTAATTTAAGTAACTATATTACAAGAATTAGAAATCTTAATTAAAAGAGGCATGTCTCCGTTTATTTCTTATCTTAATCATTCCAGAAAATAATTTACAAAAGAGTAATGATGTATTATCTGTTAAGTAATACATTGCATAATAATAGAGAGTAGAGAAATAAAGCAAGCTCCGGTCTCCCCTTAATTTAGCTTAGTCGGCAGCTTGTCGTTTATACGCCTTATAAATAATATGAGTGAACTATACCTGGTCATGAGAAACCTCAATGGGATCTTTGAAAATTATCCAGATAACACACTCTGAACATGGTGGCGTTGTCAAAGATCCCTGATATGTGTAGTAGCCACTGTCGTTTGGAAGAAACAGACCAGGATTCAAAGGGGCACGTATTTCTGTGTTCTGACCTTTGTATTCTATTTTGTTTAACTGCGCCACCACTTTGTCTAATTCTTGATGTTTCTTGCCTGGCTGAAAAGGAAGTAATAAATTTAGAAGTGTCTAAATCCTGTATAAAATTGTTTTCGATTTCCTACAGTTTAGAAAAATTAATATTTATAATACGATGTGATCTTGAATAAAACAAAGTATTTTTATAATAAAATATATTCTTTATAGAATTTTACAAACAGGAAAGAAATCTATGAAAAATGAAATTAAAATCTCGCTACATGTAAAAATTTTCATTTCCAATCTTAGTTTTCTTTCGATAACATTCTGGTTCTGCTAGAAATTAAAGAATGAATGTATCTATTTCTTATTTGATAATTCTTAATGTAACACTAGTATTCACATAGCCCCTTACGACTATGAAGAATACTGTTCAGACAAATAAGAACCAAAATTTATCTATTTGATAATATGAAAAATGAAAATCTAATTAAAATGTCAATATTCTTCGTATTTCTCTGACAACGTACATCTGGTTGTGCTAGAAAGGAAAGCACTCTAGCTGAATTTATTTACAAAACATGTCTCAAGTTGCAAATATTCAAAAGGACACATTTGGAAGTATTATATGTATCATTTTGTCTTTTGGAGATCCTTAGCCTTTGAAACAGGGTCGGACTATCAAAAACTAAACAAGATTCAAATTTCGTCTAAATTACAGGAAAATTGGTATTTAGATAGAATTAGCTGATGTCAGAAGTTAAAAATTCAAAATAGCAAATCCAATAGTGCTGCTATAATTGCAAAATTTTAGCAAGTTTACATAAACTTTGGTACACAAGGACTCTCTGATGTCTGACGTTAAATCCTAAAAATCAAAGCGACTCACAGTGGTCAATTTTCAAGTTCTAAGGGACAAAGTTCTACAAATTTACAATTGAATAGAACATATTCGTTACAAAAGTGGAAAAATATTGAAAAAAACACAAGACACAAGGGGATGGTTTTTGAGGGGGTTTTAAAAAATTATTTAGTTTTAAAATTTCTGAACTTATATTGTATATTGTATACGTAAATACACCAAAAATATTTAAAAAATTGTAAGGAGCAAGGGGATGGTTTTTAAGGGGTTGAAAATTAAATGTTATTTTAAAATTACGTAACTTTTTTAATAAGATTTGTGAATTTACGAAAAAAATGTAAAGTAAATGTAGTGAAATAAATTTAAGCTGTTAAAGGATGGTTTTTGAAGTGGTGCAGCGGACAATTTTATATTTTTAGAAGGACGAAATTATTTCAGTTTAGTATCTTTTTTCTGTTTTTGATGCAAAATGATTTACTTTATAATTTTAGGTTGTTCTTGAAATAATATAAAGATATGTTGTAAATTAACTTGAATTTAAAATTAATTGCTCTAAGTAGAGAGATGTAAAAGTAAGGAATTGTAATTATCTGAATATCTACAAATTCTTGCAGGTGTAATTATTTATATTATTTATCTTGATTTACGTTTTGTCGTTTTAAGAAGTATAATTGCCTATTACTTTATCATTGTTTGAAAGAAAAAGCTGCTACCATATGTCACTCTAATCATGATTTTACTATTTAGCTACTTATGCTATACCACGGAGAAGTCTCTTTGAGGTATAGTCCATGGAATCTGACAAAGAGGAAAAAATAATAGGATATACCGTTATGAGAAAAAAAAATAGGACAACTGTTTTTTTCTAATGTAAATCTGTCTCTACTTGAATATGTAATGAGTAGCCGAAATAAAACAATTAGCACTTTTATTATATTTATTGTTATAGTGCTGTAGTTATTGCTAAAGCAGAAGATGGATTGTCAGTGAGACATATTGTGTTATAATATTAACAAAAATTCCGTGTTTAACATTTTTAAAAAGTGGCGAATAAACGGTACGATTAGTAGAAATCCTGAATTAGGGCAACACAGGATAATGTTGTTATCTTAAAACAAGTTAGTCACGGTATGAGCAGTACGATCTTGTTCAAATATAAATTCATTATTAGGAACTACTAATTGTGACACAGAAGGGAATATAATATCTAAAATCCTAATATACGTTTCACTATTAAATCGTTCCTCAATATGCCACAAAACACCAGGACCACGTGCCGATATCCAAGCCCACATGTTAACGGAAGATCTACCACTTTTGTCATTGTTAGATATATACTTCTCACCGAATCGAGTATTCGGAGGTCGGTAAACACGAATACGACCGCTGTGTGTAGTCTGGAAAGTTTTTTCATCTGTAAAGATTACATTGTTCCAAAAATTTATATCATGCATTAAAAACTTAGAGCAAATTCCAGTCGAGCTTCTTTATGTTCAGCTTTAAGTAGGTGTTTCTGTGCTGCTGGATGACAGCGTAGCTCCGATTCTCTTACTCGCCGGCCACCAGTACTACTCGATCCAGGAAAATTCGTTTCTTCAGCAGCCTGAATTACCGAGTGACATGGATTTTCTACTAATTTATTTACCAATTGCAAATCTTGCTATTGAGTTGACATCCTTCGTCGCCCTGATCCAGGATTTCTACTAATCGTACTTTTTAAAATGTTAAACCCAGAATTTTTGTTAATATTATAACGCAGTGCAATTTGTCTCATTGACTCTCATCTTCTGCTTTAGCAATAACTCCAGCTTTAACTAAATCGCTTATATGGGGCGTGTTGGTTTTGGCACACTTGCAATGGATTTTGACAACTAACTGACAATGTCATAAAAATTAAAGTTAGATCTACACAACTAGATTATAGAAAAAAATGCGTTATAAGACTTGTTGCTCACGACGCGAAAGTACTTGTATTTTAATAGAAGTTAATTTACAACATACCTTAGGTAATTATTATTTCAAGAGCTTACATTTACTTTACATTTACAAATCTTATTAAAAAAGTAACGTAATTTTAAAATAATATTTAATTTTCTACCACCTTAAAAACCATCCCCTTGCTCCTTAGAATTGTTTTACAATTTTTGGCGTATTCACAGGTATAATATGATCGTATCTACAAAATTTCCGTATTTTAAAACTAAATAATTTTTTAAAACCCCCTCAAAACCACCCTTATTTGTCTAATTTTTTCTCTCTATGACTCATGTTTTCTTAACCGCTTCTCAAGTCACCGAGGTACCTCCTTGAAAATCCAGAATGATTTTGTGTTAGGTTGCATATTTTTCTTTTGCAAGTTTGTAGAATTTTGTCCCCCTAAAACTTGAAAATTGGCCACTGTGCGACGGATATTTTCTTTAGAGAAGATATAGAAGCTAAATAAAAGGTCATTAAAATAGACTGAAAATTTTTTTTCACAAAAATTAAACCGTCTTCCAAAACACGGTCAATAAATATTATGAAATAATATCACCGTCGCCCAGTTAATTAAACCTTACTACCTAAGAACCAAAGTAATAATATTAGTCAATAAGGTTCAATTAACGATGCGGGGCGACCATGAAATTTTGTTTCATAATTTTTATTCGCCTTTTTTTAAGGCGGTCCAATTCTTTTCCAAACATTTCTTTTTGCATATCTATTTAAGATTTTAGACATGTGCAATACATAATCCGAAAAGACAGTAACATTCTTATAATGGATTTTCTCGGTCAATTTTTTTCATTGTGCTATTGAAAAATCAGTATCCAAATATTTTTAAAAACAATTTGTAATTCTTTCAGTGGCAAATCATAATGCATTGCATTTTCTTCTAATGTATCAATGTTAATTTTTCATTTGAGAGCATTTTGAAATCAAAGATTTATAATCTATAGAATTCATGGAAATAAGGCTCGCGACCTCATAACTTTGGTTCTTATTTTACGCGAAATCGGCGGTAGTTCACGTACCTAGGTGTTCGAGTGAACAATGTACAAGTAAAAAATACATACATGTAGGAGTTTTGGTCCAAACTCGATACCGCAATGACCTTGCAATTATGACCAAAGATCGGAATTTGGACGTCATTCCAGGCCCGTACTAAGGTAGTAATGTAAAAAAATACGCAAAATAGAAAATATTTATTATGAATATTTATTGTCAAAATTTATGTGTTCATTATTAAAATAGTAATAATAATAATATAATTCACAATAATAAAAATAATGTTACTTTATTTCAAACAGCTGCAATACAATATGCCTATGTTACATTTAGCCCAGTCGTCAGGGGCTTTAAGGCGTCACTAAATGTTATATGGCTGAAATTTTCAGGATAAGTATTTATTTTGATGCAGAATACGATAAAAAAAGTTTCTGCTGTAAGGTGCCGACCCTTAAAAGAATCGAAAATATTGGCCGAAATTTTTTTTAGCCAACAATTCGAATTATAAAAAAATATGTCAAAAAACCAATAGTACTAGGCGATAAACATCAAAAACGTATATGAAGTTTTTTGTACGACCAAAAATGTACGCTCCAGATTTTTTTTGTTTACCGCACGAGAATGGAACGTGGCTCCAAAATTCGTGATTTTATCGGAAATCTCTTTATGTTCGACTAAATATATATACTATTTTCACATACATTCATTTTTGTATTTGAAGACATAATCCCAAGCAACATTTTTAGTCTTGTAAACAACGTAACGACGTCGTTACGATATAAAATACAACTTACTTTTAGTCATGACGACCGTGTACAACCCTTTTATGACCCGATTTGGACGGTTTGAAAAGGGCTGTCACGACTTTTCATACAACTTTTATATGACTTAATTGGATGTCATAAAGAAGTCGTTACAAGGTCATGACAACCTTTATTAGGACCTTCATACGACCAAATAGTCTTAAGGATTGAATGCGGTATTGTCGCATAAAGGTTGTTATATAGTCATTATAAGGTCACAACAATCTGATCTGACTTCGATATGACCTATGGTCTGATTCTGTACGCATGCGTGTTTGTGAATTTCGTTCAAACACGACAACAGAACAGAACGAGTCAGCATGTACTGTAAATATTTTATCTATACGTATGTCTTGTATTAATTCGTTTACAATACGGAAAATAAAAGTTCAACAACCAAACTAAACTGCTAAGTATGAACCATGTGTTATTTAAGAAAATGTTAAATATTTAAATCGATTTCTAGCAATGTTATGATGCCAAAACTACTGGGGATTAATTTTTACTGTAAAAGTGTCGAAGATACCCCAAAAAACACAACGCGCCCTCAGAATAATGGAAATGAAAGAAAATTTGAGAATTCAAGAAAAATAAAGGATTTTTAAATATTAGTTTCAATGGGCTACAATGTGTACACATTTGCAGAGAATAAGAGAAAATATCAAAAAAACACATTTTCTAGTCAAACTTATATGTAAAAAGCCTACAAACTAAATGTTAACTTTTAGTATTTTTGACTGTCAAAGATGGACGCCAAATTTGGTTGAAATTCCAACAGAAAATATGGCCGACACTGCTTATGACCTAATAGTTATAAATTTGTATGTGAAACTACCAAGCAGATATAAGACTGTTTTTAAATTACTCTGAAGTCATTTTATATTTTAGATACGAACATAGAGTCTTATTCATGATATGGCGTGTTCACACCATTCGCGTTCCCGTGACTCAATTGTCGTTTCATATGATTATATTGTCATTTTGTATGCTTTAAACTACCTTATGTTAGTCTGTTAGTAAAAGTAGGAGAGTGAACGTCTCTTACTCTTATAAAATTTAAAGATGAATGTTGCAAGAGATTGGTGTAAATATAAACAGCCACGGACCTATAGAAGGGCAGTTAAAAGAAATGTAGATAAAATACGCAGTGACAATGTGGTTACACAAGAAATCTTTGAGAGAAACTCGGTTAAAAACAAACCAAATGAACCCGCCTGTAGTGTTAGATAGTATCGATACTTTTTTTATATCGATACTTGAATTAAGGATCCAATAAATATTTGATAAAACTAGCCACTATTTTTGTTTTGTTTTAGTCTTGAATATCGGTCAATACCTAATCGATTCTATTTATAATACTTTCTGACGTTTTATGCAATTATCAATAATACCTAATCGAATAGAATAATTATTTCGAATATAAGCGTATTTCGAATAAGCGCTAACATTGACATTTGATATTTTTATTCACGAATCGTATGGAGGTCGTATGAACCTCTATTACAACTGTCACTTTTTTGAGTGTAGTGTTTTTGTTTATGGGTCGTATCGAGATCGTATTGATTATTGGTATAACTTCTGTTACCATTATCAATATTTGGACGCCATGTTTTCATTTGTGGGTCATATGGAAGTCGTATTCAAAATCAATATAACCAATTCTATGACTCCCCTCGATTTCAGGTACTGTTTCCTGTCAAAGTCCTATTAAAGTCTTATCATGTTTTTTAATGATTTGAGTATAACTATCTTCCTACAAGGTCATCATGAGGTCACGTTATTTTATTTAACGACCTTTATACAACTATATTCGTTAAGTCGTGTTAGGCGTTTTATTGTAGACGATATTAACCTCTTTACAACCTCATAACTACCTCTTAAAGACCATTCACCGTAGCGTCTAATTAGTCGTCTTATACATAGCATATAACCGTCATGCGACGTGGAATTTTGATAGTCGCAAGTATAACCTTATAACGACCTTCATACGATCTACAGTCGTTAACATTATTTTAAAAACCATTTTACGACCATTGTATAACTAATTGGGCATGTAGATTAAAAATTATAACTCAAAAGTTGCTTGGGTAATCCAATTGTCACATATTTCTTCTTTCGTTTAAGCTTTGTTGGGCTCAATTTCATTAATCAGTTCAAAAGTTACAACAAAAGTGTAGCTCGCCCGAGACCGCGTACGCTTCGCGCGCCGTATTTATGTGTCGCCACGTTCCATTCTTGTGCGTTAAAAAAAAAAAAATCTGGAGCCTACATTTTTGATGGTACGAAAACCGAATATCGACTAATATTTTCCACACTTTTAGTGGTCGCCGGCACCTTACAGCTGTAAACTTTTTTTTATCGTATTCTATACAAAAAAAAAACTTATACTGAAAATATTACCATAACATTTAGTGAAGCCTTTAAACCCCTAACGACTGGGATAAATGTAACATAGGCATATTGTATTGTGGCTGTTGAAATAAAGTAATATTGTTTTTATTATTGTTGGTATTATTATTATTATTATTACTATTTTATTATTATTGTAAAAATAATGAACACATAATTTTTGACAATAAATATTCATAATAAATATTTTCCATTTTGTGTATTATTTTACACTATTACCTTAGTACGGATCTGGAATGACGCCCAAATTTCCGATCTTTGACTATGACTTACCTTCAAAAACACCCCTAGTACGCATAGCCCATCAGGATGTTTGGCAGCCTCGGCAAAAGAATGGTACTTGGACGAGTTCCAGTGCACCAGATGGAGCTGCAAATGTTAATATGGAAAAGTTGTTTATCGTACTGCTCTACATGAACTTAAGAAATTAAGAAAGTGATATACAGGGCGGACATTAATTAATTTCCTTTTAATATACATATCTATATGAATAGATTTTACATTATTAATTTGGTAATAATATTATTAATACATGTTAATTTAATGTGACTTTAGAGTGACTCAGCAGTGAACAGTTATGGCGCCATGGTGACAACTTTTCACACAACTGATATGATAGATGACTTTTTAAAGGCCATTAACGAATCTCAAGATAATGTTGTACACAAGCGCCTTGTCTGTTTACATCATGATCTGTTATTGGATAAATTTAGCAGCTACTTAAGAATTGAGTCTGAATTGGTTCAAAAGTTGTTTATCTAGAACTCAACAGGTGAAATTATATTGTTCACAGTGGCGGCTCGTGATATTGTCTGCAGAGGAGGCTTGATATTTTGAAAGACAATTAACTTGCAATATGATTACAATTTGTACATTTCTCTGCCACCCCTGAGATGGTACAACGGCTCGTTACTTTTTTTGTTGTGGGTTGTTCGCCAGGATATCGATTCACGACTTGTGAGAATAGAACTAATAAAAGAATAGAAAGAAAAGGAAATAGAAAACATAAGAGATGAAAAAATCATTCTCATGAATTTTGCAAATTATTAAAGCCGGCTCTGCCCCAAATTGAGAATTGATCATTAGTAAATAATAAACATCTCTAACAATATAATTTGTTTCTAACTGTTGATGCCGTTAACCACTCGATTTTTACAAAATAACCATCTGTTTTGTTTACCACTTTTAAAAACTAACGATGGCATTGCTGGTGTAGGCCTGGCATTTCTTTTAATTTTTACCTTTTCGTCGTAAGTAAGAGTAGTCAATCCATTTAATAACAAATAATCCACCGCGTCTGGGCAACAAGAGATGTTGGAAATATTTTCAGTATTTTCACCTGGAGCACTCATTTCTAGCCTGCCTATCAAATGTTTTATGTATTTTTCTGTCAAGTTGATCTTAACCGGCTAAACGGCAAATTACCACTGATAGTTCGTTTTCTTGTGAATTACCTGAACTTCTGGACTGCACATGCGCTATAAAAACTGAGGACTGAGGCTAGATGCCTTAGCTTGGCTTATTCGAAGTATTGCTAGACAAAGACAACACAAAAGTATTCAAGGTCATTTATGTTATAAGTAAATGCCTTGAAGTTGGAAGCTATTTCGTATAAGCGTCAAGCGAAGCGCAGTGTTCATTCAATGAAAGACGGGATCGACCGGAAAATATGCATACAAAGACTATCCGGGCTGTAACGTTATAGGTATGTTTGTGGAAAGGAAATGCAAAACTTTTTATATACACTGAAAATTAATTAATGAATTATATACAATAAACAATATTGAAAATTGAGATATACCTAAGTAGAAAGTTCTACAAGTAAAAGATATTAATTTAGAAGATTGGAAGATATGCTGCTTCTTCCAAAGGGAGGCTCAGCCTCCCCTGCCTCCCCTGACAAGCCGCCACTGATTGTTCGAAAAAATCGTTGATGTCTCAGGAAAGCTTTGTCACATCAGGGGTGCCTCAAGGGCCAAATCATCATGAATTAAAGCTCAATGCCCCGAAATTCGTTGCTATTAATTTCAAATCTAACCGTTTAACATTTACGGACGACTTTTTAAGTTACATATAAATGGTAGAGAATTAGTATTTGTAGAATCTCCAAGAGTCCGGGAATTGTGTGTGATAAACATTTAACTTGAAACTCATGTTACCAAACTACTGCGACAGTATTATGCAAAACTGAAATCGCTATATGCTTTTGAATATATCGTACCAACAATTACAAAGTTAAAATGATCAGGGTCCCTTATAATATATCAACGTAAATAGGGAAATGTAATGATCATATACATATTAACTATATACTGAGTTTCGTTCGTAACTTGACGCCAAGGAAAGCCTGTCTCTCTATCCTTTAAGAGGACTTTCGGTATGGTGCGCATGCCTTAGTGACGCGAGATTGTGACCGTTCAACTGAATATAGAAGGTAAATGATCACAATCTAATCGGAGAAATTGGCCACATGGCCACTGACCTATTACAAAAGCGCGATGTGTGGTCGGAGCGTGCGCGTTGGATCCAAAGTCCTCCATAGAGATGGAAAACTATCTCCTTCTCTAGCCTCAATTCCGTACATAGTGGCTTATAGCGTGTTACCAGTATATAGTTAATACGTATATGGTAATGATGGACTGTGTCTTACTGCCGCATGTCGCAGAACTATATAGATTGCAAAAGTTGCAAAACTCATGTTTACGTTTCTCTGTAGTGGTACCTAGGCATCATCATTTTACTGCTTTATATAAAAAATTTAATTGGCTTAATTTCCAATCCAAATGGTAACTATATCTGGCATGTCTTGTTCACAAAGTATCAGGTATTACTAAAATATGAAACCATGCCAATATACGGTAATGTTGAAGGCTCGTAGTGCCTAGAGTATGGATTATTATATTTTAAATGGGAACCTTTATAGCTAGCGCTATAAGACTGTATCAGACAGACTTCACTCATTACAACGGCGGTGTATTTTATATTGCCTGATCTGAATACAATTAGATACATCGCCAGTCGCATCGAGAATAATTTCGGACTTTCGTCACAATGCGAAGATTTCAGAATTGACTTTTTCTGTATTATCTAAAAAAAAATACTCTGGAATTGTTTTCAAACGTTCATTGAAGTAAAAATTATGGATAATTATATCAATAAATTTTAGTTATTGTTATTTTGAGAGCACACTGCTTTGGGTGTTTTAAAATAATATAAGTAACTTGGAATAGTCTACATTCTACATCGACTTACTAGGTCTTTATCAACAGCCTTATACAATAAATTCTAAAGTTTATACCTTAGCTTATGACTCAATTCCTAATTCCAGGAATTTCCCAGCCATAAGACCTACTCTAATTATATAGTTTAACAACGAATTCTCAATATTATTATACAGGGTGGAGCAATAGTGCGTCGGACCTCGATATCTCGAGCTCTACGATAGCTATAAATTTTTTAAAAAATTGTAGTAAATTAGATAAAAAAGTCTATAACTGGAAATTTTTTTCGAACATACAAGGCGAGCCAAGACGAAATTACAGGATCAAGTACCTTTTTTTTTAATCTAATGCTACGTATATCAGTACATTTTTTGAAGCGTCTTTCTAGGCTCTATTCATTCCTATATTGGCATTGAATATTTCCCAACCACTTGGATGTAATGAATTTTTTTGTTGAAATAATGCAGTCTGCAGATGGATATTAAAAAAATCACCAGTCACAATTACGGGTTTTAAGAAAAACTTATGTGAATGCCAGTTACGAGACATCTAATTAATGTTTTTGAATAATTTTCATTTCCTAAAACTGTAGTGGTCAAACATTGTTTTTCAATTAAGAATTTTTAAATTGAATTTTCTCTTTTTTTTTTAAATGGAACACCCTGTATATTTTTCAACAATGTGATGTAGAAATGAAAAACGAACACTTTTTGTAACTACTTCCCTATGGCTAATTGCAACCATTTTCGTTTTATAAATAAATAAGTGTCAAATTCAAGAACTTTTAAAAAAATGTTCCCTCAAATAATTAATTAGAAAAATTTGTAATAGGTGTTCGACGGGTTGTCCATTTTGATTGGTGCACGTCTTTATGCAATTTTGAAATGAGGCCATTTAGTGGGACCGTTTCTTCCAATCCATTGAAATGAGTAAATAGTATTGAACAGGTCCTTTACTGTAATGTTTTTTTGTACATTTTTTTTGTGTTTTCGTTATTCGACAAGCAATAAAACCTCAGTTTGGTATAAACTGTCGTGTACAACGAAGCATATATCACACTTATCGGTCGTTAGTTACAATTTGTATTTAATTTAAAATATTTGGAATTTTACAATATCAATTTTAATACAGCGGAACTTGTAGACATGACTTTTGTTTTGGGCGAGTCGGACAGAAATTGTTTACTTGCCAATAGAATTTATCACCAACCTTATCCTGAAAGAAGGATTCCTGGTGTTAGCAGCTTCCAAAACCATGTCGATAGATTTCTGGAAACTGGAAATGTCGAATATAAAAAAAGTGAAAGAATAGTGAATGAAGAAGATTAATTTTCTGTGGTGCTGGCAACGGTTGAGAATCCCCATGCTAGTCAAAGAGAAGTGAGCTCATTAGTAGGAATAAGTAGACAGTCTGTGGGTCGAATCTTAAAAACAAATAAGTTGCATGCGTATCATATCCAAATGCACCAGGAATTGTCTGATGACGAATTTTAAAAGCTCCTGCAATTTTGTAATTGGGCCAGAGGTAAAATGCAAGATGGCGTCATCTTCTTCAATAAAATTTTATTCACTAATGAGGCAATTTTTCATAAAAATGGCATAATTTCCAATATTTAGCTTCGGAAAATTCTCACTTTTTTTATGCAAGTTGATAACCAACACAGATTGTCTATAAACGTTTGGAGAACATCCAATAGGGCCACATTTCTTTGATGGTGCATTGACTGGAACTATTTATCTTCATTTTTTGGGAAACTGTCTGCCACAATTATTGGTAAATCTTCCTGAAAGAATTCGAAATAGGATGTGGTTTCAGCAAGGTGGTGCTCCACCAAGTTATTTAAATGCAGTTAGAGACCACTTAAATATTACCTACCCTCATCAATGGATTGGAAGAAATGGACCCACTAAATGGCCTACTAGATCCCCAGATCTTACAAAAATGTATTTCTTTTTATGGGGATACGTGAAGGAAATTGTTTATAGAGACACACCAACAGCAGTACAAAATATGAAGGAAAGAATAATAACTGCCTTTAGGTCTATCACATCGGCAGTTTTAGGAACAGTGGGAACCTCATTTCAAAAGCGCAGAGACGTGTCTCAAACAAAATGGGCAACATGTGGAACATTTATTATAATTTTTACTACTGCGTTATTTGAAGAAACCTCCTTTTCAAGCTTATTTTTGAATTTTGTAATTATTGCTCAATAAAACGAAATTGGTTGCAATTAGCCATGGAAAAGTAGTTACAAAAAATGTTCGTTTTTCACATCGTTGAAAAATATATAGGGTGTTCCATTTGAAAAAATTGAAAAAATTCAATTTAAAAATTTCATAATTGAAAAATAATTTTTGTCCACCTTGTACAGTTTTAGGAAATGAAAATGATTCAAAAACATTAAATAGATGTCTCGTAACTAGCATTCACATAAGTTTTTCTTAAAACCCATAATTGTGACCGTGGTGATTTTTTTTAATATCCATCTGTAGATTGCATTATTTCAACAAAAAAATTCATTACATGCAGGTGGGGAGATATTCAATGCTAATATAGGAATAAATAGTGCCTAGAAAGAGGCTTCAAAAAAGGTACCGATATACATAGCATTCCATTTAAAAAAAGGCACTTGGTTCTGTAATTTAGTCTTGGCTCGCCCTGTATGTTCGAAAATAATTTCCAGATTTTTTTATCTAGTTTACTTGCAATTTTTAAAAAAATTTCCAGCTATCGCAGAACTCGAGATATCGAGGTCCGACGCACTATTGCCCTACCTTTTATATCTAGGGATAAGTTCTTTGATCGGATCTATATTCTTAACCTATTTCTATCAGTTTAATCAGGTTTAAAGTCAACCTATTTTGCTATTAAGGGTCTCCTAGTTCTAGGTCCATGTAATTTTGGGACATCCCAAAATCTTAATAATCTTCTATTCTGCTCCGTAACATTATAAATTCCACGTTTGTTATCGTCTTCTTGCACGAACGAAGACAAACCCGGTTTATCAATGCGAGGTTAACTTATCCTATGGTTAAAGCAGCTTAACTATAGGATTATCCTCGCGAGGATATCCTATGGTTAAGTTTAAGCATATGTCTATTCGTTAACTATAGGATAACTTTAACCTCGCATTGATAAACCGGCCCTTAGAATAATTCTATTCTATTGATGCTTACAACTTTGTGGACAGAAATAACTTAATTTTACCATTTTGTTTACATAAGAAACAAATCTCATTGCTTTAAATAGTAAGTCCTTCCTGCCACCCACGGACAATTTCGAGTCGATAAACGACCAAGTAGCAAACACCTCAACTATCGCTATCAATTGCTTAAGTGAAAATGAAGTATTTAACGCTCTAAAAACATTAAAACCTAAATTAACAGCTGGGCCGGATGATATCCCATCCTTTCTGATTAAAGATTGTGCCGCTATTTTTTCATATCCACTTTCCATACTTTTTGGAAATATTCAAAAGTATGCCCAGTTTTTAAGAAAGGCGATAAAAACAATATTGCCAATTTCAGGCCTATATCGATAATATGTAATTTTTGCAAGGGTTTTGAAATCTTATTACATGACACCATATATCCCAGCATTAAAAGCCAACTATCAGTTTACCAGCATGGTTTTGTTAAAGAGCGCTATACCACCTCTAATCTAATATGCATAATCTATCTCTGAGGCCATTGATCAACGCTTGCAAATGGACGTAATATACACAGATTTTTATAAGGCATTTGACTCCCTTGACCACGCTATATTACTTCAAAAAATGTCCTCCTTCGGTTTCTCCCAATCCTTGCTTGCATTTTACAATCCTATCTCTTAGGTAGAAAACAATATGTCGCTTATAGTGGGTTTCGATGTGTCGGATATGTGGCAACATCAGGTGTTCCGCAAGGATCAATTCTGGGACCGTTACTTTTTAATATATTTATAAATGATATTGTGGAAGTTACTCAAACCGACTCTATGCGGATGATCTCAAACTTTTTAGGACTATTAGTTCCATAGCGGACTGCAATATATTACAAAACAGCTTCTCCAACGTATCTAATGGGCTTGTTCCATAATATTCTTTTTAAATGGTTTTTATACTTTTTCATATAGTACTTGATATTCTCATTATACACTTAAAATTTCGTATTATTAACTTTTTCCGTTCTCGAGATATAAGGAGTTGAAATTAGTAATAGTTGCAAAAACCGAGCACTCATTTGTGATGTCACTATACGCAAGTGACGTAAGAAAAATGGCTTTCTGGGACCTTTCAAATTTAACCTGGAAAGTCGAAAAACATGGAATTTGTAAACGCTGGTAATTAAATAAATACGTCGAGTGGAAGTTCGTTCTATGTGTCTACGGAAAGGAGAAGGTCGGCGATGAATTCTAATCGTAAATTGCAGGGTCGAAATCGAAAATTCGTTCCGGCAGGAGCTAGAGAAAATTGTAATTTTTTGACATTTCACCAAATTGTACTCCCCTACTGTCAAGTAGTAAGCAAAACAAACAATACTTCTAAAACACTTATAATTATAACCAATAAGGAGCATCAAGTCTATTGAGATCGCCGTGTCTGTGCGTATAGTGACGTAGCGCCTGGCCACGCCCCATTTTCGCGAGATGGAAATTTGTAGTAGTTTTTAAGATACTAAACGTGCGAACAAGATTCTGATTTTTTGCAGATCCATTAATTTATACCTGCACTTTTGATTTATGAAATAAAAAAAAAATGCCGAACAAGCCCATTGGTGTGTTCGAAATAAGTTAAACTTAAATGTGTCCAAATGCAACGTTATGTCCTATACAACAAAACTCATGCCCATTACGTTTAATTATAGCATAGATAATGTGGAACTCCAAAGACCCGTGACTTTCAAGGACCTTGGAGTAATTTTTGGTAAAGAACTTTCCTTTGTACCACACATAAATAACATAAGTTCAGAATCTTTTAAGATTTTGGGATTTCTATTCAGATCAAGCAGAGAGTACCAATACTGATACTCTAAAATTACTTTACTTTGCTTTTGTCCGGTCCAAACTTGAATACGCGTCACTCATCTGGAACCCTCATTACGTAGCTCATGTTAATAGTCTAGAAAGAGTTCAAAGGCGATTTGCAAAATTATTGTAGTTCAAGTGTGATGGAGTATACCCATCAATTGGTTTTCCACATCTAGAAGTCTGAGTAGATTCTCTATGGACACTCTTGAGAACAGGCGGGTTTTCTACTCTCAAATATTTTTACATAACAAGATCGATTGCCCAGAATTTTTAAATAAATTTCAATTTTATGTCCCATTAAATACTCGGATAATGCAAACTTTTTATCTTCCCACTCCACGCTCTAATAGACTTAAATTTTCTCCTCTATTCTCAGTGTCATAATAATTACAACAAACATTGTGACAAATTTGATATTTTCAGCTGCACTGTTAATTCCATAAAAGATTTTTATAGCCATTGATTCTTTGTTTTTCTTTGGAATCTGTTTTTATATAGTTTTGTTATTATGCTTATCTTATAATGTGTATTTTTATATTTCTTGTCTTTGATATTTGTTTTTCTTTAGTTATAATATTATGTTATTTTTAGGAGTACCTTATATTTCTTTAACGTATGTTGTATATATTTAATACTTTGTTTTTATGTATCCGTCCTGCTCTGTAAATGGGTTATACCTGTTGAGCAGTGTATGCTAAATAAATAAATAAATAAATAAATAAAACCGACAGCTCGTCTATCTGGAAAATTCATTTTTGAATTACCTACATTTGACTGATTCAGGATATGTAGTCTTTGTGTTATCTTTGGTCTCAATCAATTTTTCTCTTTTACTTAAATATCTGTTAAGTTCTTCCTTATTATTATTCGATCAATTATTTTTTAGTAAAACTGTAAAATAAGTAGGTAGACTTTGCTTTTAGTAATGTTAAATTTGATGACAGATCCGGGAATTGGGATCTGAAATGTTACAGTGCCAGAATAAAAATTGTAGTAGATAGTTAATGACGCCATCAAAGATCTGATGCCACAAAGAGGATAAATAGATACAAATACTTGGTAGAAATTGTTGATGATTTGAATTGAGTAGAGAAAAATTGTCAGTATTAAATACTGACCTCTCCAGCATAATGTTGTCCATTGATTGTGTGTTCCGATCCTTGGTCGTCGCTTGCGCCCCAATGGCAATGAAATTGTTCTAACACATATTTTCCATCTAACGGCCCTCCAGTTAATTCTGAAAAGGAAAAAAAATTATACTCGATATTTACTGTTATTGGTCTTTATAATTAAATTGTTCACGAATTTTGCAGTTGTACACACCGGCAAATTTAAAGGTCTAGACAGAATTTCTTACTACAATTTTTGATTATTTTGCACATTATTATCAAGCTAGTCAAACTCGATATCAACGTTGTAAAGATCTGTTAAGTATTACATTACATTCGAAACAAGTATTCGTAAGTTCGTTGTGTTTTCATAAATTATTCTAAACAGGCCCATAATGGGTGATATCACTAGAGCTACAGCAATGATCGAAAATGGTCGATCTTACAGTGATATTGTCGATATGATTGGTAAATTTAAATCGATCATCCATCGTAATGTGGTACGTTGGACGCAAACTGGAGAGTAGGTGAGAAGGAGAGGTCAATGCCGAAAATACTCAACCACGGCTGTAGATATGTAGATGGTCGATTTACAAGCGAGCACCTCGAAATAGGCGTCAAACGGCAGTTCAAACCGGAAACGAACTGGAAGAGAAGTATGTTTTTACCTCTTTAGATTGATACTCTTTCATCAATTGTAAGGATGGGGTTTGGTGGGCGAGCAATCTGTGGTTTTTTAAATGTTAAATAAAATAACGAGATATCGGTAAGAAGAATAATGTAAAGAAAAAATTTCACTCGTATAAAGTACATTTAGTAGAATTAAATGAAAATGATCCTGATAAAAGAATGCGGTTTTGTCACGAAATGATGGATATCATTGAGATTAATGGTAATTTTTTCAATTATACACTATTTTCAAATGAAGCGACATTTTGCCTGAATGGTTTTGTAAATTTACAAAACTGTCACTACTGGGCTGGTCAGAATCCCCACTGAACGGAAGAAATTCAAACCCAAAACCCTCAAAAATCAAATGTATGGGTGGGGTAATCAAAATTTAAATTCTAATCGTTATCTACAACATTTGCGCGAGCAAATTGTTCCAGAATTAAATCGTTTATTTCCAAACCAGGCAAATTCTGAACGGCTCTCAAATGAAATTTGGTATCAGTAAAATGGAGCTACACCTCATTATGAAGTTGACGTGCGTCAAATGTTTCCACAGATACGGGTCGATCGAAGAGGACATAATGAATGGCCACCGCGATCGCCAGATTTAAGTCCTTTAGACTATTTTCTTTGGGGTCGTTGTCTATAAAACCAAGCCTCAGTCGTTAGAAGAGTTGGATGATAGAATTAGGATGACTGGTCAAGAAATATCACAGGATGCTATAAAAAAAAAAAAATTAAAAAACCACAAGAGTCACACCCACCAAACCCTGTAATAAATTAAAAAATGTCTGTCTGAAAATATAGAAATCTATCCGTTAAAAGAAACTGCCAATAACGTCATATATTGAAAAATAGGATAGCTGCTGGAAATCAAAGTACGTCACTGATTAGAACAAAAATGCTACAAAAATGTTTGTCAGGGGTATTCTTCAATCGGACTTATAGTTCAGCCAGAAATCAGGTGTTTTCACATATTTGCCCAACCCTGTATACACGTTATTGACAGGTCGATAAAATTATCATTTTTTTATTTTCAACTTAGGGAATTTAATAACTGGGACTAGGTCAGAACAACTGTTGGCATATTTCTAGTCTTTTTAACCGATTGTAATAAAGGACCCCGCACTTTTTCCTATATAAAATGGTTCTCGGTTAAATTTTCTGAATTTTTAGTATGTTATAGATCTCGATATCCTGATTAAAAGTATCATGAGCCCAATCTTGTTCTATGACTAGTTTTTGAGATACAGGGTGTTAAAGTTAAAAAGTGGCTATTTTTATAAAATATATTCATGGCAATTGAAGGATTCTGGTTTTGGAATACAAAAAATTAACACAAAACATTACAACAGTTGTTCAAAATGCTGTCCATTAACGTCAATGCACTTCTGAACTCGCATAGCTGTTTCTCGAAGAACGTTCGCCAATTGCTGGGCCGTTATGCTATTAATTGCCCGTCTTACTCGTAGCTCCAGGTCTTCACCTGTTGTAACGGCGGTTGCATAGACAATATTTTTTAAATGACCCCAAACAAAGAAATCAAGGGGCGTTAAATCATGTGACCTTGGAGGCCACCTCACAGGACCATTCGTCGAAATTACCCGGGAAACCACTTAAAAATAGTCGCCGATTACCACGACCGCAAGTCAATTTTCAAACGTAAGAACTGAATAAATACAACGTGAATCGCGAGGTGAAAATCGAATATTGGGGCCAGCGGGAGCGAAAGCGAATCGTCATTTTTTGACAATTCGTGACAATTCGAAATACGAAATTTTCGTCCATC
This sequence comes from Stenurella melanura, assembly GCA_963583905.1. Lineage (NCBI taxonomy): Eukaryota > Metazoa > Arthropoda > Insecta > Coleoptera > Cerambycidae > Stenurella > Stenurella melanura. Next base: position 3,484,358 of record OY757309.1, read on the forward strand.
TGTTTTTTTGTTTAAGTTTTTACTCATTTATGCACCACTAAGAGTTTGGTAGAATTTCACCTTCATTCTAGAGACCATCTAAACTTTCTTTGGAAAAAGTCTAGCTTTATAGAAATGATTTCACGAAAACTGTCGCTGCCTCCCGGGCTATAAGGTTCTTCCTCTAGCTAACACTAATTTCCTGTCCAACTTTTAATACAATAGGTCTTTTCTTTCTTTAGTTATCGTGCTTATTTACGATTTTTAAAATGCAAATATGTTTCTTATTTGCGACGAGTAGGTATAATAACAAATACACGTACCTGATCCATCTCCTCTAACATGAACCTTCCAACAATACCCTGGATTCGTGACATCTTCCGTATTTTCAGGCACATATTTCCACTCCAATTTTCTGTTGGCATTTAAGGTCTTTATGTCCACAGGGTTAATGTCGATGGGACTTTGACTTTGTCCAGCAGCATCTGGATAGTAAGAAGGCCATGTGTCTGGACCTAGAAAAAATACATTTTACAAGCTCAATTTTACACGCTCTTTAGGTTATTATTTTGCCGGAGAGCATTTCTATGACGATATCACTGTAATTACTAGATACTAAACTCTATAATAACTAATTTTCTGTTGTCGATAGAGAAACTATGACTGCTTACTCTCATGTACATAGGTATCTATCATCAATTGTTATTCTCTACATGAGTAATATTTAAATTTAGGAAAGAAAATGTATCAATCATTTTATTTATTTCCAGGAGGTGTTAAGTAGTTTTGAGAAATCATGAAGGTCCTACGAATTATCTATCTCTATCTACCTGCTGATATTAAGATCCTACTCATATTTAATAAAGTATGAAATGTCTAAAATATAAATGTAATGCTACCAAATGTAATCATCTGATCATTTTCGCTAATGATATGTAATTATTTCTGTGTCCACTATAATTATCACCACCTAATAACTGTTATTAACAACTTGACAATTTTTAGAAGAGTTAGCTAAGCGTTTATAAACTGATTAAGTGAAATCTTCCAGCGACGTGTGACACAATCGATAAGTGTTTCTCAGTTGAGTAGTCAACCATCTGTATGTATAAAAATTCTGGGCTTTGCCACAAAAACTAAATTAAAATAAAAATTTCGTTATATTTACTTGAAATAGATGTGAAATATACACAACAGAAATTTGTCTATTTTAATCAATAGCATTCAATAAGAAATTATTTGCAACTGGACTTACGACTGTCACATTTTTTCTGTCAAACTAAGAAATGTTCAAAAAGAGTTAATAATAATAAAAATAATAATATTAATAATAATAATAAGGGTAAGCAAAGAGTGACAATAAAAACAGTCGCGACATGAACTCAGATTTAAGAAACCAAACAATGGAATCAGGAAATCGCCAGCAAACTGAAACTACCAATAAACATATAAACATACGACATTTGAGTGACAATCACAGAAAAATTCTTGGTACTCAGGCATACCGATTAGCAGATACAAAACCTGTAAGAATCCGTACCCTTCTTATTTCCAATACTGAGGTGTTACATATGTAGTAAGATTTCTCTGGGTAATTTACTGATTTACACAAATGACAAATATACCAGTTGTCACAGAAAGTCACAGCCTGATCTCACCTCAGAGAATGGCAGTATTGCCGAATTTTGCTTAATGCGAATATTCTTAGACAGGAGGACATATATTCTGAAACATAGACTGCCTTGAAAAAACTATAAAATTGCGTTATGTTTTGTGCAAATTTTCGTCAATTTTCGCGAGCACGTGGGTTGGACGTTTCAATATTTTCCAGCAGAGAAAGATCCAAGAAATGGCTTACCAGCTCCTCTTTGAAAGAAGTGATGGTTTCTGATTGGTGATTTTCTGGTGAATTATGTACGCGTTGGCAAGTGCTGACCCAAATAGAAGCTCAATTGCTGTTTTACCACACCATTTTATCGACTTTCGTAATGCAGTTGAGTAGAACTTTATTTGGTCCGAAATGTCTATGAAATCTTTGCATTTATTGTAGTCAGGTAGTCAGAAATCGCAGATGGCTTTTGTACTACTCCACCCCGTTAACCAACGTACACCATTTTTCTCCGAGAAATGCAATAGAACGGAGCAAATAGCAATTATAGATTCAAAAATATCTGCCGAAACATTGAAAACGAAAAAAAAGTATCCCCGGGCGGAATTCGAACTCGGGAAACCACTTAAAAATAGTCGCCGATTAGCGCCACCGCGTCATTTTTTCAAACGTAAGAACTGAATAAATACGGCGATCGGAGACCCGTTCTATGTCTCGATGGCGAGGAGAAGGTCGGCAATGACCGTACAACGTGAATCGCGAGGTGAATATTGAAAATTGGGGACGGCAGGAGAGAAGGCGAATCGTCATTTTTTGACAATTCGTGACAATTCGAAAAGCGAAATTTTCGTCCATCTATTTTTTGCAATATATTGTTACGTTTTTTTCTTATTTATGCACCACTAAGAGTTTGGTAGAATTGCACCTTCATTATAGATATTATCTAAAAATAACGAAATTGAGTAAAACACTACTATGTTTTTTACCACTATATTTGCACAAAAACGTGACTGCGTTTCGACCCTTTTTAGGTCATTTTCAAACAATGATTCAATTAAGAATTGTTATTGTCATGGATTACCACAGAGTAACGGCTTCCTCAATCAATTTCATATTATCTAAACTCTTTGGAAAAATATCTAGCTCTATATATACTAACGCGAAAAATTTGTCGCTGCCTCCCGGGCTATTACGCTTTCTTCTTTATGATGTTTTTTTAAAGGTTCATTTTTGACGTGAATATTAATAATAGTTTTTGGTGCTCGAGGAATCTACAAAATATCACAATTAAATGTTACTGTATCAAGTATCAAAACTTGAAATTAAATATTTCGCCGACGTTTCGGAAATCTAATCTGTTTTTATACTTATTTGTGTTACTTGTTTAATAAAAGCAACCTCTAACTAATCCTTTGACGTAAAAGTCACAGGCGTAGAAGTTATTTACCAGTAACATACTGGTTAATTGTGATATTATGTAGATTCCCCGAGAACCAAAAACAAAAAAAATACATATGGCAGGAAGTCCCAAAGAAATAGAAATATTAAGATAATGCCACAAAAAACATTTAGACAATTAATAATACTCTTTATAAAATTTCGTCTGTGGTTTTTTAAACGTTGTTGTCTTCCTACAAAAGCAAGTTCGTAAAATCAGAGCTTAATATCCATTTCATTTTACATAAGATCTATTCAACATTCGAACAAAAAGTATGCGATTTTTTTTCTAAATATCCTGTTCTTTAACAAAGCATTCGACTTTACTATTGTCTAATAAATGTTTTCCGAGAGATTAAAGTTACAAAATTTTCAAAAAATCAAACTCAATAAAGATGAAAACTTTATTTTAATAAGTTTGAAAATATTTTGTGTTGAATTGCAACCGTTCTTTTTTTTATGAGGTTTGATAATTGAAGTATATTATGGTCTTTTTAAAAAGTTCTATCATTCATATTTCTGTTTCACCTTTAAACGAAAATTGTAGAGGAAGTCGTAGGAGTCAACTAAGAGAACTCCAAAGTGTCTCGAGCTAGGTGGTGAACATTTTCAACGCCTTTTGTAAACATTGTGTTCATATATCGAGCATCCTAAGCTTTTGCATTTATTAATTTAAACTATAACTTAATAGGAACCGAGTCCTATTGTATTATACATTTTACTGTCTACACCTTTACTACCCATTGACGCGAAGCACGATTTTATTACAAATATTTCAAGTACATCTCCCGTCACTAAACAGAAACACCTAATTTCAATCCAAACAATGCGTATTTTCACAACAATTAACACTTAGATAAAGGTATCAAATCGTTACATAGGCATATCTTAATTAGCTAAACTCAGGTAACGACACTAATTCCAATTTGCACTGTACCGCATATTTTTACGTACCTGTATTAATACAATTAAGCTCAACACACAAAAAAGGCAATTTGTAAGGGGACACTAACAGCGGTCTTCGTGACAATTTAAAATGAAAACAACTTATATAATCCTAATTTACATAATGGTAGTATTAGTGAAACGTTCGTGCATACGTACTTACTTCTTAAAAATTGTCTGGTAAACAATGTTTTATGTATTTATTCAAAAGGGCTCTACGTCTCACATGCAAAGGTGATTATTGGAAACACAAACATCCAAAAAATACACTAATTTTGTGAGTGGTTGTCAGGAGAAGAGGATTGCGTATTTGTGTCATTTTCCGAAGTATAATTTTACTTTCGGATATACTGATCCGTTGGACAACCACAATCTGTGAAATGTATACTGGACTCAATTTGTAGTAGGTTCCTTGTGAAACATCTTAAAAATAATTATTCTTATTTTAAGAAACCGCTGCTTTTAGATGTTTCAGAATAATATATTTAGAATGATCCACATACGTTCCGGCTTGTTAGACTTTTATTTATCAAGAGCAATAGAAAAGCAAAACGAAATTTATGACTTAATCGCTTAAATTCAGGGAATTTCCAGACTATGAGACCTAGTCTGATTATATAATTTAACAAATAATTCTTAATATTCTATCTATTTATCATTGTTCTTCAATGTTCTCTTAATCATTCCACTGCATTTCTGTAGCTTTATAATACAAAACCGATGTATATCCCTCCTCGTTAAAAATCTCAATTATAATTCCACTTGACAAAGGTAACAGTAACTTTGAATTTCAGACCTATATTTCTATTAGGTACTTTTTCAAAGATAATGTGAAACTGATTCTCTATAAATGTTCCGGCTCGGTGGCGCAATGCTAAGGCTTGCGACCGCGGGGTCCCGGGTTTGAATCCTGGCCAGGGTATGGATGTTTATTGACGTTTTTAACGTGTTACCGAGATGGTAGCAGTGGACTAGACCGCTGTTGGGTGGCACAACATGTCTAGTCGCTGTTATCTATCTTGAGTTCGAGTCTCAGCTGCGATAGATGGCAATATCGCAGGGAATGGTTGTTGTGTTGATGTCTATGTGTGTGTGTGTCCTGGTTGAGTGGTGGAATAGCATTAGCTAAACTCCGCCAGGACGTTAATATAAATAAGACGATTAAATAAAAAATGAAATAAAAAAATGTGCGTAACATATTATACAGTAGACGCAAAAGTTCTTCGATCATAGGATCTACCATGCGAATTTACAACCTCCAAAGAATGGTACATTATAAATGCATACGCATGCGTAACTAGTAATCGACTCGCCGCCATCTCACATCACATCATACTCGTACTCAAGCTAGTACTATTTGGGAATTGAAAGAGTGACTTTGTCGTTAAATTAATTCTTAAAAATGTTTGAAACGGCCGAAAAAGTGGTTAAGTGGTACTATCAAGGAAAGTCAAGGCGTCAAATTAAAAACGCATTTAATGGTGCATTTCCCGGCCGACCTTCACCTGCATTATCCACAATTCATAATATTATTCACAATTTTGAAATACATGGTTGTGTTGATTATAAACAACATAAAAAATCGATTCCTCCCAATGAAGCCGGAGATATTACGATTTGTGCACTGGCAACCAACAACCCGGTACTTACTACTTCCCAAATTGCTGCCGAAGTAGGTTCTACACCATCAACGGTTAGGTCGGTTTTAAAAAAAATGGGTACAAATCGTACAAGTTTCGGAAAACTCATGAAATTTTTGGGACGGACAATATATCAGAAGAATGGAATTTTGTGAGCAATTAATGGAAAAGGAGAACGCGGATGAACATTTTCTTAGAAACATTGTTTTTACCGATGAATCAAATTTTCCATTAATTGGTAAACATAATTCTGCTCGGACACGATATTGGTCGCGAGAGAGAAAACTAAACGTTTGGGTCGGTATACTGGGTGAACATATTATTGGATCATTTTATATCGATGGCATCTTAAATGGCCAATAATATTTGGATTTGCTTCAACAGCAAATTGTCCCTAGGATTCATGAACTAGTAGGTGCTAGGTTTAATGAAACTTGGTTCCAATAAGATGGTTGCCCTCCCCATAATAGAGTTATCGTTCGGCAGTATTTGTAGGAAACATTTCCGAATAGACTTATTTCTGGGCATGGTAATATCTTATGGCCAGCTAGGTCACCAGATCTTGCGCCTTGTGACTTTTTCTTGTGGGGCTACTTAAAATCAAAAATTTATGGTTTTCAAGAAAATAGGCCCAACAGTTGGCAGGAACTTCGATTAAATATTGAAAACGTCTGCTTAACTGTTACCCCTGTTATGTTGGGTAATGCTCGCCAAGGATTTTATAATCGTTTGGGATATTGCTCAGCTCAGTAGGAAAATCTATTTAAGCATTTATTACATTAAACTTGTTAGGTGTAAGTAATAAATGTTTTCCTTAACTACATACATTTTTAAAAACTTTTAGAATATTGTTATTTTGTGTTACCCGTTTTTAAGAATTATTTTTGTGTTGAGAATTACTTTTTTAGTTTCCAAATAATGAAACTTTTCCATAATAGTACCAACATTTATAATGATTTTAAAACCAATTGTTTTCGCAAAATATTAGATTTCGCGAAGGGACGTGCATCCCACTTTACCTTTCCTGCATTACTAAATTCCTACGCCGCGTGTGTCCTAGATGGGCAGCGGCGGTGACAACCCTCTCGGTCAATGTTTCGATGTCCTTGTCGTGCTCAATAGAGAACAACCCTTCAAAGTATTACTGCATCAGTGTTGCCAGATTATTTCATTTATCATGCAAACAATTTATATTTTTTTAAACCCAACTCTTAGTTGCGTTTTGATAAGATAAAAAAGCAAATGAGTTAAACACAGTGATTTCATTGTTTAATATAAATTATAAAAATATGAATTATACTAATTGATTTGAATTTCAAACAGATAAACGAACAAATGTTGTGAAACCTTAGCTTCATCTTTGGGCAATGCAAACAATGATATGTGCAGATATTATGATACTGCAATAGAAACTGCGGAACATATTCTTTGCGAAAGCAAGATGTTAGTCCGTACTAGGCTAAAGTACCTAGAAAAGGTGGAATTAACGCCTAGGAAAAGTAGACCCCAGGAAAATCATAAACTTTGCAAAAAGTTTAGGAGTCCTGGGCAACAACTAATTGTAGGATAATTCACAAAAGATGTTTTTGCTCGATATGAGGAAGGGATGAAAGAGCCAAGCGATCCCCTAAACAATCTACAATCTAGCTTCATCTTTCCTCTGGTTTCAATTCTATCTAGTGACCGCAAGCAGAGGGTCAAATCAGTGTGATACTACTCTGACGAACGTTAGATGTGGAATTCCACAGGAATGCGTACTTGACCCAATTCTATTTTTAATGTATATCAACGATCTTGTCTTTGTAAACATATCTAGAAGTTTGTTTCTCTTTGCTGATGATACGATGATTTTGTCACAATAAAAACTTATAGGTGTTACATGAAGTGATATGCTCCAAAAATCTTTGGTAAAAAATTGGCTAGTACCAATTATTATATTATTTTGTTTATGTACTAAATACGAAAAGTTAAGAGCTAGAATTTAGATACGTGTCCTCTAGAAAAACACAGCGTCCTCGATCACCTCTCAAGCAACTTGTACATCAGTTGAAACACAGAAGCCATGAACTTACGTGACGATTGCATAGTAGATATTTTACTGTTCGAGGGGTATGTAAAGCAGTCAGTTCCTTATTTATCAGATGATAAACAAGTTAACCGCAATGTATGGACAATGGACCTATAAATTGATAACCATCATTCAGACATAGATAAATCGCCCCTACGGAGAAGTGGTTTACAACTAGACTCAAGCTCTCTCAGGACACGGGTGTTTTAAGATGTATCTCTACGAACGTAGAAGGGCTAAATCAAACCGAACTACTGCAACGAGGTGGATGACGTAGAGTACACCCTGTTTATGTGTATTAGGTGGGAAGAGACCACGAGGAACTATGCCCTGCAAACTGGGTCAACTTTCAACTGGACAAATATAATGGCAAGCTTATGCGCATCCAAGGAATCATGGCAATAGGCATATGGAACAGTCCTTATAATAATAGAGACGAAAGAGAGTCGATAAAGAAAGTAAAAGGGCTGCTCCCCACTGAAGTAATGCGAAAGCAGATTCCGGTGGGAGAAGCGAGAAGAAATGGAGGGGTTTTAGTGGGTATGTTCTCTTTATCAGGGGGGGAATCCCACACATCCCCCGTGAAACTACATCCCAGACGGGGGCGCATTCCCCTCCTCTAAAAATCCCTTCTTACATCCCTACTTTTCGATTGTACTGAAGAAGTTCAGCAATATTTTTAGGTTGGGGGAAGCTTGTATCTTGCCGACTATGATTGGCCTTAGTCGCAAAAGTTAAATAAATTAAGTAATAAAACAAAGTTTTCATATTTTCTGTTTTATGTACACTTCTTTGTAACTATAAGTTTATCATTTTTATTTAATTTCTCACAAAAAAATATTCATTCACATTAAATTTCAAGGGAACTGCATGGCAAATGCAACGATAATAGAGATTATTGTATGCGTTCCATTTGCCCCATTTACTACTTATTTACATCAATTGAATTGAATGGATAATTGAGTATGTGGAAACTTAAATCAGGCTCGACAATCAAGGCAGATTGCAATAATGAGTATTTTACAAGTGTGCATTTCCAGTTGTTATGCATCCACGTGTATTTTAATGTAATGTGGCATAAGCCTCCTTTGTAAATCCGCCTGGTGTACCAAAGGAACATTACAGACATATTTTTGTTTATTCTTATTACTAAGATATACCTAAGTAGACCAGGCAAATGAAGAGAAAACAGTCTTTTTTTTTCGATAAATTAGTAGCCGCAATGTTTTTGCAGAACAGCTTTGGGAGAGCCTCTCATTTCGTTAGTTAACAAATTCCATTTGCATCATCTTTTTTTATCAACAATCAGAGCTGACAATCAGTTTTCTTAAAATACTGAAAAAATTATCGGTCGTAGAGAAAAGTGAAGAATAGGTGATTTGTGCACAATTAAAATCCCTACATTATGAGGTTTAAAGTCGATCTCCCCTGAAGACGGACGAGTTGTATTTGACGCGCCCGAAAAGCGGCAAAAATAACTGGCTAAAACTCCATTAAGCTCGATAAAATTTGAATTATTGGAGGAATAAAAAATTCTGTGTTAAATGAAGTGTAACAATAGAAGAAAAAAGGACGCAACAAAAATATTTGTTAGTAATAGTATAAAGAAATCACAGGTCTAGCATATGGGCCATTACGTCGTAAACGGAAACTTCCTGCGACCATCCCTTGTAGACAGGCACCTGTCAAGTGAACTGTGTGTTTATAAGATAAACATACCAGCTGTGAACGAAAAAATAGGTAGTAGTTTTTAGTGTACTAGTTTATTTTTGTATTGAAATTGAAATAATTTTTTTTTTAATTGAGAAGGTATTAAATATAGGTAATGAAATAGCAAAATACCCGGAATTGGAAAGCGGCAATTGAAAGTAATTACTACAAAAACAAACTAATATACAGGGTGTGCAAAATATTCTTTCTCGCAACCCGCTGTAAAGTGAACTTTCTGCCGCGAGACAGGACCCTTCCTTATACTTCCGCCGTAAACGGATGTTTACCTGTAGAACGGTTAATAAATAAAAGCTTCCTGCGGCGAGCGAATGTATGTATATTTTGGCAGACAAACGAAGTGAACGCAAGCGGGCAGAAAGAGGTGCAAACTGCCAGATTTAGAAACAGACGAGACAGAAAACTTATAAGAAGAATAAATAAGAAGATGATGATAGATGAAAACTTAAAAGAAGCATGGAAACTAAAAAGAAACATCTTGCAAACACCTACACTTCCCATCCAATGATGACAGATGAAAATTTAAAAAAGCATGGAAACTTAAACGAAACATCTCATAAACACCTACACTTCCCATCCTATTATTCACATCCGTCCCATTTGAAGAAATATTAAAAAAAGTGATATTTGTGTAAATCTTACAATTCGTGATAGACAATAATTTATGTAAGTTTCAGCCTAGGTTTGGAGAAGGTCATAGTTGTGAAAGTGCGTTGCAGTATGTAATCAATGAATGGAAGGAAGCGTGTGACTTAAGTAAAGTGACTGGTATAATTTTTTTAGATTTTAAACGTGCGTTTAAAACGGTAGATGGGAAGATATTACTGAAAAAATCGAAAGGATATGGCCTGAATGGCATTGTACATATGTAGTTAAGTAGTTACTTGAGTGACAGGAAGCAAGAAGTAAAACAGGACGAGTATTATAGACCGAGAGAAGTACAAATATTAGGGTACCGCAAGGCAGTATTCTGTGGCCGCTATTATTCATTTTATACATTAATAACATAGCAGCTCTGTTTGATAACTGCTGTTATTATTTGTTTGCATATGATATGGTTATTTATAAAACAGAGAAAAGCGATGCGTTGTTGGTGAATAGAATGAATAAAGTTTTCAAAGTGAGTGAATGGTTACAAGTCAATAAACTAATGTTGAATGTGTCTAAAACAAAAGGTAGGATTGTAGGAAAAAAGAAATTTACATATGAGATAGAATAGCAAAACTAGAATCTCGAGTTTGTGGAGAAGAAATTGAAGTTATCAGGGAAACTAAATATCTAGGAGTCATCATAGATGCTAAACTTAAATTCGGTAATCATGTCAATTATGTGGTAAAAACATAGCTAAGAAGATCGGTGTCCTAAAAAGAGTTGGTATTTATCTATAGAAAGCAGAAATTGGTATACAACACAATTATATTATAGTACTGTTCTCTATCTTGCAAACCAAGGCAACATGGATCGCTTAAGTTGCAGAACAGGGCTATGAGAGTCATACTAAGATGTAGTATTTATACTAGAGTAAATGACATGTCAAAAACGCTAGGATGCATAAATGCATATGTGGAATTCAATGTACTGGTTTTCATACATCAATTAAATTGAATATATTAAGTACCTCCTTATCTGCAGGAAAATGTACAAACTATTGAAGGGAAGCTAAGCAGACTCGCGATTTTCTGTTTCACATATTATTTATTTATTCATTTATTAGTCTAGTTAGTTAATAGTGGAATCGCCGCTTATTGTTAATATGAGATGGATACTGAACATGTTATACAAATTGTATTAATCTTCTAAGTTTTCTGCTATCATTGAGAACATATATAGCAATATGCTAATTAAGCAACTATTATTATTATTATTATAAAATTGAAAAGATATGTTAATAATTAAGAAATGACTATATTGCAGGGTTTTTTGAAATAATGTTTTTACCACTGGTGCTGGAGCAATTTTAATTTGGAAAGTCAAATCAATTCAAATCGTTTATTGATGTTCACAACACTGGGGGACGTTTAACATGTAATGGAAGCCTATTATAAAAAATAGGGCCGAAGTAATTATATACATAATCACTTGATTTCAGTCTGTTATAATCGAGTTTTATGTCAAACTCATCTCTAGTATTATAATTAAGATTAGAGCCTTTTCTTTCAAACAAGTGAACATTCTTATAAATGAATAATAAACATGTATAAATATATAGTGGAATGTTAATATATTTAAATCGATGTTTTGTTTAACATCATCTCTATATCCCAGATTTGAAATGATTCTAATAGCTTTGTACAGAAAATATACTACTAGCTTGAGGTGCATGCCCCAAGTTTAACAGTCCATATACTCTATGAGATGCAATTAATGAGTGAATAGATAAAACATTCATTGGCACAATATTTCGCAAATTCCTTAGGATAAAAATTTTTCACTGTTTATTTGCAAGAAAATCACATGGTGACACCAATTTAACTTTGGATCAAAATAAAGTCCAAGAAACTTGATTTTTTTTCTGGTTTTTCATAGTTCACTATAGGTCTATAAGTAAGAATCATATTTATTGTTTTATTTGATTTAGGAACAATTTGTTGCAGGACAACCATCTTGCCGCATTTGATCGTGTATCCTCCAGGTGCTGCTGAAGTGCATTTAATAATTCATCCGATCTTAACAACGTGGTGTCATCTGCAAATAGTACGAGATCTGCCTCCGGTATGGCTTGCTAAGGTCATTTACATAAATCAGGAATAAAGTGAGTCCCAATACCGACCCTTGAGGTACTCCACTTCCTTGAGATCGGAGTTTACACTATTTACACTCGTATATTGCTTACGACTTGATAAGTAGGACTTAATTAGCTCGCAACTTACTAATTCAACATTGAGATACTTTAACTTTTCTAGCAGCACATGGTGTGAAACACAGTCAAAAGCCTTCTGCATATCACAAAAGGTAACTCCAACATACTCTTTCTTTTCTTGACCGTCAACAATATTATTTATAAGGTGAATTACTTCATTATTTGTTGATTTATTATTGCGAAAAACCAAGCCGATTTTTGTAAAATAAATTATAATTTTCAAAATGACCTGTTATTTGATTTTTTTTAATATTTCGAAATTTTTTGAAATTATTGGGACTAATGACATTGGACGAAGAATGTTGATATCTACTGATGCACCGTTTTTTGTAATTGGTATAACCCTTGTGATTTTCAAAACTTCGGGGTAGATACCGGCATTTATGCACTGGTTAAAGAAGAATAACTAGAGGCTTAATTACTATGTTTTCTTATGCTTTTTACTACCTTAACATTCATATTATAGTGGTCTCTAGAGTTCTTATTTTTTAGTTTATTTATAGCTTCTCTTACTGTATATGACCTATATTTTCAAATGTAAACATTCTGCAGTTAGCATTTCCTATCAGAAAATCAGAGTAATTATTATTTGTCTATGTAAATTTGGTATTGTGTTTTCACCTACATTTACAAAATAGTTATTTGCCTCATCTGGATTTAAATCTATTGAATAAGATTTGTTTTTATAATGCCCCTTTTTATATATTATATCCCAGTCTCATAATGTAGGGGTTTTAATTGCGCACAAATCACCCATTCTTCTAAGCCCTGACAGCATGTAATTAGACGTCGTCTTTTGTGCTCGTTACATATGCAGGGGTTTAATAAAAAAAAATTGAAATACAGCATCTTATCTAGAATGTCTTAAATAGCAACATGAATTACATGAATTTGCTACATCTACAATTTTGCCTTTGTAAATTGCTGGAATGCTCATTATAGTTCTCATACTGTAGCCATTATTACATATATAATAATATTAAATTATTATTTTCTAATCAACCAACGATCATACAAGGCCGTCCAAAAAAATTAATACTACTTTTTTAACAAACACTGGTTAGTTGTTATTTTTAAAAGGTCGTTCATGTGAAACTATTGAAATATACCTAATTTCACCCATTTTAAACACGGTTCTTTTTTTAGGTAATATAAATGTATTCAATTATAAACGATTTCTTAGAAAATCCAATCATTTGACGTATCTTAAACTATCAGCAATTAATGTTAATGTTTTCGCATTCAGGAGAGAGAGAAGAGATCCTATAAGTAAATATTTATTGTTTTTGTCAAGAAAAATCTTGATACCCACATATACTGTCAGATATTACAAGACAGTGTGACTTGACTTCAGTAAAAGTAAAATTATAATTATGTGGTTGTGGCTACAACAAGCGGCTGTATTATTCATCTCTAAACGCATCGTTACTCTTGAAACTTCTGCCGTAGCCCCTCAGACGTAACTTTCTGTTAGTTACACTGTAATGCGCTTGTATTTATGCTGATAGAAAAATGTCATGTCTTTGATAAGTACATACATTGATGATGTGAACGACAACATTCGTGAATTGGACTACAGGCACGTTAAATGCCCTTTTCTATTAGTTGTCGTATATTCACTATTTGATTCTAGTTTCAGCAATTTATAGTTATCAGATTATCATAGACATTTAGGCACATCTGATCGAGTTGGACAAATTTAAAATAATTCAGCCAATTAAGCTTTAATGACCTACATTCCTAAAAAAGCTAGTTGAAAGAGATTGGGAATCACACACATTTTTCCAAAATAAGTGATTCACAAATACGTGTAGTAGAAAATTAGACGGAAAAAAGAAAATCTCTTCGTGATTCCTTATCTGTAATAGAACCTATGTTAACTTTTTGTAAATATGTCTAAAAAATATTCTGAAAATAAAAAAAAAATTTCTCTAACAATATTTCGGAAACTATAAATTCCACAACTAAAAATTGTACAAGTATCATTCCAACACACTGTTATGGTATAATACCGCACGGCTTTCAACAAATCAGAAGCCGTTTAGTTAAGCCACACTTGTGGTTCGTTTGCTATGGTTACATCTAGCTTAGCATATGACGTTTTAAATCGTTCTGAAGTTTTTTTGTATAATTTCTAAAATCTTGTTAGAGAAAGTATAGTCTACAACACGTTTAGAATGGCATATTCCATACTGGCGAACCGCAGTCCTCACCTTCGGCTCGGACTACAAACTTTTCTCTCGTGTGGAATATGGGCCATTCCAGAACTTGTTGTAGAATATACTATTCCATAGTTTATACCAGATTCACCACACTTATTCACGATCGTAAGTAATATCATATTATGATCATAAACAGTATCCTATTATGATCATAAGTAGTATATATTTCGAGAGTTTCTTCCATTATACACACTACAAGCTATTATTTATTTAAGAGAGAGTAAAGACTGCTTAGCGCTGTGGATTCCATTTTTTTGAGGTTATGCAATTCACTTAACGAGTCGAGACCAACACAGTTTGAATCATGTTTTGAACAATTTGTTTTTTGACCCATTTCTTACATTTTTTCGTGATTTATTCATTTTATGTGGTCCACCTGTATATTTTCCAGGGAAAGTCTACCAATTTCTCCGCTACCGGTACTGTGAACTACCTATCAAATTAGGCTGTTTCCTGTCAAATAGTATTTTAGATATAGTGCCAACAAACAGACAACAGACAGACTGGCGAATTATAAGACTTTTATTTTCGTAATTTACATGACCTGAAACGTGAAAATCCGTAGAAATGTCGGAGGGAAATTTTTTTTAAATAACAATACTTCTCTTCGGTAAGTGAGGGATATAAAAATGCAAAGCAGAAACAAGAAATGACGTTTTTTCAAAAAACTGAAAGTGTGGTTTTCGTTTGCCCGGCAAAATAGTAGCAAGTATTTGGTTTACAGACCTTCTGTGATGTACAATATAAGCTAAAGAAATCTCGCTATTTCACGATAATTTTAGCTTATTTGTCTACGCAAAATATAAAAACTTAAGTAACAATTAAAGCGTCCGACCTGTACGCCTGTTAGGTTATAATTAGGAAGCGAATACAATAAAATCCTATTTTTAAAACAGTTTGAGTGGAAATACTTAAACTTGCATAACCCCAATAATCGTATAAATCAGTGTCCAAGATATTTATGGGAAGTAGAAGGAAGAAGGA